>JAJPUD010000663.1:443075-460709 GCA_023553655.1 Myrmecobius fasciatus
CTCCCTCTCTCTCTCTCCCTCTCTCTCTCTCTCTCTCTCTCTCTCTCTCTCTCTCTCTCTCTCTCTCTCTCTCTCCAAATTACAACTGTACAAATGTCCTTCCTAAAATGGAGCCCAGAATGGAACCCAATTTTCCACCTCAAGTCCAACCAGGGAAGAAGACAGTGGGATGCTCTCCTCCCTAGTTCTGGATGTGACACCTCTCCTAATACAGTGGAAGATCTCATTGACTTTCTCTGGCAGCCATATAAGGTTGTTGACTCATGTTGGGCTTGCAGTCCACTAGAACCCCCAGAACTTCTTCAGACAAGCTGCACCTTGTGTTTTCCTCAGTCTTAAACATGCATAACTGATCTTTAGCTTGGATTGATCAAAGAGAAGATCATAGACTTAGGAAGGAACCTAAAAGTTCTCAAACCAAGGGGTAAAATCAGGGCAGAAGATCCCCCTTTGGAAGACATAATTCAGTGTCACACATTTAATAAGAACATAACAAAGCAGTATATGCATAGAACAACATAACCTAAAAATTCACTAACTCCTCTTCTCCCAGTGGCCATGTGACCCAGAGGTCACTTTTCTAATGACCTTGGGGCTGCCCACTTCCCAAACTTCCATGGGCAGATCAATGCTTCTCCCTCCAGCTAGTGCTCACAAACCACCCAGGGAGGGTCCTCCGTTCCTTTCAGTTGGGTCCATCCCCCTCCAGAGCCACCTACCTCTGTCAACCCTGCTTCTTCTGCTAGGTAGGAGCCATATCTTCCCTTGACCCTTGGGTGATATCCTTTTTCCCCAGGGAAAATGGAAGGTATAAAACTGCCCAGGGAAAACAAGGCAGACTTGGTTCCCTTGTTGGAGAGAGTGAATTTCTCCTGTAATAGGAGATTGTAATCCTGTAATAATCTGTCATTATCTTGTGGCTTTCTGGGTGACTCTTGAGTGTTCCATTGGTACCCATCATCCACCGCTGTTTCTGGACTCTGTGTATCCACATCCCTGGTGCAGCCCTTTGTCCACTAAGTTACTTCTCTACAGAACTTTTGGGGTCCAAGGAAAATTAAGGGGTTCATACCTTTCCCTGTAATTGTCTGCCACCCTCCAGAAGTGGACGTTTATGTTCCTATCCAATTCAGTTCAATAGAAACCAAGAGGATTACATGTTCTAGTGCTTGAAAAAAAAGTATTGAGGAGATAAAGGACATTGTAGCCAAAAGAGATAAAATGCAAAAAGGTACTAATGAGTCACAGATATCCCCGTGCTCCTAGGTGAGCCAGACAAAGCCTACCCCACATCTTAACCTGGAAATCTATGCTTCCTCCTAGTATATACAACATGTACTGAGTGTTGGAACAAATCGTTGTTCTGAGCCTCAGTTTACTCATCTGTACAGAGACAGTGGTAAAGGTCCTTTGGCAGGGAGTGTGTAGTCTTTGGTTGTTTTCCAGACAAAGAAGGTAAAAAAATCATGTAGTCAGGAGGCACTTATTTTAATCTTCTCCTGCTGGCTCTCTTTAGCCCAACATGGGTCCGGGATGGCCAAGAGGCCTGATGGTTCCCAGCTGGGAAGCAGTTGTCACTTTGGTTGGGACTTAATGCTCTCTAAACGTTTTCAGCCCAGAGTGGTCAGAGGCTCTGTAGGCAGGGTAGAGGCTACCAGTACCCACTTCTTGCCCACTGCAGACTATGATCAGCAGAAGCAGGTCCATGAATGGCTGGCCCTGATTCACCCCCGCCCCCCAGAGGAGGCTTTTCACAAAGAGCTGTAAGGAGAAAGGATGAAAGGGAACAGAGAGGAGCATAAAATGGATGGAGGGGCTATAATCGGGGTAGCAGCTCTATCCTGACACCCCCTTGCTAAATGCCCCAGAAACCTCAGGGCCCCCTGACCCTTCATCAAAGCAGCCCCCATAGCTGAGGAGCCACCTTGCTGGCAACAGCCCCCATAAATCTCCCCTCCTGGCCCCTCATCCCATCTCTACCATTTGCCAGCCAGCTCCAGGGGCTATGACAGAGGGGTGGGCATTGAAAGTCTGAGAACAATAAAGGGGAGCAAGGAGGGGCTCCTCTGCAGATCCACCCCCCCCACACCTGGATGCTACATTCCTCACCCTCCAGCAGGCATCCAGGAGGGGCCGCTTTGCCCTTGGGATATCAGGATTGGTTCCAGAAGACCTTTGCCCTGAAGGTATCAGGACTGGCAGCTTTGGGACTTGCCTTCTTATAGACTGGAGGTTTTTCCAATGGGAGCATAAGATTTAGAATGGAGGAGCCCTCGGATATACCATTTTATGGAGGAAGATTACCTAGCTCCTATGTATTAGAGGAGAAATTCACTCTCTCCAACAAGGGAACCAAGTCTGCCTTGTTTTCCCTGGGCAGTTTTATACCTTCCATTTTCCTTGGGGAAAAAGGATATCACCCAAGGGTCAAGGGAAGACATGGCTCCTACCTAGCAGAAGAAGCAAGGTTGACCTAGAGTCAGGAAGACTGGGTTGCAATGCTTCCTCAGAGGCCTTCTAAATGGGCAGCACCTAACTTTGCCAACCTTCCATGCCCTCTCTGGTCCATTTTGAGATAGCTCTACCTGCAAGGCTCACCTTGGTTGGAAAGGCAGCCTCGGGTGGCCTTGATGCAGGGAAGCCTAGGATCAGCCCCCTCTCTAACTCTCGCCCCAACCCACCCACCCCATCCCCCATTTATTAGCTACAAAGCATCTAACCTCTCACAGCCTCCAGATGCCAGAGACCTCAGGGCCATGGAGAGGGCTTCCTGTACCAATGACATCACAAGTTCTGTCAGCATCCCCTACATCAGCATCAAAACCCAACCTGTTACTGTGGTATATCAAATATATCAAGTGCTGCTTAAATGTCATTAATTCTCCTAAAGTGAAGGTCTAACTGTGTCACTCCTCAGCTCAAGAAGCTTCTCTGACTCCCTATTGTATTAGGACCCAAGCCCCTCTTTGGTGGCTAAAGCCCTTCACAGTCTGGCTCCAAGCTCTCTTTCCAGACTGATTGTCCTGTTTTGACTCCTGTCCTCCCCTCTTGTATCAGATAGCCTCCTTGCTGTTCTCCATCCCCAACACTCCATGCGCTCTCTGTACCTTAGCCTGGGCTTTGGTCCATCCCCGGAATATTTTCTCTCTTCAAAGCTGCCTCCTGAAGCTCTCGGCTCCTTGGGGACCCTCCAGATTGCCCCAATTATGAGTGTTTCCCATTTATCTGGCGTGGTATGAATCACCTGAGAATATCTTGTTTTCCACTCCTTCTGCCCAAGGGGATATTCCAAGGCAGGATTTCTTTTGGTTCTTGTATGTCCAATGTGGACACAGTGACTGGCCCATTGTAGGTGCTTAGCAAACATGTGTTGATTGACTATTTACACAGTTCAAAGTTAATGGCATCAGTGTCTGAGGAAAAGGAAAATCAAAGCAAAGCTACAGGTAAATCCACCCATCGCTCCTGTGTCCAAGAGGATAAGATTGGTTAGAATTATAAGAGAAGTCCCTAAAAAGAAAGGCAGAGAAAGGTGGGCTCATCCCTGTACAGCAGCACTGTCCACCATGACATAGGAGTCCAGTAGAGCAAGATGATGCTCCTGGACCTTCCAGGCTCCGGGTGGAACGAAGGCACAGACTCGACACACTCATCCCTGCAAGATAGAAGTGCTGGGATTCTTGACCAAGCAATCTTGGGAGCAGCTCTCCTCCCCTCTGCCTCAGGGGCTCCTTCCAGGCTTTCTTCAAGGCCCTCAGCTGCTAATACCTTCCCCCCACCCCAAATGACTGCACATATTTTGTATTTCATTTCCACATACACTGCTCTTATTTTTCCAGATAGAAAGAATATAAATCCCATGATGACAGGAATGATATCAGTTTGGAGGATTTCTTTGTATTTCTGGTGTTTGTCATGGGATCTAGAATACAGTAGGTACTTAATAAATGCTTATAGTATACCAAGTGGAAGGAGGGGGTTCAAGTAAGGGCTCCTGAGCTAAAACTAAGTGATGAGAAGTTTAAAAAAAATGAAAAAATGGTCCCGTAAGAAACCCTCTCATCAACTTTTTTTTTCCTGTATCATCTTTTGGAGTTCAAGATCAGCTGGAAACATTTTCTGACAGAGCATAAATGGTGAGTGTCCCTGGAGGACACTCTATTTGGGTCCCTAGGACCCATCTGGCACCTGGTACACCACAGATGCTTATTAATTGATGGATTGATTGATTCCTGCTCCAAGCAGGGCAGAGAGGTTATAGGAGCCCAAAGGTGTGCCTCAATCCCTGGAGAACTTTCTTCTCCCTGAGAAGCTTGGAGAGCCTTTTCTTTCAGATGAGGGTGCAGATCTTCTCTGGTGAATTCTCAGCTGTTCCGCTGGAACAGAGAGCACCCTGGGAGACATGCTCACTAATCCACCAGGTCAGGAAAGGGGCTTTTAAACTAACTGACCAGTGCTCATACAATTAAAAGGAGTGAGGCTGTCTTCCTCAGGAGGCTATAGACTCAGTTATGGATCTGAACAGTGGGGAGTCTCCTTGGGATCTGCCTTCAGAGTCCTTTGATCCAATACTCACTGGTGTCTTGTTTTCAGTGGGCACTCAATAAATCTTTTGAATAAGTGTATAGCCTCCTATGGGGACGACTTTGAAAGGAGTCCATCATTTGGATGAAGATGGTCACATGTCTGTTTATGTGTGTTTTAAGGAGAGAAGACTTTCTCCTTACATGATCTCACATCTCATATTGTCAGTCTATTGATTGAACAACAAACCAAAGACCCCAGGGAGAAATCTTCCTTCGTTTTCTCCTTGGAGAGGCAGTGCAATATAACCACAAGAACAGAGGAGGGGGGTTGGGATATCTGTCCAAGTTCCGGTTCTGATATTTTATGACCTCTCTCTGGGCCTCAGTTTCCCCACACAAACAATGAGGTAGTTGGACTCCAACACTGCTTTCAGCTTGACTCTCTGAAGGTGGCCAGGAACTGACATCATCCTTCCAAGCCTGGATCCCATCTCCCACTTAACTTCCAGGGTGGGAGCTGGCCTCCTTTGGATAGGTGATGTGTCTCAGAGGAGATGGGAGCGAGAATGGATCCCCAGGGAGGATGGAAGTAACAATGAATCCCCAGGGGGAATGGGAGCCCAAAGCAGAGACCCCCATTGGGCACCCTCACAGCAGATTGGGGCTGGGCGCCGAGGGCCTGTCTTTCGGAGCCTGATGCCCACTCTGAAAGGTGTATTTAAGTCCGGGGGCTGAGGCTGGGCCTTTAATCATGTCCAAATTGCTGGAGCGGCCACCAGGGTGTACACCAAAATGAGCCGCTCCCTGGACTCAGCCGTTAATTCTGGTGAAAACCAGTCTAATAAATGGCTAAATTAAGAAACTGAGCGGGCCTTTCCAATTAGCCCAGATTCCGCCCTAAGTGGTAGGTTGGGGCTAATTTTCCCAAAATAAGTTCTCTCCCATGCCCTATTTGCAAACCAGCAGAAAGCCTAGACTGGCTGAAAGCAGGGGCTAACCTGCTCCAAGAGAGGGATCTTTTGGATCCATCAGTGGTAACCATAAAAAGGTCCAAAGGCCGGGCAAAGCAACTAAAGCCTATTTCCTTGGACAATGCTTTGCCATTTAACAAAGAACCCCAAGCCTCTAGGCTTGCCCAGTAAGGCTAGGTGGAACCCAGAGCAACCAGGATCAGTGGGCCTCTCAAAGGTGCAGTGGACTCCTAGCCCTGAACCATTCTGGGAAAGAGCCAGCCTTTGACCTATCATGGGTGACCCTGTTGGGTCTGACCCTTTGAGTGGGATGTGGGGGGCTGGTCTCCTTTCTCTTTCTCCAACATGGGGCTCATTTTCTCCTCCCACCCACTTGGGGTTGGGGGGGGAGGCAGCACAAGAAAAGTCCTTGGCCCCACTCATATCCATTTTCCAGAGCAGTCTCAAAGAGATTGCACTTCCTCAATATCATACAACTAAAAAGACCCAGGTCTTCAGACAGACTTGTACCATCAGAGCTGCCATTAGGTACGGCAGTGTTGGGCCCTGGATAGTGGCCTCAGGGCTCCATCCTGGGCTTTCTCCTCTTCTCACTCTGTGCCTCTTCACTTGGTGATCTCTCCAGATCCCATGGATTTAATTGCCATCTTCATGCAACTGGTTCTCACATCTTGTCTTTTCTGCCCTAATCTTTCTGCTGACCTCCAATCTCACATTTCCAACTGGCTTTCATACATTTTATTCTGCATGTCCAGTAGACATCTTAAACCCAAGACATCTAAAACAGGACTCCTGGACTTTCCTCTTAAGCTCTGTATTGCCTCTTCCCATCTTTCCTATTATCATCAAAGGCACACCATCCTCCCAATCCCTCAGGCTCTCAACCTGAGGGTCATCTTACATCCCTCACCATCTCTCACCCCCTCTGTCCAATAGGATGCCAAGATCTGTCGATTTCCCCTCTGCCACATCTTTGATAGAATCCACTTCTGCAGCATCTCTAGTGGATTTCATCTCTGTAACATCTTTAGCGTATTTCACTTCTGCAACATATAATGTCTTTTACTTCTACAGCATCTCTGGCGGATTTCATCTCTGCAGCATCCCTTGTCCATTTCATCTCTAAAGCATCTCTTGTCCATTTCACCTCTGCAGCATATCCTGTGGATTTCGCTTCTGCAACATATAGTGTCCATGCAGTGTCTCTTGTCCATTTCACCTCTGCAGCATATCCTGTGGATTTCACTTCTGCAACATATAGTGTCCATGCAGTGTCTCTTGTCCATTTCACCTCTACAGCATCTCTTGTCCATTTCACCTCTGCAGCATATTCTGTGGATTTCACTTCTGCAACATATAGTGTCCATGCAGTGTCTTTTGTCCATTTCACCTTTGCAGTGTCTCTTGTCCATTTCACCTCTGCAGTGTCTCTTGTCCATTTCATCTCTGTGCATCTCTCAAACAGCCTCTTCTCTCCTCTGATACTTCCCCTGCACTGAAATGCAGATCCTTGTCATCTCATGCCTAGATTATTACAATAGCTGCTGGTTAGTTTACATGCTCCAAACCATCCTCTGTTCAGCCACTAAAGTGAATTTTTCTAAAGTATAGGTCTGACTGTGTCATCCCCTCCTACTCAATAAACTTCAATAGTTCCCTGTTGCTTCCTGGAGCAAAGTAAAAATGCTCTATTTGACCTTCAAAACCCTTTATAACCCAAACCCTCCCTACTCTTCCAGTCCTTTTATGCATTACTCGTTGGCACATTCTTTGATCTGGCTAAAGAGCCTCTTGGTGGTTCCTAAGAAGATATTTCCTCTCTTGACTAGCTTTTGCCTCTTTTTGTATCCCCAGTGCTTACACAGTGCCTGACACATAGTAAGTGCTTAATAAATGTTTATTAACTGATTGACACTCACTGTGGAAAACATTATACTTTAATTAGATAGTTGTTGTTTTCCATAGGCCCTCCAGACTGTAACCCAACCCAGTTTTACTTCTCATAGGAAAAGAAGATGGGCAGAAGGAGTTTGGTGTGGCCCTGCAAGGAGCCAGTGAGCTGGAGTGAGAAGGGCCTGGCCTCAAAACTGGGAGTCCCAGGTTCTGTCTTTCCCTTACACCATTCTGGCCCTTACTACCTGCACAACCTTGGGCAAATGACTTTCTTTCTCAGGACCTCAGTTTCATCTTCTGTAAAATAGGCAAAAAATTGTTTTCATAGTGCTTGCCTCTCTTTCTCAGCTTCTCTCCTTCCTTTCCCTCAACTTTTGTCCTCAATTCATCAGTCCCTAGGGTTTCACTCACTGGCCCTGAGCCCTCTATTTTTCCCCAATATCCATTATTCCTCAGCTGTTCTTTCTGGACTCAGTGAAGCTGCCCAGCCCTGGATCTCATCCTCTGATACTCTTATCTCACCTTCAGATACTCAGCTCCTCAGTGGGAGTCCTGCTTCTCAGCTCACTAACTAGCTCATAGGATCATAGCTTTAGAGCTCAAAACCACTTTGTTAAACTGGCCAGTTCCTTCCATAGCAAGGGTGGTTTTAGTAGTGTCTCAATGGAGACAGTGAACCCATCACCATCTAAGGCACTGAAGTCAGAACTGGGTTTGAGTCTAGGCTGTGCCATTTGCTAAAAGTGCAAACTTCCAACTTCTTCCTGCTTTACCCCCTTACCCCCTCCCCAGTGCTCAGAACCATTTCCCAGCTACCCCATCCTGCCATATGCATCTATACACAGAAACATGTGTATTGTGTATGTGTATGTAAAATCCAGCTCTGAATTCTTCATTATTTAATCTAGTCATGGAAATTTCACGTCAGAGGATGCATTGGGGGAAGTTTTTTGAAGTCCCTTGACCACACACCACTAGGAGGCGCCCAATGTTATCTCTGGTGTTCATAGGCATTCATAGGTGCCCCAGAGGCCCTGGAATCCAACCCTTTCACTTTACAGATGAAGAAACTGAGTCATTAAGTGGTTAAGAGAAGGCCACTTACCTAGAGACACAGACAATCTCAGCAAAGCTGAGATCCAAACTTGGGCCTTCTGCCTCTGACTAGAGTGCTCTTTCCACTGAGCCAAAGGTCTTAGAGCGGGAAGTGGTCTCCAAGTCGATCCTGTCTGGGCTCAGCAGACCCTGTTCCAGCGTCCCTAACACTGAATAAGAGTATCTGCTTCAGCATCCCTAACGAATGGTCATTCAGCCGCTGCTTGTGGCCCTGGGGTGAGAGGAAACCCTTTTTCCTGTGAGGGGGCCCCTTCTACCTTAAGCCAGCTCTGGTCCCCAGGAAGGCCTTCTTTATTTGGATCTCCAGTCCCTGCCTCAGTTTACCACAGTCACCACCATTATTTCCTGGCCTGTGATGCTAGCCCAGAGGAGAGCCTGATTGTATGGGGACAGTTGTCTGAGAGCCTGACTCTCCCAGACTTCAGAACAAAATGTGTGTGCTCCAGTGCCGGGAGGAGGGGCTCCAGCTCCATGGGTCACTGGGATCCCGGAAGGCTCAGCAAGAAATCAGATCCTATCAGTCAAAAAGTATTTGCCTTTCTGTTTCCTAAGGTCGAAAGGCCCCTGGAGAGGCTGATAACAGCTTCTCTTGTCTGCTAAGTCTCGCACATCAGGACACAACTTTATCCAACATGTTTTCCATCACTAGATAGTGCCATGCTAGAGAGACGTCTCTGGCCCTGGCGGCAGAAGCCCCAGATTCAACCCCACCCCCCACCCCATGCTGCTTCTTACCTACTGAGAATAAATTTTCCCATCTGTAAAATGGGGTTCCTAATGTCCGTGGCCTGTTCCTCCAGAGGCAATTCTAGCTCAGAAACAAAAGATTACTACCAGCTCTCTAGGTGTCATAGGAACCTTCATCTCTCTGCCTCGTTCCCTGTCTCTGTCTCTCTCTTTAGGTCTCTCCCGCTTTGTCTCTTGGTCTCTGTCTTTTGCTCTCTGTCTCTTTCTGTTTCTGTATATCTCTGTTTCTGTCTCTTTCTCTGTGTATCTTTGTCTCTGTCTCTCTGCTTCTCTCTCTCTCTCTGTCTCTCTGTCTCTGTCTCTGTCTCTGTCTGTCTCTCTCTGTCTTTCTCTCTGTCTCTCTCTGTCTCTGTTTCTCTCTGTCTCTGTCTCTCTCTGTCTCTGTTTCTCTCTGTCTCTGTCTCTCTGTCTCTCTCTGTGTCTCTCTCTCTCTGTCTCTCTCTGTCTCTGTCTCTGTCTCTGTCTCTCTGTCTCTCTCTCTGTCTTTCTGTCTTTCTGTCTCTGTCTCTCTCTCTTTCTCTCTCTATCCCACCTGTATCTCTTGCATGTGTGTGTGTGACATTTGCTCCAAGTTAGAGGGCTCTGAAGTGTGTCAAGCCCAGCCTCCACTGCCAGCCTATTCTGGTGTCTTACAGAGTGACATCTGCCAGGGGTTCCCAAGGTCTGGCAGGTACCACCCAGCCAGAATAGCTTCAAGTGATAGAATGAGAGGGACAGCGTATCTGGGAGACCCCATGGCATAGGGGAGCAAGTGCTGACTGGAGTCAGAGTGGATTCCGGAGCTTGGCTGACCTGCCATTGGTGAGCTGGGCTACCCTAGGAAAGTTTCCTTCTTTAGTAAAGTAAGGAATTGGTCTCGATGGACCCCAATTTCCCTGCCGGCAGTAGCAGGTCCTAGAACCAGCTTGGCTACCTATGGTTGACATCACCAGCCTGGCTGGAAGAAGGACACTGGGGGCCTCTCAAAGACTATCCCCTAAGCCATCAGAGGGCCATGTTCTGTACCAGACAATCTTCCTTGCAGCATCCATCACTCAGGTTGGCTGTGAGACTCAAGTGGGGAGGGAAGGAATTAAGCATTTATAGAGCACCTACTGTGTGCCAGGCAAATATTGGCATTGATCCTCATAACAGCTTTGGGAGGGAGGCTGTTATTATCTCCTTTTTACAATTGAGAGGACTGTGGTAGTGGTTATGTTACTTGTCCAGGGTCACACAGCAAGTATCTGGGTTGGATTTGAACTCAGGTTTTCCTGCCTGCAGACATTGTCAGGTGATGAGCATCTTTGTACATTATTCTTCTGTTGGGTCTCCTGCTCCCATAGCATTCATGGGGCTACCCCTTGAGAGAAGGGAGTGCCCATTTTTCACAGGAGGAAACTGAGGCTTCAAGATCCTCGGTGTCTCTCAGTGTCAACTCCTATATGGTCCAGCCCAGCTGCCAAGCTCCTTCCTTTGGGCCCCCTGGAGCTCCCTCTGTCTGAGCAGCCTGAGAGCCCTGGGGGTGATGCATAGGGAGACCCCCAGCCTCGGCTCCCAGGCTGCCTCTGGCCGGGGGTTCCACACGGCCCATGTGGCCTCTTCATGTCCTCAGCAAGTCTCCCTTGGGAGAGTTTCCTAAGTCAATTCCTGGGCCAATGAAAGGACAGACCCCCTCCCCTTGCCTCATCGTGGCTCTCCATCCTTGCCTCCCCTGCTTCAGATAACCCACACTCTAGCTGAATCGGCTGTTGTCCATCTTCCATCTCACCCTTCACTTTCCCAGATCTGTCTGCCAAATATGGAATAGCTACTTCCTCAGTGGAATAGTCCCTGCTCTTTCCTCGGTTTCCCCATTGGGGAAAATGAGCTTGTCTTCCTTCCACTTCTCCCAGATCTTTGTCTAAAATCCTCCTTTTCAGCTTGGAGAGACTTAGATAAAGAGATGCTAAGTGAAGTGAGTAGAACCAGGAAATCATGGTACACAGCAACAAAAAGATTATAAGATGATCAAGTCTGGTGGGTGAGGCTCCCTTCAACAATGGGAGGATTCAAGGCAATTCTAATAGACTTGGGATGGAGAGAGCCTTTTGCATCCAGAGAGAGGACTCCAGGCACTGAATGTGGCTCACAATATCATATTTTTCCCTTTTTTGTTGTTGTTTTCTTGCTTGTTTTTCTTTCTCATTTTTTTCCTTTTTTAATCTTTTTTTTTTCTTATGCAGCATGGAAATATGTGTAGAAGAATGGCACATGTTTAACCTATATCGGATTACTTGCTGTCTAGGGGACGGAAGGGGGGGGAAGGGGGGGAGAAAATTTTGGAACACAAGGTTTTGCAAGGGTGAATGCTGAAAATTGTCTTTGATGTATTTTGAAAATAAAAAGCTATTATTAATATACATTATATATAAACATTTAATATATATTATATATAATAAAATCCTTTTTTCATTATAATAATTCAAGCAAAATCATAGGAGACTATCTCTAGAGAAGGGAAAAGGGAGGTGAACTTTCCTTTAAGGAGCATTTTGTGGGGTAGCTAGATGGTTCAGTGGATAGAGTACCAGCCCTGAAAGTCAGGAGGACCTGAGTTGAAATCTGACCTCAGACATTTAACACTTCCTAGCCGTGTGACCCTGGGCAAGTCACTTAATTCTAATTGTCTCAGGGGAAAAAAATCCACTGTGTACCAGTCACCGTATTAAGCACTTTACAAATATCTTATTTGATACTTACAAGAACCCTGAGAAGAAAATGCTATTATTATTCCCATTTTATAGTTGAGGAAACTGAGGCAGAGGTGAAGCCCATTCCTCTCTTAATACACAGATGGAGAAACTGAGGCTCAGAAGCTGCAGAGAATTGAAAAGACACATCCGGAATTATATAGATTGTACATAATCAGCCAACGGGTTAATTATGTATATTCTCCCCTGCCCTAAGCTCCCTCTACCCGGACAAACAACTGCTAAAGGTCCGGGTCCGGCTCAGGCCTATCTTGCTAGCCCCAGGGCCTAGGACACTGCCTTGTCCCCATGACTTATTCTGGAGAGGATTTGGGGGAGTCGCTTGGGATAAGAAGGCCCCTGCACTGCTGAAGGCCGTTCCCACAGGTTGTCCATCAGAGCATCGGGCCAGGTGCATCCCTGTCCCAGAGGCTGCCCTCAAGGGGCTCGTAGGCCCAGGGGAGGTTGGGCTGGGGCTCCAAGCCTAGGCTTCCATGTAGAACTCTGGGAGGAAGGCCCCTCTTCCCCAGGCAGGTGGGCAGCTGCAGAGGTGCCCTCTGGGAGTGCTGGCAATCCACAGACCTCCGGCCCAGAGGCTGAGGCTTTGTCCCACATCCTGAATATACATCTCCGGGCCTGGGGTGCAACGGGAGAGTGGGGGTGCAGGGGAATCACCAGGCTGGGCCAATCTGAAATGTATTACAAAGCTGCAGACTGAATGACAAAAGGCAATGGATAAGAAAAGGGAAAAGAAAAAAAGGGAAAAGTGTGAGTAACCTGCTCCCCAGGATGCTGATAGAGGAGATGAATAGCCACCTCCCAGCCCCCAGCCTCAGCTGGGACTCCAGATGAAGTGCTTGGAGCGCTGCCAGAGAGTTGGGGGCCAGGAAGAACCGGGTTCAAATTCAGCCTCATGTACCACGGCCTGCCTCAGTTTCCCCTCTGCAAAATGAGAACATCAGAGCACCCTTCTCCTGGGCCGTTTGAAGGGAGGCTCAAATAGGATATATGTAAAGTACTTTGCAAATGTCCAAGCCTTCTATAAACACTATTAGCATTATTCTCTGGCAATCTCTGGCAGACTTCACCACCTTAGGGGTCTCTGGATGGATTTCCCCGTCTGGGAAATGATGATTCTGGTTACCTGGATTCTCTCTTTCCCTCCAGACCAATTTGTGGCCTGAAGCTGCCCCCACCCCCCACTCCCAATCCACACAGTCACACACAATCCATTTTGTGTCTCAGAGAGCAGCTGGATCAATTGAAAACTTTTGGCCGAACTCATTGCTTGTTCTGATCCCAGCAATCCCTTCTGGAAATTCTCCTTCTCTCTGAGCCTCAGTTTCCTCACCTGTAAAATGAATGCTTTGGACTGGAGGGAATGAGTTAACGTGGCAGAGGGCTGAGAAAGGGCAGAGCAGCAAGGTGGACAAAGCAGAGAGGAGCTAGATTTTTTTTTAATGAAGTATTTTTTTTTATTAAAGCTTTTTATTTGCAAAACATATGTATGGGTAATTCTTCAACATTGACCCTTTACAAAGCTTTCCATTACAAATTTTTCCCCCAGTCCTCTCCCCTCCCCCAGATGGCAGGAAATCCACTACATGTTAATTATATTAAAATACTTGACAGATCGAATATATGTATGCATATTTCCATACTTATCTTGTTGTGCAAGAACAATCGTATCTACAAGAAAGAATAATCCGATAAAGGAAATACAATGCAAGCAAACATCAATCGAGAGCATGAAAATGTTACCTTGTGATCCACATTTCACATTCCTCTCCCTGGGTGTATATGGTTTTCTTCAATGAACAATAGGAACTGGTGTGAGACAATTCTTTGTTGCAGAGAGCCATGGACCTCAGAGTTGATCATCATGTAATATTGTTGTTGCTGTGTATAATGATCTCCTGGTTCTGCTCGTTTCACTCAGCATCAGTCCATGTCAGTCTCGAGGAGCTAGATTTGACATCTCCTCTCATAGGAGCTTTGTGCCCCAGAAGAAATCACTTTATCTCTGTCTGCCTCAGTTTCCTAATCTGCAAAATGGGGATAAGAAGAGCATCTGCCTTCTGGGGCTGTAAGGAGGCCCAGGTGATTGATGAAGCAGCATTCTCCAGGCACTTCCTCTGTGTCAGCCCTGGGCTATGATCCCCAAGCACTGATTGAATGCATGGCGGTTGCCAATCACTTTGCAAGCTTTCTTTGTCCCCTTGCCTTGTCCCCAGGCCTGAAGCTCACTCCTGACAGGAATGCAAAGAGAGCCCCAAGCTCCGGTAGGCAGCTGTTGGGGGACAGGGGGAGCAGAGCGTATGTGGGGGGGGATGCCCTCCCTCTTCTCTGGCTTTCTCTGGCCAGGAGGGGGTCTTCCTTATGGAACTCTTTCTCACAGAGCTGCCCACTAGATTCCCACTCTGAGTTCTCCCTGGGGCGATCAGATTCTGGTCATCTGCCCTGGAGGAAACATCTCAGCTTGGCTATTTCTAGGCCAGTTGTTGAGCCTCAGTTTCTCCACCTTCAAGATGGGGGAGAGGTTGGACTAGATGACCTCTAAGGATCCCCTCAGCTTCCAGTTTGTGGTCTTTATTCTGTTCCAAACAAGAGGAGAGGAGCAGAGTGGTGGGCAGAGCCCTGCAGGTTCTACAAGGGGCAACAAGGAAGCAGAGAGGCAGAAAACCCCTTTCTTTTGGGGTTACATTGCAGGATGTAAGAGCAGCTGCGGGACTTTATAACATTAATAACATCTGTCCCCCTCCCTCCAGACTTCTCTTACCCAAACTTGCCCAAGGTGGCCAGGGACCTTCCAGAGTGGTAACGACCGCGTGAGTGACTTGTGGCCCAGCACTTCCCCACATGATCATTTCTCTCCAAACACACAGTTTCATGCCCTCAAACCCCCCCCACACACACACACAGAAAGGGGACAGAACTCTGGAAATGTTGGGTGGAATAAATGCCAAGGGGAGGACAGGAGAAATGCATCAGGGGATGCCCTGTGTCCGTGTCCATGTCCAGGAAGAAGCAGGGGATGGAATTACAGGGTCGTGGATCTCAGAGGGGACTCTGTGGGGCTGGCTGCTCTGGAAACAGGACCACTTGCCATTCCTCCCTCACAACAGTCTATCTCCCACCTCCATGCCTTTGCCTAGGCTGTGCCCCATGCCCCTTCATTACCATCTGGAATATGGGCTTCCCTGGAGGCCAGGTGGCTTCCTCCATGAAGCCTCCCTTGGTTTTCTGCTGCTGCCTCTAGCTCAGCTCAAACACCTCCTGCAAGAAGCCTGTCCTGGTTCCTCAAGGCTGCAGGCCTGTTTTTAAGTCCAGATTTCATAGAGGTCTGTGGGTATTGGGGCCATTTACCTCCAGCTGCCTCCCCCACCCCTTAGAACATGGGGTCCGTGATGACAAGAACTGTTCTAGCTTCATACCTTTGGTGCCCAGAATGATGCCAGCCATTCCCAGACATGCAGGGTTTGATAAGTTCTTGTTGACTGATGGACAATGACCGGTCCATTAAATGTTTCTAGATTGATCGAGTGATCAGAGCCTCCCACATCCCTGAGTGGACTTTGCGTCTATTTGAGATATAGATTTCCCCCGAAGAAATGTGCTTCTGGGGGCAGGGATTATTATTATCATTAATTTCTCTTTAAATCCCTGGTATCCAGCACAGTACCCGGCAGAGAGCAGGCTCTTAACAAACTCTTGAATGAATGAATGAATGAATGAATGAATGAATGAATGAATGAATGAATGCAGTGCTTTGCAAACACTGAAGCCCTGTGCAAATAGGAGCTGTTATCATTGTTCCTATATTTCCCATTTTGTATTGGAGGCTGTTTAAGTAGAAATGGTTATTAGTGGGAAAATCTCGCTGCTTCCCCAAGTAATTTCAGCGGGAGACTCCACGGCTGCTTCAGGGGATTGCATCAAAGTTAGGGTGTCAGGTGAGGGGGAGCTGCTTTTCCAGGCAAACGCCCTCTGCCCACCCTGATCAGGGCAGGAGTGCCAGCTGTTAGTGCAAGGGAGGTGATGGGGACCCCCACAGCCTGCTGGCAGCCAGCGCTGGCTCTGCACAATTCTGCTCTTGCCATTATCTCGTGCAGGGGATAAGATGGGGGGCCCGGACCCGGGGCTTGCAAAGTCTGCTGCCACTCTGTGGCATTGGCAGAAGCTGGCTCTCCCCTTCCAGGTCCCTCGTCTCTCTGGGAGTTGGGAAATGGAAGGTTGGGGTATCTTGTGGAAATCGCAGTTCAGTGCAACTTTCTCAGGGATCAATGCCCTGGGGCCCCATTCAGGCTTCCCGAAAAGGCCCTTCTGAAAGCTTCAGGCCCCCCCCCAGGGCAGGGGGCTGGTCTCCTGACACTCCCACTGACACCTCCCCAAGAAGTTGCCTTTCTTCTCCGGGTTGTTAAGACAGCAATTTGCCACCTCATTATCAGCCTGATTGATGAGAGCAGCATCTCCAAGTGGCTGTCACCAGCGGCTGGGGAGCGGGGCGCCTTGGAGAAAACAATGAGCTGCATGACAAAATGCCCCCCGGCCCCAGACAAACGGAGGGCCGGCCGGCTCCCCTCAAAGAAACTGCAGCTTAGGCAGAAGCCATTCAGCCCGGGGTTTTGTGCAGGGGAGGGGGCCGGGCTCTGAGGTGGGGGTTGGGAAGAGCCAGGAGAATGGGATGGGTCTCCCAGCTGGCCCCTCCAAGACTTGGCCACTTGCCTCCCTGCCAGGGTACTGGGGGCTGAGCCCCGGTGCCATCTCATGTAGCCAGGTGCCCGCTCCCTGTCCCCAAGGGCAAAGCACTGGCCAGAGATAAGTGCCCCAGTGGCAGGGCCAGCGAGCACTTGCCAGGCGTGGAAGCCACCGGAGAGTCAGCCACAAGGCAATGAGAGTCTTAAATCTGGGTCAGAAGGGACCTCGGGGGTCCACTTGGCCAACTCCCCCATTTTATAGATGGGGAAACTGAGGCCCAGGGAGAGAAACCCAAACTCACACAGGAAGCAAATGACAAAGCCAGGAGTTTCCAAACCCAGGGTACTTTCCAGAGAAGCCCCGTGGGTCCCAGGGGGCAAATCCAAATGCCCTTGGGGGTGTCACCAAATAGAACTAAAGACCATGTGAAAGAGTATTGCCTCGGTCATCCAGAGAAGCCTTTCCTAGGACTACAGAGCCCCTCAGAGGGAAGAGGGTCTGGAGGATGGCCCCAAGTTGTAGAGGAGGAAACTAGAGCACCAAGGGAGCACGGGCCCAGGCCTTCCTGGATCTAGAAGTGTGTATGGAGGGGACAAAGGTCTCATCCCGTGGCTCATCTGACACCGGCGAGGAAAGGAGACCAGAAAGATTAGGGGCTTGCTTTGCTCAGGGTCCCACTGTTCTCACTGGATGCTCGGGCTCCCTCTGCACACTCTGCGGCTTTGGAGTCATAAAGAAAGGAAACATGGCCAGTTGAGGTCAGGGAGAGTGGCCACTGCTTTCTGTGGATGGACTTCCCTGACTTCCAGAGAAGGGTCCGGACCCCCAAGGCCTTCCTGCCTCTAGCCTCAGCACACTCTCCTAGCCACACTGATCGACAAGAAAATGACAGTAATTTTCTTTCTTTCTTTCTTTCTTTCTTTCCTTCTTTCTTTCTTTCTTTCTTTCTTTCTTTCTTTCTTTCTTTCTTTC
>JAJPUD010000663.1:468019-510139 GCA_023553655.1 Myrmecobius fasciatus
CCCAGCCCTCCGCAGGGGCCCCAGCCCTCCGCAGGGGCCCCAGCCCTCCGCAGAGGCAGGCTTCCAAGCAACAGGATTGGACAGTCCCATTCCATTGATGAGGTTAAGTTATCAAAAGGCCTTCGGAAGCCCCAGCAAAGAGAGGACAGCCCACATCAAAGGGCTCCCCAGGTTGCTTTCTTAAAGGCAATTTCCCCACAGAAAAGATTACTAGGCATGGGGGTACCCGTGTTTATGGTGCCTGCCTGAAAAGTGTCAGGTTAAAAAGTCGGCTTTCCAGCTCTGAGTGAGGGGGTCCTGCCCATGTTTCATCTAATAAACAGGTTCAAAAGGAAAGATTTAGTCCAAAGGAGGGTCTCAAAAACACCTGATTAGTGATAAAAGAAACTAAGGACCTTTAACTCGGAAGATTTCAAGGAAGATCAGAGGCTTGCTCCCCCCTCCCCCCAGGCTCAGCATCTCGGGGTGCTGTCCCACCTGTGCCCCGGTGTCTGCAGGTAGCAGGTGCACGCCTGGCTGCAGAGACACTGGGCCCACTGCGTGGGGGGCCTTCTTAAGTCAGCTCTGAAGCGGGCTTTCACCCCCACACATTGAGTCACCCAGAAAGCTCTCCCTCTCTGCCCCAGTCTGACAGACTCCTTCAGAGTCCAGAGCAGCTCCCGGACCTCCAGTCCCAGCGACCCCGGAACCACAACCCTTCTCCATACTTCCAGGGGAAGAGGTCAGACAGCCTTTGAAGACACAGGAGGAGAGCTCAGGATAGCCCTGGAGGTTAAGGAGCTTTGGGAGTCATAGGAGATGAGTGCTCAGGCTCCTCTAAGACTTCATTCATTCATCGAAATGCAGACTATGGGCCAGGGCTCCCCTTCCAGTTTTTCACCTCCTCTCCATCCCTTGACCAGCCACATCTCCCTTAATTCAACCTGAGGTGACTTTGGGGTAGAGTTGATACTGGGAGTATGGAGCAGGGAAGAGGGGGAGCACAGTCAGAGGCACATTAAGGATCCCCAAAGATCTTGCTAAGTTTGGACACCGGGTAAGATGGAATAAAGTAACATTGGTGAGAGATCCGCTTCCCCAGCACAATATGGGGCAGGACTAGTTAGTTTGTCTAAGAGATCTGGCTTTGGGGGTGAGGGGTGAGGGGGTTCAGCGTGATGTGGCAGTCCCCTCCCCTCCAAACCCTAATGCATTAGGGAGAGCGAGTGACCGGATCACATATGACACCAGCTCGGTGCCGGGTCCCAGTTTTAAGAAGTGCATCGGAACGTTAAGAGAAGCCAGAACCGCAAAGGACTCTGGGTCCGTGTCATTGTAACTTAGCTTAAGCGCACTGGGGATGTTTGACCCGGGAGGGAGAAGATACGGGGAGGACTCGAGAGCAGCCTCCCCGGTCCCGTGCAGAAGGAGGCAGCGCTAGGAGCAAAAAGCTCCATTGAGGTTGGGGGGCAGAGAAATTTGGGGAGGTCGGGCGCTGCCGCCAAGCGCAGTGAGCTGTCCAGAGGGGACGGGGAACTACTCTTGCGCGGGCGGCTTCGGCCACGGGTCCGAGAGCCGATTGTCGGCTGTATCGGAAAGGGGATTCTTGCCCAGATGGAGCCGGACTTGATGGCGGCCGAGGTCCTTCCCGGCCCTGAGCCTAGGGGATTCTGGGATTGGGCCGCTTGTCGTTGGGAAGCCAGGATTCAGAGGCGCGGCAGAATCCTTCTGGGTTAAAGCCCTCCGAATCCTCTTTTTTCCTGCTCTGCCTTTTGTTCCCACCCTTTTGATGGAAGAACATAGGTGTCTTTGTGCTGCGGCCAGACCTGGCCGGGCCTTGATGTCCCACCCATGCACTTTGGATTCCCTTTCCACCTGGCAGACTCTCCCCAAACGCAGAGGGACCGCGAGGGCGGGGCTTGCCCTGGTCACAAAAACCTGGGGTTCTCCGCTTTCAATATCTTATTGTGTCCCTCGCAGCTTTGATATTTTAAGTAGGGATCATAACAAAGGGGAGGCAGATGACTGGGGAGGGCCTGCAGTCTATTAGAAGAGTTAATAGCTCTGGATTTCTCAGGCAGACCCGCTGAAAGAAGCTTCTTTCCCAGGAGGCCGATCTGGTTTCTGTGGGAGTCCCCACCCCCAAATTTAAACTCTTACAAGCCACATTTAGCAGCGCTTGGATGGACAAGGGCATTGTGCACCGGCAGGGGGTGGGGGCAGGGAAGGGGCCACTCACCTAGTCTGCTCCTTACCCCACCCCCACCTCACCGCGGACTATCTCCTTTCCCAACTGATGGTCCCTTGGTTGAGACGGTCGGAGAGTCTCTAAGAGGGACCGACATGTGCACAATTCTGATGGTAAGGTCCCCTTGTCCTCTGCTAACTTGTCAGTTTGGGTAAACTGATGGAGCCGGGACCCAGGTCTGGCCATTTGAAGCCATAGCTCCAGAAAGGCACTGTTTGATTCAAGGAGGTCCCAGGTACTCCCTTCCATCTGCAGCTCAGAAAGGCTCTAGAGTGCAGTCCCCACCTTTCCCACCTCAGGCCCCTCCAAGCCAAGCCTAATGTTCCTCAGAGGTCTCTCGGAATCATTTCCTTCCACCCCAGGCCAGTGACACGATCCCGAGGGGCTTTGCAAAAACCAGGCTCTTGGTGATGAGGACTCATGGCCACCGGTGGTGATCTAGGGGGGGATCAGGAACTGGAAATGTCTCTAGTGGTGACTACCCATGGAACCATGTCATGGGAGGAGAAGAGAGGAGAAGGGACCATCAGCTCCTGCTTCTGACCCCAGCTCATCCCTCTGAGTCCAAACTGGCTCTTCAGCAGAGGAAGTAAGAGCAATGAAACTCTGATTAACTGGATCTGATATTTTAGGCAGCAAATGATTAAAAAAAAAACCCAGCTCAACTGTGAGCAAAAGACTTGAATCCCAAGCTCCAGTCTCCCACTCGGTGGCTGGGCGGCTTGGAATTAGTCACCAGCTCTCTGAGCATTATCCGTAAAGGATTCCTAATAATGCTTCAAAGGGTTGTTGGGAATCGAGTGTTTTCTAAACCTCCAACTACTTAGAAAGAAAAGGGAATAATTGTGGATGACAATAAGCTCTGGGCCCAGCCGCTCCCAAGTTACATCACTCGGCTCAGCCCAGCTACCTGGCCCTCCACAGACTTGACAATAAAGAGCCACGCTTGGAATCGTGTTCCCAGCCCTGCAAAGTCCTCAGAGCAGCCTTCAAAGGCCAGCCAGCGCTCTGTGCATAGAAAGGCAGAAAGGGGGACCTCATGCGTTGCAGGAACAACTGTGACAATCAGGAATTTCTCTTTTACCTGGAAAAAAGATCCATTCCTCAAACATTTTCATTAATGAAAGTCTGGCCCCAAACATTGCACACACATACACACACATACACACAAACACACAAACACACATATACATCTCATCAAAATCCCATTCAACCAGTTCGGAAACCCCCAGGGCCATAGACAGCAGCAGCCCCTAAGGCAGCCAGGACTCATTTGTTGCTCTGTCAACCACATGAGTTGGCAAAACAAAGGGCCAAAGTCTGAAATCCACCGGTCTGAGAGCAGTGAGGAATCCTTTCCCAGAGAGAGGCCAGTTCCCAGGTAGACAGATGGCCATCTGTGCCATGAAAAACACCAGAAAAAAAGCCAAGGAAGGCCCTCTCTCAAACCTTTTTCTCTCCTAGGACTGGAGTTTCCTTGTGGGAGTGGGCAAGAACTGTATGTTTTTCTTGTTGGACTTCACCACTTTGAAATCCAATGTTGATCTCAATGCTTCCAAAATCTGTGATGTTGTCCCACAGTGTACTCTAGCTTCACTAGGACAGATTGCCACTTCTTCCCTGCATTGATAGCATGGCATTTTCAAACCTCAGAGCTGGAGGGGACCATGGGAACATTTAATCTAATCCGGACCAATGCCTAAAGGCTTGAGCCAGTCTCCTCTTGAAGATCCCCATTGAGGGGGAGCCCATGCCCATCCCCTGGATGGCCAACTCTCATCGCTAAGTAATTGTGTTTTTTAAATTTTATTAAAGCTTTTCATTTTCAAAACATATGCATGGATAATTTTTCAACACTGATCCTTGCAAAACTTTGTGTCCCAAATCCCCCCCTTCCCTCCACCCTCTCCTCTAGATGGCAAGTAATCCAATACATGTTGAGCATGTGCAATTCTTCTATACATAATTTTTACAATTATCTTGCTGCACAAGTAAAATCAGATCAAAAAGGAAAAAAAAAATGAGAAAGAAAATGAAAGCTTTTCCTAACGAATGCCTGTCTAGTCATACTTTAACCATCAGCCCATGCTCTCATCTGTCAATATCTTTTTGCATCCGGACTCTATCAGTAGCTGTGTGACCCAGTGGGTAAAGTTCTGGGTTTAAAGTCAAGAAGACCTGATTTCAAACCCAGCCTATGACACTTGTGACCTCGGCAAGTTAGTTCACAATTTCTGCCTCAGTTTCCTTATCTATAAAATGAAGATAGTAACAGCATCTCCCTTCCAAGCTAGTTAGGTGTAAAAATCAAGTGAGATAATATTTGCAGAAAACAAACAACGAAAGCTATTGTTCTTACTGTCGTCCTATATATTATCTTCTGCTCTTTGTCATTTACAGATATGAGGAGCATAATTTAATAATGACTACCATCTGCATAGTACTTTATGAAGAGCATGTCATCGGGAACAGTCTTGTGAGATAAGAAATACAAGTATTGTCAGCCCCATTTTACAGGGGGGAATAGAAGATGAGGGAGTGGTTAAGTGACTTGCCCATAGTCATAACTATAAGGAACATTTTTTTTTGCTTTTTGCTGAGGCAATTGAGGTTAAGTGACTTGCCCAGGGTCACACAGCTAAGTGTCTGAGATCAGATTTGAACTCAGGTCCTCCTGACTGACCTCCAGGGCTGGTGCTCTACCCACTGTGCTACCTAGCTGCTATAGGGAATATTTGGGATGGAATTTGAACACAGTTCTTCGGGACTTCGAGTCCAGTACTTTGCTGCACTATTCTGCTTTTATTGAATTCATTGATAAAAAAAGTTAACATCAAAGCCCCGAGCCTGAAATCTGGGTTTGGCTGACTCCATTTTACACACCTAGCCTAACAACCCTCCATATTTTCCACAAGAATAACATAAAAGGCTGTGCTAGAGACTTGACTAAAATCTCCATAAACTCCAGCCATGGCTCACCTGTGATTTCCTGCTGCCATCCTTTAGGAGCCACTTCTCAGAGTCTGCACTTTCTTGCCCTGAGCTAGGCTGATTCTCAGATGACAGACCCAAAGCCTCGGACCAGAATCAACTCTGAAGAGCCTACAGCTCTTCCAAGACCTCAGACTTCGTGATTCCACTGGCTTCTTCACAAAGGATGGACTTTAGTGGAAGGGACGTGATTTATTAATTTAGTTTAACAAATGTTTATTAAATGTCTATTCTGTGCCAGCCACTGTAGTGGGTTCAAGTTCTGGTCCAGTAAATGCCAAAAAACATAAAAAGTTTTCCCCCAGGAGTTACTGGATATCTGTTAATGATATGAATTTGTGATTAAGTGGCACAAGCCAAAATTATCCCAGTCCTATAATCTCATGAAAACTCTGAGCATATTCTACTCCCTTGATCATGTATAAGTCTTGGGGCTTGGGGTACCCTAAGGATTAAGGGTTTATTCTCTAGTGTTATAAATTGGAGCCCCCATTGGTATGTATCACCCCAATTTAATCAGTCAGTCTTATGTAGTTTTGTGGGGGGTTGTTTTGTTTTTAGAAAAGGGGTATTTATCAGGGTAGCATAATAAGAATCCTCATCTGTGGCTCCAAAAAGCTGTAACATGCACAGCAGCCACATAACTGGTAAAAACCATTTCGGCAGATTTGTTAAACCAGGTAATCAACAGGTCTCAAAGCTCTTGGTGAATAAAGGCAGGGGAGAGGGGGTGTCCACCCCAATCAATAAAAGACCCTGACCCTTAGAAGCTCCTGAGGGCCTCCTCTGACCAAATGGGGTCAGTGGGGAAGACAGATCCAGACCAAGGGAGCCAAGACCCTCCTTACCCTCAGCACCCTCTTCTCTCTCCATTTAATGTAATTCAAAGCTTGCTCCAATTGCTCATGTGATTCTACTTCAGTATGATGATAACTCCCGGTCATCTGTAATTATGGCTGGCCAGATTTCCTCGGACCATTGGGACATTGAGCAATGTCTCCATGGGCTGAAAGGCTTCTCCAGCATTTAGCCTGGCACTGGCCACAATATCATTGGGCTCCATCCTCACACCCAAAAGACCCAGCGGTTTTCGCTGAACGTAGGACTTTGCCATTGTCTCACATCCTGCTCCTTTAGCACGTATGTCAAAAGATACGATCGTGTATGGCACTGTGCCAGCTGAAAGTGGAGTCAGTCTGTAACAACAGAAAAGCCACATTGGCGTCTTCCCCCAGAAGAGATTTTCCCTCTCAGCATCAGTTTGAGGCTGACTGAAGGGCTCACCTTTGCCTCTTGGGTTTTGCCCAGGTCAGAATGCTGGACTCGACTATTGCTCCTCCAAGGGGCTGTGCCCAGGCCGTCTTGCTGCCCACCGGGCAAAGGTCTGAGGTCCTATTGGGGGACAAAGAGTGCCCCAAGTATGAAATGTTTACAGGAGATCCATTTTGAACTATCTGGTAGGCAGCAATGTCAGGAGAAGGGGGACAGATCTTCGCCCTCCTCCTCCCATGCCATCTCAGTCTCTGGGAAGGGGAGGAAGGACGGGTTCACAATTTATCTCAGTTCTCACATAGCATTAGGCCCACCAAGTGCCAAGCCCAGAGCCTTCCTGGTCTTCCTGGTTTCTCAAGACTTCCCTGCTAGGCTGGAGTCCTGGTGTCCTAGGATGGCACGTCCTCATGGCTTAAACTCCCAGATCTGACCTTCACTCTTCGGTCCTTCTCCCCTTGTCCCCCCACCTCACCTCCTTTACTTAAGCAGGTACCTGTTGTGAGGGAAAAGCTTCCTACTCCCGGATACCCTGAGTCAGGTAAATGGGGCAGTAGAGTTCTATGAATGTAGCAAGTGGAAATAGCTGCTCCCTCCTATATGGTAAACCAGTGCAGGATCACTTCTCCCAGAAGCAGGTTCCTGGCGTATTCCATGGGTACGATGGCTCCCTATCAAGTGGACTAGACATCCATGAAGTCCCATAATAACTAACACACACACACACAAACACATATGTTTATATATGTGTACATGTCTTAAACACAACACAAATTTACTGTCTGCACACATCTGTGTGTATGTGTATGTGTTTACACATATATGTACATGTGTATAAATTCTATGTTTCAAGTGTAAATTGAGAGGAAGCTGTTATTCTTTTAAAAAATAACATTTCAATTATCCATGCATATGTTTTGAAAATAAAAAATAAATTTATTTTGAAAATAAAAAATATGTTTTGAAAATAAAAAAGCTTTAATAAAGTTCAAAAACCATTTTTATTTTAAGTTTTGAGTTTCAAATTCTATTCATCCCTCCTTCTCTCCTTCCCTTCCTCACTCCCTTCGAGACAGTGAACAATTTAACACAGATTATACATTTGCAATTAAGTAAAACATTTCCAATTAGCCATGTTGTGCAAGAAGACTTGAATAAAAGAAAAAAAAGAAAAGGGCAAAATAGAATGCTTCAGTCTATATTCAGAAAGTATCGGTTCTTTCTCGGGAGATGGATATTATGCTTCACCATTAGTCCTTTAGGATTGTTTTGGGTCATTGTGTCTGAGAAGAGCTAAGTCATTCACAATTCTTCATCAAACAATCTTGCTGTTACTGTGTACAGTGTTCTCCTGGTTCTGCTCACTTTGCTTTGCATCAGTTCATGGAAGTTCTTCCAGGTTTTTCTGAAGCTATCCTGCTGGTTATTTCTTAAAGCGCAATAATTATTCCATTACAATCATATACCACAGCTTGCTGAGCCATTCTCCCTCCCCCCCCCCCGATGGGCATCCCTTCAATTTCCTATTCTTAGCCACCACAGAAAGAGCTGCTAGAAATATTTGTGCAAATAGATCCTTTTCCTTTGTTTTGTGATCTTTGGGGATATAGATCCAGTCATGCTATTGCTGGATCAAAGACTGTGCAGTTTGATAGCAGAGTTTTCAATTGCTCTCCAGAAGGGCTGGATCAGTTCAAACCTCTACCAGCTGTGCATTAGTGCCCCAGTTGGTCCACATCCCCTCCGACATTTATCATTTTCCTTTTTTTTTGCTCATATTAACCACTCTGGTGTGAAGTGGTGCCTCAGAGTTGACCAACAGCTATTTTGGGGGCTGAGGCAATTGGGGTTAAATGACTTGCTCAGGGTCACACAGTATTTGAGGCTGAATCTGGAATGGGGTCCTCCTGACTCTGGAGCTGATGTTCTATCCACTGTGCCAGCTAGCTGCCCCTTCCTAAGGATGCCCAATTTGAAGGGCTTTAAGTGCCAAGCAGAAAGGTTGGCATCTGTTCTCAGAGGAGCCCTGGCAGCCCACCTGGGCTGCAGGAGTATCAGTTTGGCATCCATGGAGAGGCTGCAGCACACGGGGTACGAGTCTAATAAATGCTCCTCTGACTGAGCCCCGAGACAGCTTTGTGAGGTAGGCCCTCTAGGTAGTCTTGCCCTCATTAGTAAGGAGGAAAGCAATGATTCAGGGGGCCTCCATGGGGGAAGCAAGGGCTTTTCATTTCCCCCAAAGAAAAATCCATGTAATCCGGCTTGAAAGTCCCCTTACCCCCCAACCCCCTGCCATGGGGGCGCCTCCTCCTCAGCTCCACCACTGACTGCTTCAGGACCCCTCCTGCAGCAGAGGGAATGGCTGGCCCCCACTTTTTCTGGCCTTTGTCAATCAATTCAACGAGGGAGAGACGCTTTGGGTCACCCCCCCAACATCCTGCCCCAGCCCAGCCCAGCTCCTGTCCGAGATTTGATCTGCCTTCCTTGTACAATTGGGCTTTTACAATCACATATGTCAGCTCTCTGCTCTTTAAAGGGGCCAGCCAAGGTACTAATTAGTGATCATTTCAGGCACTTAGGTAACGTTAACTCCACAATACAATGGGTAGCCTGGAAGCTGACTCTGTTCATTTAATTTCCTTTGCCCTTATTTGTCTCTGGCTTTGAAGCTAACTGATTCTAAAAGACCACAATATCCCTTTAAAAATGAGAGACAAATGGAGGGGCCGCCAGTTGAGGAGCCGCTATTCAAGCAGCCTTAAAAGGAGAAAGCTGGTGTTCTGGGGGGCTCTTGACTGAAGACTCAGGGCATGGGAAGTCAGAGAATGACCCTCCCTCATTCTTGGCTGTGGGGAGCAAGGAAGGGAGGAAAGGAGAGGGGTCCATGCAGCAAGGGGTGCTGCTAAGATGGGGGTCAGGTAGATGGATCAGGTGGGGGGCCGCAGTGGGTGGTCCCAGGCCAAGGGTATAAACGGTGACAGGTGGCTGGGTCAAACCGATGGTCAGCTCCTTCAGGGCAAGGCTGGTTTTCACTATTTCTACCTCTCCACTGCAATTCATTAGGAGAGAGAAGGCAGAGTGCCTCAGTTTCCTCATCTGCAAATGGACATAAACAAAAAGTCTCTGTCTCTCTGTCTCTGTTTCTGTGTCTCTGTCTCTGTGTCTGTCTCTGTCTCTATGTCTCTCTCTTTCTTTCTCTCTTTGTTTCATCTCTAAAAGTCTGGATTCTATGTGCACAGTCTACATGAAGCAGTGGAAAGAGCATGGGGGCTTAGATTCAGGGCACCTGGTTCTAATGCCAGCTCTGGACCAACTGTGTCCTTCCTGGGTCCTCAGTTTCTTCATATGTAATAGCAGAGCTCCCTTCCAGCTGTCCTTCCAGCTGTAAATCAATGACTTGGTGGCTGACAGATTGGGAAACCAGCTCAGACTCTGCAAGAGCAGTCAGTCCAGGATCTGTGATACAGGATGGTTTAACCCCTAACCCATAATGCAGCCCAGGTCAGGGGGCAAGTCAGACATATAGAGTTACAGTGCCCAGTGACGGAGTATACCTGGACATCCCTCCCTGCTGACCATCATGCTGCAACCTTCCAGGCCCAGACAGGCCACGCCAAGGGGCTAATGGTGAGGGGCTAGTGACAAGGTGGAACGAAAGGCTCCAAGTTTCCCAGCACACCTGGAGAAATGTCTTTCAGGAAATGCTTCTGATCCTCAAAGTCCCAGCACCATTTAAGTCACCCACTTGGGCCCTGGGATGCGGTGCTTTCCTCGCCCCCTTCTTCCTCAGGTCATAGGAGTAGGCAATCATGGGAGGAAGGCTGCTCACAAAGGGGCCAGATGCAAGATGTTGCTGTTCCCCGATTTTTTAGAAATCCTATAGTGAATATTAAATGCAGACTAGCCCTTCCTACCCAACCACACTTTTCTTTTTGTGAACCAAGTTCTTGGCTTTGACTCTGACACAGACTGGTCCAAGTGCTTGGAGGACTGTTCCTCTTCCTGTTTTGGATCCCCTCCCTGCCTCCAATCGGGCTTGGGTTTGCCTTTGGATCCCAGGTGCTTGGCATGCAGTGGGCTGAGAAATGGCTCTTGAATTGATTTGGCCAAAGGACTTCCAAGGCGTTAGAACAAAGCTTTCTGGGAGTTCAGAGAGAGTGGATGGCACAGAACTTGTGAGCCCCCATCTCCAGCAACTCTCCTGCTGCCCTAACATGATGCCCAGGACTGGACATGAGGTCCTACCAGCAGAAACACTGGTCTTTTCCAGGCATGTGACCATCACAGAAAGGGCTTAAGGTAACACAGGAGAATCAAGCCACTCTCACCCCATTGAAGGCCTCTCTGTACCCCAAGCACCCCACTCCCATGGGACAGTTATTTTGGGGTTAGAGACTTGCTGCTGATGATAATAGTGACATGTTTTATGTGCTCTAAGCTTTGCAAAGCATTACAAAAAATGATTCTACTGAAATACAGTTATCTATCCATCCATCCATCCATCCATCCATCCATCCATCTATCTATCTATCTATCTATCTATCTATCTATCTATCTATCTATCTATCTATCTAAAGAAACAAGTCCACTAAGATTCCAGCTTAGTAACCCCTGTTCTAGGTGCTGAAATTGTATGTTCCATGTGCTAAGCCCCCTCTGTCATTTTCTAGTCTAAGCTCTGTCATATCTAACATTCCATGTTCTAAGGTTCCTCTTGGCTGTGACTGTGTTCCAAGCTTTGCTTTTTCCCATCAGTGACATGTTACATTTGAAATTTCCTCCCTCTTCTGCCATTCTGTATTCTAAGGCCCTTCTCAGTTCTGACATTCAGTGTTGAAAAAAGTTTAGTTTCTTTCAGCTAAAATATCCTGCAATCTAAGCTCCCTTCCAGTTCTGATGTTCTCTGTTCTAAGCAATCTCCCCTCTGCCATTCTCTCTTCTAAGGCCCCCCCAGCTCTGACATTCCATGTTCTAAGGTCTCTTTCAGCCATGACCCGCTATATTCTAAGGTCCCTCCCAGCCCCAACATCCCTTGTTCTAAGGTCTCTTTGCCATCACTCTGGAGTCTCCAGATGTGTGTGCCATGTACACAAATCCTACCTAAAGCCACCTTCATTCTCCATGTGTTTGAATCAAGAGGGAGGACTCACTCCATGGATCTTTAATGTTGCCCATCTTAGAAGTTATACAGAATCAAAGTAACTTTCCCTAACCATCATTCCCAACTCCAGGAGGCACTTTCCTGCCCTTATATATTTTCTCCCTTCTCCTTTCATGTCATCTCCCCACTTCCATTTCTTCCCTTCCTTTTTATACTGTTCAACCTTCAAGGCTCTCCTCAAGTCCTGCTTCAGGCTAGAACATGCTGGTCTCTCCCCCCTCAGAGCTCTTTCTCCTCCAGGGTCTGCTGCTTTCCCTTGCCATTTAGCAGACACTGTCAGAGGTGGCCAGGCACTTGAACATTCTCATGGAATATTATATTAATCTGGGCTGCCATTGCTTCTCTCCAAAGAGATGGACAGCTCTTGAAAAGCACAGCCTAAGCTGAGCCCTGTGCTTCTGCCTGTCCCCCAGAGCTCTTAGCACACTGCCTCACAAACAATATTTCATAAAGGAAGGAACACTGGCAGCATAGGAAAGACTAGCCAATGACACACTTGACTAGAGCCTTCCCCTATGAGAGTATCTCTTACACACACACACACACACACACACGCATATAGGTAGATCTATATGTATACACATATATATTTATGTTCATACAGATACATATAAATATAAATAGATAGATGATAGATATTGAGAGATGGAAATAAAGAGAAACATGTCTAAATATGGATTATGTGTCTAATCTCTGTCTATCTATATGGTACGTTCCAACTACTTACAGGTTGCCTCCTCTCACTGCCCCTCTCTCCAGTAGATCATAGATAGCATCTTTGAATTTCTTTGTGTCTAGCACAGTATCCAGTTCATATTCATTACTTAATAAATGGGGTTATTGATTGACTTACTGATAGAGGTCCTTATAAGCCTCCCTTAGTCCCCAAACTACAATTTGAAAACCACTGGGCTAAAATGAATTTGGGACACCATTTATAAGCTACTTTATAACATATAAAACACTTTTTCCCCTCTTTTGCCCTTTCTTAAGGGTTCATGGTTCTTTTTTTTAATAATATGTGATTTCCCCACATGTACTGATAGTTTCAATGTTCATCTTTGCAAAAACAAAAAAGTATTGTAATATTCTTTACTGACAACTATAGGTCAATATCGGAAAAGTGGAAACACAAGCTCCAAGTGCTAAATCTGAACATTCATTAGGGCCTTAAATATATCCCAAAGCTCTGGATTACAGTTTTTTGAAAATGTTTTATAAGTAGAAAGAAACCTAGACATATAGAAGAAACTAGATGGTCTTCACTAAAAGTTCTTAACCAGGATATCTATATACTTTAAAATCTGTTCACTACATTTCAAAATGATTCATTTCCTTTGTAATTTTATTTTAGTTTTTGTAATCCCTTATTTTATACATCCTACACATGGGTCTGAGAGGGAGTCCAAACCACAGGCTTCAGCCCATTACCAAGGACCATGATGACTCCCAGAAAAGGTGAAGACTCTTCCCCAACCAGTTCCCTCCCTCCCTCCCCTCCATTGCTTAGGTGGAGGTTTATGTTCCTTGAGAAAAGCATAAGGAGAAGTTTTCTAGGAAGTGTTCAGGGTCAGAGCCAGGCCATCTTCCATGAAAAATAACCCACAAGCTCCTCCATATAATGCTGAACAGGACCTTCATGGTCATTCCCTGCATGCCTCATTCTCTGGCTTCTCAGGTCCTGCTTGCAGCTGTCTTTTGACCATCATGGAGGGCCAGCTATTGGGTTGCACCCATCACAAAGATTGCCCTGTTGGAAACCAAGCGTGTTCTTCTGCTTTTGGAAAGCCATTTGAAGTTTGAAGGTATGAATCAAAGAGAGCTAAGAGTACACAGGAGCTGATCTAGTTTCAAGGGAGAGAAACCGGCCTCCCCTCCCTCTGGCTCAGTTCAGTCACAAGCTGGCAGAGCTCCGTGTCAGCCGAGGATGGACTGAAGGGTATTTGCACTGGGCCTCTTTTTTTTTGTCCAGGCTAGAATAAGGGAAGACTAGACAAATAGGCCAGAAAGAAACAAAGCTGAGATTCAAGCCCAGGTGCTCAGCCCTCCTGGTTCTGCCATTCCCTATTCTAAGGTCTCTCCCAAATCTGCCATTCCAAGTTCTAAACTTCTTTCCAACTCTAACATATGTTCTAAGGTCTCTTTTAGCCCCTTACCTTTATTCTCTGTGTGTCTCTCTACTTTAAATGTGCTTTTAATAAACAATATGGTGTAGAATTCTGATTTTTAATCCACTCAATCTGCTTCCATTTTATGGTTGAGTTCATTCCATTCACATTTAAGTTATGATTACTATGTGTTTCCCTCTATCTTACTTTTACTCTTGTTTATCCCATTCTCTCTCTCTCCTTTTACTTTGTCCCTCCTCACAAGTGTTTTGCTTTTGACCACTCCCTTTCTCCCCACTCCCCTACTACTTCTCTATAGGATAAGATAGATTTCTATACCCAACTGAATGTGTATGTTGTTTCTTCTTTGAGCCAAATCTTATGAGAATAAGGTTTAAGAGTTGATCATCATCCCTTCCATCTTCCCCTCCACTGTAAAAGTTCTTGGTGTCACTTTTATGTGGGATGATTTACCACATTCTACCTCTCTCTTACCCCCTTCTTCCAGGGCATCCCTCTTTCTCACCTTTTAATTTTGCTTTTGGGGATATCATCCCATCATATTCAACTCACACTTTGCCCTCTGTCTATGCATACTTCTAACTGTCCTAAAAATGATGAAGTTCTTAAGAATTGCAAATATCATCTTTCCATGTAGGGATACAAACAATATGACCTTATTGAATCCTTTATGTTCTCTCTTCCCTATTTACCTTTTTATGCTTCTCTTGAATGTTGTATTTGAAAAATCAGATTTTCTATTCAGCTCTTTTTTTTTGATAAAAAATGTTTTAAAGTCTTCTAATTCAATGAATATCCATTTCCTTTCCCCTCCTCCTCGGAAAGATTATACACCCTCAGTTTTGCTGGGTGAGTTATTCTTGGTTGTAATCCCGGTATCTTTGCCTTTCAGAAAATCATATCCCAAACTGCCCAGTCTTTTAAGGCAGAAAATGCTAGATCCCTTGTTACTTTGACTGTGGTTCCACAATATTTGAATTGTTTCTTTCTGACTGCTTGCAGTATTTTCTCCTTTTGAGCTCCTCCAGGACTTCTTTTTGGACCTGCCAATAACTCACATTTTTCTTTGAAACTTCATGTGTAGCTATTTTGACACCGCTGTCCTCTTCTGAGTTTGTGCTTTGGTCTTCCCTGTCACTATAGTAATTTTCTGTGGCTAGCTCTTTTTATTTCATTGTTTTGTTCCTTTTCCTTGCCTATTTCTTGCTTGGGCTAGAAAATTGTTTCATTCCATCCTTTTGGTGGTTCCGCTGCTCCAGAATTCATTTTGAAGTCTTATTTTAAAGTTGTTTGGAGGAGAATTTGAGAGAGTTCGGGTAAGATGGGAACTTAAAGTTCCCATCTTACTCTACCAACTTGGCTCCAGAAGTCTCCCCAGTTCCTTTTCTGTCATTCATATCCTTGAGAATGTCTGTTGGATCTCTTCTGACACCTCCCAAACAGAGAAGTGCAATTCATCGATCTGCTACAATGGGATGGAAATCTGTTTTGAGAACTCCTGTGAATCAAAACCTACACCATTGAATAGATTTGCAAAATGATTTTCTGAATGGATTCAATAGCCAGGAAGAAAAAGCAACTTCTATAGATAAGGAAAGCAAGGCACAGAGAGTTCCCTTTCTTAGGGTAACAAAACCAGTAAGATTTTAATCCAGGTCCTCCAGACTTCAAGCCCAGTGTCCTACTCCCTAGAATAATTCCTAGGCAATCTCAATACACAGAATAGGCAAATAGCAATTAGGCAAATTGTACATTGGGCAGTGTAACAAAACCAGTAAGATTTTAATCCAGGTCCTCCAGACTTCAAGCCCAGTGTCCTACTCACTAGAATAATTCCTAGGCAATCTCAATACACAGAATAGGCAAATAGCAATTAGGCAAATTGTACATTGGGCAGTTTTTGAGGTCCAGAGGTCATGAAATAAATAAAAAATAAAGGAATTCCATCTTTGGGCATTAAGCAAATGGTCTTTAGGTCATTGCTCATTTCCGGAATTTCCCTTTTACATTTTTACAATGTGTGAAGTGCCTTTTTTTCTCATAATTATGTGATATTTCTCTGTAAGAGTGAAGGAAGCCTGATGGAAAGTTGTTGCATTCCCAATGAATTGCTTAGTCCCCTTGGAGCATTTATGGCAGGTCCTGGACAGGAGTTGGGCAGGATGGGCTAGCATGCGTGGGTTGCAATCTGTACCATGATGAGATTTCAGCTAAGTCATTTTATTTCTTTTGCTCTCTGAAAGGAAGGGACTGGACTAGATGGATTCTGAGGTCCCTATGCTCCCCAAATTTATCCAAGTAGCCAAGAAATGGAGCATTTATTCAATATGCTAATTCTTCCCACCTCCCCTCCTACTCCCACTTTGGGAAGCACTTTGGAAAAGAATCCTTTTGTAATACCTTTCTCAGTGCTTCCTCAGGCAAATCAGACCTGCCTCCACCTTGATTTTCTTAGCCAGAAAAGTGGTCAGTCAGTCAACAAGCACTCTTAAACTACCTACTGTGTGCTCTGGTTCTGTGCTTAGAATTAAACAGAAGTGAAGCTGACTTCAAATCCCATCTGTGGATGACAGAGTACTGAGTGACCAAGGAAGGGCCTCCCCTTTCTGGGGCTCAGTTTCCTCCAGGGTAAAATCAGTCTCAGAATTTGGATCCTTAGAACCAGTTGCTGCCCTCAAGGAGCTTCTATTGTTATTACTACGCAATTCTTGTTATTTGGCTGTTTTCTTCTCTCACTCTCCCCACTCACTTACTTTCCTCCAGCTCCGGGGTTAGGGAAAGGGTTAAAACCTTTCCCTCCAGAGCTGGATCTTTGTTAGGCTGCCAATTTGTGGCCAGGCTAGCTCTGGGAGGGACTGTCCAGGAGGGAGTCCTCTCCCCCCTGACAGGCAGGTGAGATCAAAGGCAGGCAGCCTGACAAAGGGGCCTGAAGGCAGCCTGGCTGGCCGGCCCTCCAGATCACTCACACGCTAAAGAAATCATGGCATGAGAAAAAATACAGCAGAAAAGGTTCGGAGGTCACTCTTATTTGGTCTGGATTATTGGTGCCTCCTTTTAAAACTGGGGAAGGAGAGAAAGCCTGCTAATCACCTTCGGGATTGTCCAGGGGAGGAGGGGAGGAAGGAGGGGGGCTGGGGGCTGTCTCTTTTGTGTGGGCCCAGTGAATTGTCTGGAATTAAATGTTGTGCTAAAGAGAAAATTGTTTTGGAGACCCTGGCCCACTGCTGGGGTAGGAAAGTTCCGGATCAGACCAGCTGGCTTTGCAAACCCTCGTTCTGCCATCCTGGGGTTCCGCTAGTTCATCCCACCAGCCACCCTTCCAAAGGAGGTCCACCTCAGAGAGGAGCTCATAGCCCTGCCACCTGCTCTTTGCCCACGTCATCCAGAAATGCCCCTTTAACCCTCCTCCAGCCTTAGACACGGAGCCTCCTTCACTTCCCTGTGTCCTGAAACTGGCACTGCCAGCAAGGGGCCCTGGGAAGCTTCGCCAGGGCCCAGGCCAGTGTTGTTACCCTGACATGAGCCAGAGCTGGCCCTTCCCTCCCTACCCCAGACCAACCAGAGACGTAGGGAGGCAAAAGGAGACTACAAGTGGGGGTCTTGTTTGAAACTGAAATTCCCAGGGACTGCAAATGAAGGCAATTCTTCAGTTTGAAAACGCAAAAGCAATGAATGAAAATCATTTTTCTGTCCCTGGAAGTTTCTCTTGAGCTAGCTGTTGTTTTGTAAACCATCAGTGAGAACTTTCATGTAATTGAAGTGAATTCATCGGCTCCCTTATTGTGGGCTCCTGGGCAGCTTCCAGGCTGTGGCTTCTCCTGAATCCAAGACCCTGGGCTCCTCACTCCCCCCCTCCCCAGCAAGAATTCATCTTGGAGCCTCAGACAAAAGGCTGGCCTCCCCGAGATGCCTTAAAACCACCATCAGAGGCTGGCCTCCCTCCTTGATGGAGGCACCTTCACATCACAACAGTATTTCAGAGAAAGACTCTGAAGGAGGGTGAACCTCAAAAGACCCAGAAATGCCCAAATCTACCTCAGTAGTTCTGGGACAGCTGGATGGCACAGTGGCTAGAGCACTGGCCCTGAATTCAGAAGGATCTGAGCTCAAATCTAGTCTCAGACACTTAACACTTCCTAGCTGTGTGACCCTGGGCAAGTCACTTAATCCCAATTGCTTCAAATAAACATTTAAAAAAAATTGTTTTAAGTCAATAGGATTGTATGTGTTCATTCATCTTAGTCCGCCTTAAATCTTTGCATGTTTTTAGGACTGGAGTGACATTATAAGTAGAGAGGGAAGCGGGCAGTCAACATGCTTCTCAGCCAATATCTCTACCCAGAAACGTGGGAAATGAACCCCGCTGAGCAGCCCAGCGTTTAGCAAAGTGGGACCTCTTGGGCCTGAAGGTGCCACAAATCACCTTTGAAAAGGTCTCTGTTGTCCCAGTGGTTCCAGAGGTGGGGCTGGAAGGGAGTTCAGTAGCAAGTTGGTCCTACCCACTCCCTTTCCCTGAGGCCCATAAAGGAAAAGTGAGCTGCCCAGGATCTTAGAAGTACTTATGTGGAATTTGAATCCAGGTCCTCCCTCTGCAAGAGCAGCCCACTTCCTGTGCTTCCATTCGGACTCCCGGATGAGCAACAGCCCCATAAGGAGCTCCCCAGATCTGCTGCTCATCCTTTGTCACTCCCAGAAAAGATGAGGAAACTTCTGACTCATCAATCAATAAACATGTATGAAATGCCTACTATGTGCAGGCTCTGTTCTAAATGCAATTCTTGTTATTTGGTACAAAAAAAAAGCAGAAGACAGCCCCAGTCCTCGAGAAGCCCACAATCTAGTGAGGGAGACAATCTGCCCCCAAATACAAAGCAAACTACAGGAAAGACAGGAAATAATGAACATAGGAAAGGCAATGGGGAGGAAGAGGAGTTGGGGAAGGCTTTTTATAGAAGGTGGGATTTTAGTTGGACCTTAAAGGAAGCTGGGGAGCAGAAGGGGGAGATGTTCTAAGTGTGAGAGAATGTCCGAAAGCCAGAGGTGGGGAGGCTGTATTAATGTCTCCTGGTTCTTCTACAGGTCTGGGAGATCTGCAGCTCAATCTGGGAGTAAAATCGAAGAGCCTGGGGGCTCCCTCCTGCTCTTAACTATTGACCCGCTCAAGAGACTGGGACTCTTGTCACAGAAGTGCTGGTTGGGGTGCTGGGGTCATAGCTCTCAGAGCTGAAAAGGACCTCAGAGGGAGAGAACATGGGTCTTTTCTTCCAGAAACAGCCTTACTGGTTTCCACAGTCACAAACTAGCAAGGTCAGTCAAAGTCATATGAGAATCCAAGACAGGACTGGGGAGGAAAGAGCTCCATCTTAATGGTTTGTGAAGGAGAAGGGAACCCAGATTCATTCTGCTTGTCTGGGAGCAATGGGGGATGTTTCTGAGAGATCAATGGAAGCTGAAAGTAAGGGGAAACCTCCTAACCCCAGATTCTCCTCCCTAGAGATCTTCATGTAATGACTGGGCAACTACTTGTCAGGGATGCTGGAAACAAGAATAATGGTCAAGTCTGGTTTAGACTGAGATCCTTTCTGTCTCTGGGAGACTTTGGCAAAGACACAGCATCAAGAACCTGGGGGCTTTCCCTTAAGACCTTTTCCCACAGATTTCCCCTTCCCTGGCATTTTCAAGCATTCATGGGCACATTGACATTGGTCTCATATTCAGTTGGGAAACCTACTCCTGAGCTATATGGTCTTCTCTTTCTATAAGAACAGGGTATGGTGACCTTTTCTCAAGGGCCCAAAGTCTGTCTCTCCATGGGTTCCTTGGAGATAGTAACCCTGACTTTTCATTTCCTTAAGGCACTAGGATACACAGGGAAGTTTAATCTTGAAAAGACACCTCTTCATGTCCCTGGATTTAGCATCCAGGAGTTTTTCTAAAGTGCTGATTCCCTAGTCTGAGAGTTTGGAGACTTAGATCTCCCATAAACCAGCTGTGGGATCTTCTGAAAAAATCACTTTCCCTCTTTTATACAATGGAGGTGATCATAATTACCTCTCAGGGGTCAATTAGAAATGCAAAAATGTCTGCAGAGGATTTTGCAAATCTGAAAGCTCCTTTCATGCCCTATGTGGCAATTAGTCATTATTAGCAGTTGAAAAGGCTTCAGTGGGTGTCCAGACATTTCCTTGCAGTCAGGAACCAGATGGAGGAGATCTGCCTGTCCATGGAAACATGATTCACAGACTTGTTCATTATCCTTTCTTATAAGTTTAAAATAGGAGGCACATCCCTATTAATTGCACTCTAATATACCTCACTTTACCTGGGAGGGGAGAGGTGGGAAAAAGCTGTGTTCTGAGAACGGGGGATGGGGGTGCAGAGCTAGGTGGCTGGCATCTGAATGTGAAAGGCTGGTAGCCACAATCAAGAATTCTCACAGGTTTAAACCCAGAGGGCAGAGTTTTAGTCAGTAGATGGAAGCTGCCAATCTAGGCAGGATGGGTTTCCATGGAAGTAACAGGTTCCCCATGGACAGGGATCTTCAAGAAGAGTCTAAGTGGCCCCTTGCCCAGGGGATCATTTTATTATAAGATTGACATTTCCTCAATAGCCAGTGCAGCCCCTCTCTGCCTGAGATTCTGGGGCCCGGGGCTCACACATCTGTGCAACCTACTAAGTGAACTTGTTAGCAAATCCCTAGACCTTTTGAGTTAATTTCCTCTTCTCTAAAATGGGGATAACAAAGCCTATGGTGCATAGCTCTTTGAATTAAACAAGGATCAAGGGGAATAATACTTTGCAAGTTTAAAAGCACTTTATAAATGCCATTTCTTATTAAGTCAAAGGGAGAAATCTTTTGTGATAAGAAGGGGAGATTTTCTTCAGCTTCTGGGATGAAAAACTCACTCATTGACAAATAGGAAAACTGGAAAACAGTGTGGCACAAATTAGGCATAGACCAACATCTCACACCCTATTCCAACATAAGGTCAAAACAGGTTCTTATATATCCATAAAGAGTGATACCAAAAGCAAATTAAGAGAGCAAGAAATAGTTCACCTGTCATATCTATGGAGAAGGGAAGAATTTGTGACTAAACAGGAGTGGGAGAAAGTTATAAAGTGCAAAGTGGATAATTTTGATAACGTTAAATTAAAAAGGTTTTGCACAAACAAAACAAATGCAACAATGATTAGAAGGAAAGGCAGGAAGGAAGCAAGGAATGAAGGAATAAAGAAAAAAAGGAAGAAAAAAAGAATGAAGGAGGGGGGATTTCATCTGGAAATCAGGAAAGCCTGGAGGAGAAGTTGAAAAGGGAGTGAGTTCTGAGCTTCGGGTGTGTCTGTGGGGGGGCAGCCAGAGTAAATGTTGGGAGTCCGGAGATGAAGTGGCTTCTTCATGGAACAGCCAGGCTAGTGTCAGTGGATCAAAGAGAACACATGCTATACTTGTATATACGTGTACAAAAATATAACATGTAAAAATATGTATGGTTTTGAGCAATCATGTAGGTAATAAGAAGCCACTGGAGCTGTATAAAGCAGAATTCAAACTCAAGTTTTCCTGACTCCACATACAACACTATCCACTATGTCAACCAATTAGCTTTCTTCCTTCCTCCATTTTTCCTTCTTTCTTTCCTCCCTCCCTCCCTCCCTTCCTTTCTTCTTCCTTCCTTCCATCCTTCCTCCCTTCCTCCTTCCCAGAGCCAGTGAGAGATTACAGACTAAATCCAAGGTGATTTCAGGAGAGTAGGCATGCTGGCAGGATCAGATCACTCTCTGCCTTAGTTTCCTTATCTGTAAAATGGAGATAATAGGATCAATTTCTTCACAGAATTGTTAAATTAATGATTAAATTAGGCATTTGTTTATTACTGTGTACAGAGCCCTGTGCCAAATGGTAAGGATGCAATTTGAAAAGACAGCTCTTTTCTCAAGGAAATCACATCTGAACAAGGAAAACAATCTGTTTATGGAAAGTTTTAGCTGAAAGTCAGATGGAAGGTCCCATAGATCTTAGGGGGCAGCAGCAAAGCAGATGCTAATAATGTCTCTTCTTTAATGTTATTTCCATTGATAAAAATCTCATATTGTGAGGATCGAATGAGAAAAATCTGTGGAAAGGGTTTTGCAAGGTACTTTATATAAAGAGTAGCTACTAGAACATAGAAGACATTATTCCCACAGGGGAGAGGCTTTAGAGCTGGGCTTATGTTCTGCCCCTATGGGGGTAGCTATTTATAAATAAATAAAAAATAATAATTAATAGGATTTTCCAATAGAAATCCGGGCAGATATTTTGGCCCTATCCAGGTTGGCAGGTCCCTTACCAGTATATCCCCCTACGGGCTGAGCCTGGCCAGGTCTTACCTCCCATCTTGTCTTTCCCAGGGGGAAATAAAAGGTTCCAAGATGCCTTGAACTTCCAATAATGGGTTGTGTGTTGGACCAGAGGAATATGATGATAATAGCCTAGAGCATCAGTTTACATATGAATGTGTGTGTGTGTGTGTGTGTGTGTGTGTGTTGTGTGTAGTCATCAGAAGCTCACAACTGTCCCTACTGGAGTAGGGGTCAGGGGAATTACTGTTCTTAATTTATAGATGAAGATGCTTAGACTTTAAAAGATGAAGGGGAGAGGGGTGGTTGTCATAATTGTACAGCTTCTAAGTATTGAGAACCTGAATTTGAACTTAGGTGTTCCTGATTCCAAGTATAACTATCCATTAGGCAACCTTGCCTCTTCTTAAGTGGGTGCCTGTGGGAAGGTGTTTAAAAAGGGAATGGGGGTAGGTTTCTGCTCCTGGGATATTAATGAACATGGATGGACAACAGCGGCAGCATCCAGGGTCCAAATGTCTAAGAGATGGGTCTCTAGGCTGAGCAAGGAAATAGAAACAATCCTTGATAATCACTGGGAATTGGCTTGATCCTTCAGCAGAGCCCCAGAGATCCAGCCCCCCATCCTCACCTTCCTGGGCCAACATACCTGTGGGATAAGAGAAGGTGGGATAATAAGTTGAAGAGCCCAGATTCATTGTGTGAGTCAATCAGACAGCTTGTGAATCACCCTTAGGGCTGCACTGAATCCTGGGTCCCATTGGACCAGAACTGATAATGGGTTCATAATTGGGCAGAGAAGCAGAGAAGGGGGTGGGGGAGGGAGCCCCCCTGGAGCCTCCCTTTGCACCCCTTCCCCCATGTATTGTCCTACAAATTGTGACTTCCTCCTCCACTTAGTCTAGATCAGATTTCAGCCTAGAATGTGTCAGAAGATAGGGAGGGCGAGAGGCTGGGAGGACCAAGAGAGGGAGAATAAGGGGGGGGGGAGCGGCAGGAAGAAGAGGAAATCAGGTTGGCTGCTCTTGTTGCTTCTTAAACCCCCTAGAAAAGGTTTCATATCTGTCCCTAGCCTCCATCCCTGCCCATCTCAAAGAGTCCAGAATCCCCGGATTCTGGAGGGGCTTGGGTGGCCCTATTTTTTAGCACACCGTGTTTTATTTGGCTTACTGGGTGGAGTAATAGAAATGGGGTGCATGGATGCCCATGTAGACCAGCTTGCTTGTGTGTGCTGAGTCTGGCTGTGCCTGGGAACGCATGTGGTGGCTGCCAGTGGCTGCAGGTGGACCTGCCAGCACACCCACTCTCTTCATACACACAGATGGGGGGGAAGGGTTCCAGTGACAGCCACCCCTTTCTTTCCCCGGTTGGGTGGTGGTTAGATACCCACACCACACAATAGACTGCAGGTTTAGGGCTCTGGAGAAGGGGAACCCCATCTTTGTGTTGAACCTGAAATACTGGATGTTGCTTTCTGGCTAGAGTATTGAGGTCCTGTTTCTGGACCAGAGACCACCAAGGTGTGACTTTCAGAAACCCCTGCAATACTGAAAATCAGCAGCCCGGGAAGGCTGGGATCTTACATAGGGTTCCAGGAACTAAGGGCACAGGTCTATTTCCCAGGCATAGGATGGGTCTCAGGTCCCTATTGGGGGTGCAGAGAGAGGTACTGGGAGCAAGGGTCTCCTCTAGGCGCCCTGCACTTCCCAGTGATTACGGGCTGCCGGGGTGCTTGGGGGCTGCTTCAGGGACATAATTAACAAAGATTTTCAGAGAGAGAGCAGAGACCACATCTGAAGTCCCACCCTCTGCTCGAAGGGAGACCACATCAAACAGACCCTTCTTTCTTCTCCCTCCTCTTCCTCCTCCCCCACTCCTTTAAAAAAGGGAAAAAAAAATTAGTCCCCAGCTCCAGGAATGGGGCTGGCGGCTTCCAGAGCAGAGAGGATGGGGGGGGGGCGGGGTAGGGCGCTAGGGACCTGGTAGGTGGCTGGCCAGGGGCAGTAAGGTGACTGGGGGAGGAGGGTGGTACCAGGAAGGAGATGAGCGAGCATCCCAGCATCTGAGGATGAAGGGATGGATGCTTTGGTCGTACAGGGATGCTCCAAGGGAGGAGGGGAGGGGACCGAGTGGGATGCAGGGGATGCCCGGATGCCGGTATCCTCTCCGGGGGACTAGCCCATCCCCCGGAAGACCCCTCTTGCTCTTACGGAGAGCTGAGAGCTCAAAGTCTGGGCGCGGGCCCGGGGCAGGGGAGATACCCAAAGGCGGCAGCGCTGGGGAGATGATGGCGGTAATTAGCAAAATCGTCCCCATAATGGGAGCAAGCTGGAAGCAATTTGCCGAGCGGTTATTAACCGGCTGCTCCTCCACCCACAGGCGGGGGTCGGCTTTAATATCTAGGCGTTGGGGCCCGCCAGGAGGCGCAGAACCCCGGCCCCGGGTGGCCCTGGCTCTGGCCCGACGGCGCGGATCTGGGGTCCGCTCCCCTGAGCTCTCGCCCCAGCGCACAACAAGGAGCGGACCCGGCGCTCCCTTCCGAGTGAGAAGGGCTGCCCCGGCCTGCCTCGGGAGTCCTGCTCGCTTCCCAGACCCTCCCATCTCTTGTGGAGCCTCAATTTCCTTATCTGTCAAATGGGCACACTCACCACCTCACTTCCGGGACCGTTAGAAGGATACACTGAGGCAATGCGTGTAAAGGATTTAGTGATTGGAAAGTGTAGACACGTGTCAGATTCGATCACTTCCTTTGTTGGTTCATTATAATTACTACCAGGGAACACGCCCTGCCTCCTATCCCGGGCCGGGCGAAGGCTCTACGGGGGGGGGGGGGGGGCGAAACAGGTGGGGTTCTCTGCCCCATTCAGTCCCGGAAAGTGAGCGGCCTAGTCAGCGGTGGTCGGGGCTAGCCAAGTCAGCCTTCCTCTGCCCCCCATGAGCCCCAGATTTCCAGAAAGGTGACTCAGAAACACTAAAAGCCCTCAGAAGTGGCCCAATGTGCTATTGAGATGAACAAGAACACCCACACACGCATGAATGCATGTACACACATGTACACACACACCTCTACACACAATCTCCCCCCCCCCCATGGCCTGCTTTGGTTTAAAGCCCCCTGGGAGGGCCTTGTGACTCCCTCCCTCCTCTCAAGGGCCCCTGTCCACTTTGAGTGGGGTTTTGGGAACAGTAAAGAAATATTGTGTCCATACAGACAGACCCTGCTCCCCTCATCATCACCCCTCCTGGTCTGTTCCCTCTCTTCTTGTCCTGCACCTGCTTTCTCCCCTCCAAGCTAAGCCTCCGGCCTCCCCTCCTCTGGTGAGAGCTTTCGGTCCCTCCCTTGGGCTCTCTCCAGCTTATAAAAGCTTCCCTATCATGTGGCAGCTAGACCCTGAGCATAGCCCTGTCGATGGGGTCTCAAGAGGCTAGAAAGCTCCAAGACTATGTCTATACTGGCCTTACACCCATACCCAGATTGTCACCCCCTTCAGATACTTCAGAGACTGCTTGGGAAAAGAAATGAAGGCAAACAGTCCCATTGCCCTGTGGGTACCTGACCTGTGGCTGGCTCACTTGGGGATGAGAGATAAAACTCAGAATACTGCCCTGGGTAGGGAGCCAGACTCAAGTCCACAGGAGACAATATTTGGGAATGAACTTGAGGACTCAGGCTTGACCCGATCCCCATCACCCAAACAAATTGACAGAGAAGGATTACCGGGTTGAAGAAGGGTGTGGGTGTGTGTGTGTGTGTGTGTGTGTGTGTGTGTGTGTTATATTGACTGTTAAGCACCAAGAATGGGCAGAGTCCTGTGCAGAACATGGTAAAAACCAAAGTTGGAGAAATAACCTACCTGGCCCTCAGGCATTCACCTCATAATAAAGGAACAGAGCACCCACAAATGTTCAAGAGAAAAAAAGTTTTGTCATGGCTCCATTTCTCCAATTAAATGGGGGGAGAGAGGGATGCAGCAGATGGGAGCAAGGCAAGAACTGCATGAATGGGGAAGGAAGGTCATCACTGACTGGAAAGATGGCTTTTGGCTTCCCCAGGAAGGGGACACTGGAGCTGAGCTTTAAAGGATGGCAAAGGAGGTGATCCAGGGAAATGGGGGGCAACCTGAGCAACAATCAGGAGTAAAGGATGAGGGTTGGAGAGTACCCAAGTGCACTCTAGCATGCTGGAAGGGGAAGCATTTGAGATATGGTTGTAGAGGGGCCAGGATGTAAAGGGCCCTGAATGGTGAGCAAACAAATTTGAATTTAGGTGCATAGTGAGCTATAGAGGAGGTCCCTGACTATGAAAATGTCAAAGGATCATTGCAAGGGTCCTTAGTCTAATGCCTTCATTTGACAGATTGGGAAACTAAGGCCCTACATCCTCTGATTCCAGACTTAATGTTCTTTCCAGCTGACCAGAGGAAAGGAGAGGAGAGAGATTTCTTCTTGTGGAAGGAAGTCTGGCTCCTAATAGTACAGCCTGCATAGACCTGTAACAAATGTTTGTTGAATTGACTTGACCAGAATTGAATTAAGGCACTTCCTTGACTTCTGATGGACGGCATTAAAGTGTCAGGCTTAAATGGGATAAATTAATCGCTCTCATTTCCCAAATTGTGCCCCCCAAAGCTCTTGATTTTCAGCCATTTCAGATGCAAATTTAATTAACGAGTTTTTTCGAGCTGGCACCTGACAGATTCATTCCGGAGAGGAGGCTCTGCTCGGTCGGAGAGCGTCTCCCTCCCCTCCTGCTCTGGGGGTCTCTTGGTATTTCAGAGTCCGGTGTCTGTCAGCCCCTGTGAGTTTCTGTCTGTCTCTCGGTGTGTCTCTCTGTCTCTTCCCGTGTGTCTCTCTGTTTCTCTCTGTCTCTCCCCGTGTGTCTCTCTGTTTCTCTCTGTCTCTCCCCATGTCTCTCTCTCTGTCTCTCTGTCTCTCCCCGTGTCTCTCCGTGTGTCTCTATGACACTCTCTGAGGGTCTTTATGCTGCTCTCCGTCTAGGCCTTTGCCCCTGTGTTTGCAGGGGTGTCTTCCCCTCTCTGCTCCTCCAGCACCCCTGCCCCTGCTGGCTGGAGGGCACCCCGTTTCGATCTCCCATCCGTCCCCTCGGGTCCGCGTTCACCGTTAGCCCCGGACGCCTGCCAGTTCCCTTTCTATTGGGCCGAGCTCTTTGGTGGTGGGTCACTTCTTGGGGTTCGGAGAGGGGGCAGCAAAGCCCAGCCAGTCTCTGCACCCTCGAGTGGGCGGGTGGGGGGGCAGGAGCAACACTCGCAACCCCTCGAGGATTCCCCGAGCCTCCTCCTCCGGCTGCACCCCAGCACCCCAGAAGTGCTCCCCGCCCGCGGCTGGGGGGCCTGGGCTTTTCCCCGCGAGGAGGTTGACGGGAAGAGCGGAAAATCAAGTGTGACGCCGGGCTCCCTCACTACTGCCCGGGCCCAGAAACCCACGGCACGCTCATGGGGGATCTCAGCTCCCACGCACATAGCCATAGCCTCAGTCACTTGCACTCGCGGACACACACGCCCAGACGCACATGCGTGTGGAGTCGCGCGCACATGTGCACACACCCCCACACACGCACCCCCGGCCACACACGGATGCTGGCGGCACCCTCGTGCGGGTCCCCGGCGGTTGGAGCCCTCCTTTATCATGCTCCGTCTTTTAAATGTGCATTTTTAAAAGCGCTCCCACCCCAACCCCGCCCCTCGTTGTTTTAAGGCCACATCAGTCATCCCGCTTGTCACTATTGTGATTTGGGATTGATAAGGGAGGGGGGGCGCTTGACAGACAGACCCCAGACCCTGCTGACTGGAAATCCTTAATGTATAATTTTCGGACGTGTAATTGGTCTTCGGGGGGAGTGGGGGAAGGGAAGAGATCTTTCAAAGAGGGGCTGGGGGGAGGAAGGGATGAGAGCGGGAGACGGGGAGAGAGCGGGGAGGGAAGCTGGCTTGGGGGCGCCGGGCCCAGCCGCACCGTGCCCTGGCCAGCGCTTCGGCGGAGCTCGGCGGCCGGGTGCGCCTTGGTGTGCCCGCGCGCTCGCTCCTCGCTCTTTGTGTGGGGTGCGGCTTGGCCCTAGGGGCGGGGGAGTGGGGGATCCTGGGTGGGAAACGCCAAGACCTCTCCTCCGGGGCCCAAGGGAGGAGAGGGGAGGGGAGTTCCCGCACGCCTGCAGGACGCCTCCTTTGCTCACTCACTCTCTCCCTTCTCTTCCTTCTCCTGCCTCCCTCTTTTCTTCCCCTCCTGCTCCCCATCAACTGGCCCCCGAGCTCTATTGTTGCCAGCCAGGGCTTTGATTTCTCTGCTCTCTCTCTCCACAACAGTTTTTTCCCAGTCAAAAATTTACCGGGCTTCTTCTGCGGTCCGTTTCTCTCTGCCTCCCTCCCCTCCTCTTCTTCTTCCCCTCCCTCCCTCCCTCTCCCTCTCTCTCTTTCTCCCTCACCTTCTCCCCCGCTCTGTTGCTCCCCCTCAGCCTGCTGCTCTCTCACTGATTTGAGGTTCCAGAAGGTAGGCGGACCCGAGAAGGAAAAGAAGGGACTGAGGGTCTCAGAGGGCCTCTCCTTCCCCTCCGCGCCGTGCGCTCTGGGGACTTAGCAGCTCGGCCGGCGGCTGTCGGGGCTGCTGAGCGTCGGCCGTGGGTTCATGGGCGCCCGGGGGGCGCCCCGTCCCCACCTCCATCCTGCTCCAGCTCCCTGTAGTAGTCTCAGCGTCCCTGTCACCATGCCACAATGGTCCTGATCTGGCTCTTGGTATTCAGTCTGCTCCATCCCAGCGGGCAGGCGGCGGGGGCCCTGGGGCTGGCTCAGCCAGGGCCCCCCAGGGAGGAGGAAAGCCGGGCCCCCGAGGGCCGGCTCCGGAGAGATGCCGCGGGCCGAGGCGGGGTCTATGAGCACCTCGGCGGAGCGCCCCGGCGCAGGAAGCTCTACTGCGCCACCAAATACCACCTGCTGATCCCCCCCCAGCGGCCGAGTGGGCGGCAGCCTGGAGAACAGCGTCTACAGTGAGTAGCTCCCGCAGCCGGACCTGCGACCCTCGGGGCCCCAAAGAAGAGGGAGGACTCTGGCCGGGGACTGCGACCGAGACAGGGGGACATCTACGGGCACCGGGCGCAATAGTGGGCTGGGACAGGACGGGGACAGGACGGGGACAGCGGCCAGCTTAGTGACCGTCCAGGGGGTCGCTGCTGGGGGTGGGATGGCCCGCACCGCCCTCTCTCAGGTCCAGGCTTCCAAATTCTGAGTAGACTTGGGGCGCTGCGAGTCGCGGGGGGATCCCGCGGCACGAGCATTGCCCTATTCCTGGCCCTTGGGTTCGAGGTGCCAGCCAGCGGAGGAGCCCCCCGGCTCTCTGCCTGGCTCAGTCCTGTGCCCTAAGCCGGCTCTGGAGCTGCCCTGCCCGGCACGTCCGGGGCACACTCCCGGGAGGTGATACTGAAGAGAAATCTACCTTCCTCCCCCCCACCTCTGTACCAGGCTTCCCCCCCCAAGTCTTCCCCCTCAGGGCACACACACACAATCACACAGCATCCCGCCTCCCTCCCCCTCCTTGTTCCCAGGCCTCTCTTCCTCTGAGCGTATGTTCCCAGAGGGGAGATGCTCTGTGCGCCTCTGGGGAGGACCCTGGAGTCCCCGCGCTCTCAACTCTCTGCCCCTCGGGCTCCCCTTCTCCCGCCCCGCCCCCCGCCTTATCGACTCGCCCTAGCACAATCCCAACTCGAATAGATTTGAAGGGGGGAAGAGCTGGGGGTCACAGTCGACCCAAGGTCCCAGGACTCCCCCTCACCACTTTTCTGTCAAGGCGCACCCCCCTCCAGAGGGTTTCCTTACTTTGCCTCCGTCCTGCTGCCCAGGCCCTTCCACCAGCACCCCACCCTGCTCCCGCCCCTGAGACAATTGCCATGGCCTCTCTGGGTATATTCAGTGTGTCGGGCACCTTGAGGGAGCTGGGAATGGGATGGGGGTGAGGGTGGAGAAATTAGCAGTCTGGGGGAAACGGGGAGTAGGAGGAAGGAAGCACCAGGAAGCTCAGAGGCCACGGCCTGGCCTGGCCACGGTGCTGCCAACGTGGGCACTGGCCTTGGCGATCTGAAGGCATGGACTCGGAAGTCCCCCTGCGCTTGGAAAGGGTAGAGTCAGTGCGGGATAAATATGGCAGATTCCTCCTCTTTGGGAGCTACTTTGGGAAGAAGGAAGGCTCTCCTGGAATACTCTTTGCCTTCTGAAACATCCCTTTAAGACTGAAAACTGGGCAGTTTCTCTTCCCTGTCCTGGACCCGGGTGCTGTATCCAGTAGGGCACAGGGCGCAGGGCACAGGGTGCAGAGCACAGGGCACAGGGTGCAGGGCACAGGGCACGGGAGTGCAAGACTCCGCTCTCAGAGCTTGGCACCCGGGGCACAGCAGAGTGTATGCAGCAGGAGATGAGAAAGTGTAGGGGCAATGGTGCAGGGCACAGGCCAGCCTGGGGCCTGTAAGGTACAGGTGGCAGGAAGCCAGCCGTAGCCTGCGCTGCTCTCGGCTGGATTCGCCAGCCTGGGGGGACATGCGGAAGCTGCGGGGGTCTGGCTGAAGGCGGCCAAGAAAGACCGCGGTTTCCGTAAGGAAACCTTCAGCCACCAAAAGGCTTTTTGGAAGCATCATCCTTCAGACTTCATTAAACTGGGTGATAGAAACCAGCTGTCACCCCTCATTATCCCCCGGCGCTCAGGAAATGAGGCGCTGATCAAGAACTTGTTTGGGGGTGGGGGGATAAAAACAGTTCCCACACATGTGTGTGCCTCCAGATGCCAACCCCCCCCAGCCGTCAGCCCCTCATCCCAGGGCTGAGACCCTGGGATGGCAAGGACCCAGAATGCATTGTGTCTGGAGAACCTCCCCACTTCCAGGCCTTTTCTTCTAATTGCCAGTGCCAGATCGTGTGGTACGGACAGTGATGCCGGATAGGGCTTTGAGAGGAGCCCAGGAAGGCCTTACCTGTGGCCTTCGGGCCCTAGGAGCTCGACTCCCCCAGAGAGGTCCTGTCTCATTCCCCTGGCTTCCAGCGTTTTTGCCTCTGCCCCCACCCCCATCCCCAATTGCACAGAATTTCAGTAGCCTGTGACCCTGTGGCTCCCTGCATCACCAACCCCAACCCAATCCCTTGTCCCTGGACCAAGAGAAGGGCTCTTCATCTCCTTGACCTCTGACCCCAGGGACAGAGGAGCCAGTATGGCTAAGCCTTGCCTTTCACTGAATTCTGTCCCTCCCAGACATCCTCTGATAGCTTTCAGGTCAGAACCCCTTGGGGGCCAAGCCACTTATGACTGGACCCAAGCCTCAAGGTGTAGCCTACCCCCTCCTTCTTCCCCTCTCCCAGATCTGAGGGAGGCCATTGTCCTCTGAAGGAGACCTTTGCTGTCAGTCTAAGAGAGTCAAGAGCCCTCCTGTCCCTCAGAAAAGCATTAGAGAGGATTTAGGCCCCCTTTCCTCCTTTTTCTCTTTTAATAGACGCAAGGGATTAGGGGACTCTGGTTCAATGTCAGGGCTTGGCCTTGGGAAGCTTCTGGAGTCTCAATTAAGCAGCCAGGAAGGTTCAGGGGCCCAGCTTTAGCCGGGTCCTTCTTGCTTTGTCAAAATGCCCTTTTGGCTTCAAAGAGTCCCTCCTAGGTGGCTTTTCTCCCCCAGGGGGAGAAGTTAGGGAGACTGGCCATCAGCAGCCATAGCAGACATGTCAACTCCTCGCTGGGCAAAGGAGCATCCCTAACCCCCCATTGAGGAAATCATTCTGCTCTGGTTTTGTCCCCAGGTATCCTGGAAATCACGGCAGTGGAGGTTGGAATTGTGGCTATAAAGGGGCTGTTTTCCGGGCGCTATCTGGCAATGAACGAACGGGGCCGACTTTATGCTTCGGTAAGTCTGCCTTTGATACGTCAGCACAGAGGTATGCTTAATCTGAAACGGAAGCATTATGTGGGCTGCTTAGCCCATTTGCCAAATGGTCCCAGAAGCTAAGAAATATAGAGGAGAGAACCCTAGCAGACTAGAGCAGGAGCTGAGACCAGACTATAGGTCTCCTTCCCTAGACAAGTTACTTTCTCACTTCTCTCATTTGTAAAATGAGGGGGTGAGCTGAAGAATCCGGAGTGTCCGTCCAAAGAGTCTCTGACCTGGGCACCCATACCTGGTTGTAGCTATTGATTGTCCACGAAAGCAGACTGAATCCAGAGCCTGTTTCAAAAAGAACTGGTACCATTCATGTATGGAAGAGTGTAAACGTATTTGGACTGAAAAGATCTAACTAAACTGGATTTGCTGTTTCATAGTCAATCAATGACACAGTCAATCAATATATTAAGCACTCATCATATGTCAGATGCTTTCTAAATGCTGGAGACCCAAAGAAAAAAGAGAAGAGGGCCTGCCCCCAAGGAGTTAAATAACTAAATACATACAAGATATAAACTGGAGATTTGGGAGGTGAGATGAGAGGGAAAGAGATGGGGGTGGGAAAGTTAAGGGAAGAGGGCCCTGGAAAGCCTTCTGCAAAAGGGGGAATTTAAGCTGAATCTTGAAGGAAGTCAATGAAACTAAGAGCAGAGGAGAGAGGCAGTGGAGGGTCCTATTGACTGGAAAGGAAATCACTTGGTGGAGGAAGACCAATAGACCAGAGCATCTAGAAGGGTAAAATGTAAGGAGACTGGGAAGGTTGGAAGGCATCAGGTGACAAAGCGCTTTAAATAACCAACAGAAAGATTGGATTGGATCCTGAGAGAAATAGACGGGAGTTTGATGAGATGGGGAAGTATGTGACATGGACGAAGACCTAACTGAGTCTTAGAAAATCTTGGTGACTTCTATTGAGTGGAAGATGGAGAGGAGGGAAAGATTTGAGGCAGGAAGGACCATTCAAAGATTTTGGCAATAAATTGACCAGGTGAGAGGTGATGAGGGTCTATGTCAGGGTCAGGGATGCGGTCTATATAGAGAGAGAGAGGTTTCCATCTAGCCATAACCCAGGTGATTGTCAAGTTTCTAATCTTTCTACTTTTTTTTTTTATTTTGCTGAGGAAATTGGGGTTAGGTGACTTGCCCAAGGTCACACAACTAGGACATGTTAAGTGTCTGAGGACAGATTTGAACTCAGGTCCTCCTGACTTCAGGACTGGTTCTCTCTCCACTACACCACCTGGCTGCCCCCTAGTTTTTCTACTTTTGACCCATACCTTTCCAACGATGTTTTCTGGGCTGCGGTGAGTGTGGGCAGGAGGTGGAGCTGGATTATTAAATCTTAGTTAATTAAGGGCAATCAGAGATAAAGCAGCAGGATCATGCAGGCTTCTCCCTCAAGCACATCCGCCCACTATACACATAAACATTCTCATTCACAAACGTGCTCATGTACACATTCACTTCGTTTGCACAGAGACACAGATGCGGACGTACTTATTCACACATGCTGTATTTGTGAGCTGGGACTTACCCATATACATGCTTTTTAATACTCATACACACTCAAAGTCACAATCACTAGCAGAATCACACACACTGACACACACATAGACATATTTATCCACAAAATCACACACTGGAACACACACACATATATTAGTGATTGTGTGTGTATATATGTACATACACACACACAATCACTAATGAACAAACTCATTCATACAGAGACATATATATATATAGATACTTGTTCACACCCATCCACATACCCTCACACCTTCACACACATCCACATGCATCCCCACTAATCAACACTCATTTGTGCACATGTTCACACATCTTAGCACACTCATTCCCACACACACACACACACACAATAATTATTTAATATTCATCCGTATACGTGCTCAGACACACAATACCAACATGCTCAGATGCATGAGCACACATTGAGACACATATACAGGCACTTATTCACACACATCCACATCACCACTAATTAACTTATTTGCACACTTGTTCACACACCTTAGCACACTTCTTCCAATGATAATTCTTTAATACTCACGTACGATACAGACACACTCGTACACATGAGCACACTCACACTCGTTCCCATATGGACACCCACTCTGACACACAAGCCCCCAAGATATGGGACCTGATGGCTTTTCAGGTAGCTGGAAGCCAGAACTCTCAAACTGTGTCCTTCCACGGGGTTCCTCTGACTCTGGTACATTGGGGATCTCCCCTCTCAAAGCTTGTGTTTTAGACAATGTGCGTTGCCAAAGCTCTTGGGTTGGCCCGGGGCAGGTCTTGGCCAGCAACCTTGCCACCTTCTCAGGCCCCAGATGCTCACCCGCAAAGCTCATGGCTTGAAGAGGGAGGAAATCCTGGATTTCTGAACGCTCTCCATGCCCACAGCCTGCCTCATTTCTCTTCTTTCCTTGATCGAGAAAAGGAAAAAAGCAGGAGAGGCCATCAGAAGGCTCACTGCAGGAGGGTGAATTTAGTTCAAGGAAGGATGCTGGGAAGAGAATCAGCTAAACCTTCCTCTTGCCTTCTGAGTGTCCAAGGTAACACAGTGAATTGGGGTGGCTCAGGCCAGTCTGAGAGCAGAGCCAGGAAACCCGCATCCAGTGGAGGCAGGTGTAAGGGCGCCAGCCCTCTGGAGATGGAGCAAAAGCCAAGTCCCGGCGCTCAGCCCGGCCTCTCTAAGTCACTTCCAGAGCCGGACTTGATCCATTCAGTGTAAAGTGCTTTCAGCTTGCAAGGAGAGTTCTCTAGGATCCTAGGTCTCACCTTCTCCTTGCATCTGTGGCCCAGCTCATTGGACAGAAGAAGAAATCGGGGCTCAAAGAAGTGAAGGGGTTTCTCTGTCCATGCTGGTGCCACAGGATGCACCTGGGGCATGATGTCCCCTCCCATTCCCCCAGGACTCCTGGGTCAGCACGGTCCCTTACTAAGCCTTGCTGCCTCCCAGTTACCAGCCTCATATCCTTAGAAAAGATTACTCAAAGGGCAGCTAGGTGGCGCAGTGGTTAGAGTACCAGCCCTGAAATCAGGAGGACCTGAGTTCAAATCAGATCTTAGAATCAACACATCCTAGTTGTGTGACCCTGGGCAAGTCACTTAACCCCAAGCCAAAAAAAAAAAAAAAAAAAGAAAAGAAAAGAATGAAAGAAAAGATTACTCATGAATCTCAGTTATCCTCCCTTCTCAAGGAATATATATACATATATATATATATATATATATATATATGTATGTATATATATATCGTGTGAGCCACGTCAAGCAGACAGGACCATTCCCTGAAGGCACTTGGGGATCTGTAGAGGAGGGGAGGAAGCTTCCTCCTGTATCCAGGATACAGAGCTGGAAGTCACCTCCCAATACCTGACCTGGAACAGGTCAGAAGAACACCATCCCCCCCATCTCAGGATCTTGTTTGTGGTAGCCAGTCCTTGTCAGGGCCCTCACAAACCCTTGGCCACATCCTTCCAAATCTGTCTTTCATCTGCCTCCCCACAAAGCCACAGAGCAGGGAAACAGATGGCACAAAATCGCCAACCATCTTGACACCAAAATAATCGAGCCCGACTTTGCCACTTTACAGATAAGCAAACTGAGGCCCAGGAATGGCAGGAATGGCAGATCTGGGATAATAAAAAACCCAGCTTTCGATTTTCCCTTCAGCACACATGGAAAGTCAATGCCGTTCATCATCCTGGCAACGGTTCTAGGTGTGACTGAAACCTTGTGTTCCCAAGCGTTCTAAGGTCTCCCCTTCTCCCCACAGCTATTCCTGATTGATTGAGTTCCCAAGAAGAGAACTTTGACCTGCTATCTCTGCTTTGCATCAAAGCGAGGGTCCCTGACCAGTGGGCTCTGAGCCCCTGCCCACAATGCCAGTCTTTCCCTTTCTAACTGGCAGACCTTGATTGCTATTTTGTTTTCCAGGAGAGCTACAATGCCGAGTGTGAATTTGTGGAGAGGCTCCACGAGCTGGGATACAACACCTACGCCTCCCGCCTGTACAGAACAGCCCCCAGCGGGGCCGGGGCCAAGCGCAAAGCCAGCGCCGAGAGACTCTGGTACGTCTCCATCAATGGGAAAGGCCGACCCAGGAGGGGCTTTAAAACCCGCCGGACCCAGAAATCTTCTCTCTTCTTACCTCGAGTCCTGGATAGCAAAGACCACGAGATGGTCCGGCTCTTCCATACCAGCGTCCCGTACAGGGACAACCTCCGCAAGCTGGCAGACAAGAGCGAGAGAAAGAGGAGGCAGGAACACTTACCGGTCCCAGAAGCAGGAAGGGAGACAGCCCCAACTGAGGTTCCCTCTGTGAGTGCCTCGGGCCCTCCTGGGATGGTCTGACCCAGGGCCAGCTGGAGTGGACGTCCTGTCCGGCCTCCTCACTGCTAGGGCTTTTAGACTCATTCGCGGTGGTCCCTTGAGGCACACACAATGGTGAGCCGTCTCATCCGTGGTTTCCTATCTCAATATCCATAAAAATTGTATTTCAGGCCTGTAGCTTCTTACAACTTCTTTTTGACTTCATTCACCTTGTGCCCTCCCAGGTATCCTCATAAGGCCTTAACCCTTCCCTTCTGTCTCCAGGAAGTGGGCCATCTGTTTGACAAATCGAGAGGGGGATCGTGGATGGGAAGGCCAGGGTGCCGTGGATTTGTTTGGGGCAGAGAAAACAGGGCACAGGTTTCAGCTGAAATGCTGTGGATTTCTCTTGAGTTAAATTTTGATCAGCCATCAAAATCCATCATGTCTCTCCCCAGAAATCAAGATCACTAAGGGCCCTTAGCTTGCTGGGGAAGGTTCCCTGATTTGCTGGCTGTAGTCCAGCTCTATCTCCTTCCCCGACACCCTGCCTGCTCTCATCCTGTGCTATCTTCATGTACTTTTCTCCATCAGTCTTCCCGGAAGGCTAGAGGCCCTCCTCCTGTTCCTTTGCCATCCTAGGCATGCAAGGGTACCACCGGGGCTGTTGTCTCATTGTCCCGACATGAGCAGCCTGCGCCACTTCCTTTTCTGGTCCTGCCCACCCTCCATCACGTCATTTATGCCAGAAATAGATGATTCCCTTCCAGCAGCAATACACATGGGTGAATGCTTTGGGTAATTGGTGTTTGTTTAATGAAATCATTAAAAAAGATCTTAAAAGACTATCGGACACTTTTCCTTCATCAATTTGCATAGAACCTGGAGAAAGGCAGGGTGATTTTATTGCCACTTCTCTATTTGTGACAGGAAGCCTTTTCAGGTTTTGCTTTTAGCCTTGGGTGTATAGCAGAATAGTGTGACTTCTCTGCTATGTCCTCTGGGCCATATTTTCAGTGTGGAAAACCACTTCTTGAACCTGCAAGCTGGAGCTTGTTTGTTTGTTTACAAAAGCCCGTCCAGTTTGTCTGAGTGAAACAAATCCAGATGTGTGTGAGCATGTGTGTAATTGCATGTGAGTATGAACTGGGTGAGTGAGTACATGCAACATATAGATAAATATATAGAGAGATTGATAGATATAGATAGATAGATGTATCTATCTATGTATGTCTCTCTATATCTATCTATATATATAGAGAGAGAGACAGAGAAAGAGAGGGAGAGACAATCAGACAAAGATAAAGACAGAAAGACACACAGAGAGAGACAGACAGACAATTGGAGACAGAGAGAGACAGAGAGACATAGAGAGAGAGAGAATCAAAGACAAGAGACAGAGACACAGAAAGAGATACACACTCAGAGAGAGAGACACTTAAAAATATAAGACCAGAGTTCAGACATGGTCCTAAAGCCCTGCAAGTCCCATTTGCCCAGTTCCTTCTTTTATTTATTTATTCCTGCGTTTATCTAATACAATCCAAGTGATTTCTTGCTCTGCAGACGCCTGTGCTGAGCTCAGATGGAGCTCTCCAGCTCAGAGGGTGCCAGCCCACAGGGAGTCCAGTGACTTGTCCATCCCCATGGCTCCCTGTCACATGTTACCATTTGGAAGCTCTGGAGGGAACCCAGAAATGACAAACCCAATAGACAACATTTCTCTCGTCTTCCACCCAAAAAGCAGTGTTTTATCCTCTGTCTCCCTTTACCATGAATAGATTCAGGAGCCATCCATGGTGCTTGCTGAAATGGGAATATTGGTTAGCATACACGTGCTAGGCCCTAACGTCTGTCAGCCCGAGACAATGAGCAGAGATCCCCTGGTTCTCTTTCAGTTATCCAAGTTCCTGGAGGATTTTAATCCGGCTCCCACTCGCCTTTGACAGTACAACATACTTTGCAAATGTGGGGTGATTACAGAACGGACCCTCCAGGCTTCCCCTCCAAAAGGGGCAGGCTAACACTGGCCAACAGGTAGGGGGAGGGAGATAGCCTAGCAAACCTCAGAGCTTTCTAGAAATGTGAGCTATTATAGTGACCAACTGATGGAGGTTGGATTTGGAGTCAGAAGACTCAGGGTCAAATCCCAGCCCCACCAGCTACAGCCTGTATGAACTGACTTAAGCACCTGACCACCATGGGCCTCAGCCCCATGTCATGTGAAATAAAGGCCTTGGGGCTAACTGGTCTCCAAAGTTCATCCATTTCTAAAACCAAGATCCCACTATTCAGGAGGCTTGTTATTCTTCTTATTGTTTAAAAAAAATCCTAATTGGCCAGGTATAATGCAGGCGGTGTAATGTCCCATCTATTTCTGGTGGCCATAGGTGGCCACTGTGGTTAATTTGCTAAGAGTGAGAGGCTCCATCAGTTACTCGAGGGGGTGGCTCATCCAGGAAAGATTCAGAGAGGACAGAGTCCCACTTGGACCCTGAGCCCAAGAGACACCCTCTGCTCTCAGGTCCCTCTCCACCAAGGTCCTCGCTGCTTTGTTTATCCAGCGCAATTCCCTATATCAGGGGCTACTCTCACTGCCAAGAGAGTGTTTGAATCCTGTGGAAAGGAAATTCACCAATTCATTCTCTTCTTCTCTCCCTTCCTTGACCCTTCCTCCACCCACCTCCTGTCAAAAAACTTGTTTTTCATTTCACTCAAGATGCAAGCTCAGACTCCAGCCCTCCTCCATGGCTATTTCCTTAACCTGGACCGAAAAAGAATCAGGTGAGACTTTGTAGCTTCCAGCTGATGTTAGGAAAAAATGGGATGGTGGACCGAGACTATCAGATACCAGCATGTAGATAAAGTGGGATTGAATTTCAAGCATCACTCTGATTTACCAGATCTCTGTGGCTTTGGGTGGGGACCGGGGGACATTGGAAGGTACTTTTGTGGTTTCCTGTGAAATACAGCTCTGGGGAATGCTTTGGAGGCCTTGTGGTCTTTTTGACCAACACCCACATGCTCGTCCTGGACAAACTGCATTTTTGTCCACCAGAAGACCAATGAAACATCCCATTTGCCCGGAGGTCCTGGAAGATCATTAGCCAATGGAATGCAGGAAAGGGTCTATATTCCCTCCCATTAATGGAAAGAACAGATGGAAGGGAGATGGCTCTGTTCCTCCCAGCCTCCCTCGGGAAGGGGGAGCTGTTTTGGATCTCGGTGTGCCCCCTGACAAAAAGGATAACTGTGAGGATGTGTACTCTTAAGTCACCCCTGTTGAAGGCTGAGTGTCTGATTGGGTTTTACAGGTCTGATGGAATAATCTTGCTTTGTTGTTTGTCTAGACTTCAGAAAGTGATGGAGAAAAATCTGAAAAACGCAGATTAACTTGAAAAGTATGTTGTGTGTATATTTTTTATGAGAGCCATTTGCCAGTACACCGTTGCTTACAGGGCTCTCGTGAGATGAGAGCCACAAACGTTAAAAGCAGATTCAAACAAGGCTTGAAATTTTTAGAACTCTTGGCTACCATTTCACTATAGGAATTTGTCCTCTCTGGATAAGAAAAAAGACTGATCTTCCCAAGAAGATGGGAACCATTAATTAAATTACACTAAATTAAGAGATAATCCATGAGGAGGTACTAGTGTTAAATGTTGAATTTAAAAAATAAATTTTGAAAGTCATTAGAAACATTAAAAAACCTGGCTCCCCCCTCCAAAAAAGATCACTTCATATTTATTTTGGATATATTATGTATGGGAAATGATAGCAGAGGGAGAGATAGCCTTGAAGCCAGTTCAAATCCAACCTGTGGCATGGGACCATGAGCCATTCACTTACCTTTTTAGGGAGGTAGGCAGTTCTCTAGGTCCAGAAGTGCAGGACAGGTACTGCCCTGCATTGATGGAGGGAGCTTGAAATTCTGCTTCAGTATGTAAAAAAGACCTTTGGTAGAGCTGGCCAGCAGGGGAATGGGTTGTTTTTGAGGAGAAGGAGCTCCCCAGAATCCCAGAACATTGAAGCTGAGAGATACTAGAAGGATCGTTTAGTTCAATCCTCTCCAGAAGAGACTAGGATCCAGAGGTGAGAGTGACTTAAAAATTACACAGACAAGAACAGAATCTGAATTCCAGCTTAAATTTTCTAATCAAAATCCAGGATCCTGCCCATGAGGCTATTTTGCCTTTTATTGAACCAGAATTGGTTCACATGATCCAAGATGACAGGGTAGGGGCTGAGCCATAAATGGATCGGTTAAAGAAAAGGGCAGTGTTTCAGACAGTTAGTGATGGGCCTGGAGCCTGAAAGATACTCTTTGGTCTCAGATACTCTTTGGGCAAGTAATTTATTTCTGTTGTTTGCCTTCGTTTCCTCCACTGGAAAATGGGATAATAAGAGCACCTTTCTCACAGAAGTAGTTGTAAGAACTCGATGAGATAATGTATATAAAGGGCTAAGAAAATGCTAACTATATAATATGATCATATTATATAGTTCTTCTATCCTGAAGAGGAAACCCCTTACTGAAACTGAACACTAAGCTCCCAGATATGTGATAAATAATGAGTCACTGAACTCTATTCTAAGCATTCTGTAAAGCATAAAGCATAAAGAATAAAAAAATCTTTTTATTCTTAGCATTTTCTTGTCTGTATAGGAATAAAGGTTCTATTCTGTACCCAGTTCATGTCTGTACCTTCATTGTTTGCCCTTTTAAAAACAATTCTCTTTGTTGCGGAAATTCCAGACTAGACCCCGTATAGAATTGTCTCTAGAGTACTGGGGTGAGGGGTACGGGGATGAACCAATGAATGTGAGAATTAGGGCACCTACTAAGAAGGCTGTTTCTCTTCTGAGAAGTCTGCTTTCTTAAGCAGAGTCCTGTGCACAATCACTTGGCTGAATACAGAGGAGAACCGGATGAGTATGATCAAGATCACATGGCTATCCAGCAGCAGAGGCAGAACTAGAATGTTTGTCTGCTAAATTTCAGGCTTCCTGGTGCATTGGGAAGAACCCTTGATGACAGTCTGAAGGGACTTGGGATCTGAATCCCGATTGCTTCTAAGCTATGTGACTATGGGGAGGTCCTCAAAGAAACTAGGCCCTTTTTAGTTTGGGATACTTAGAATTTCATGTTTCCCTCTCCGAGACTGTTTCCTCATCTGAAAAATAGAGAATTACCCCTTTCTGTCTCCTTACAGAGCAACAGTGAGGTTAGATGGAATATCGGAAGTAAGAGTGCCATCTAGCCTCTAGAGCTAGAGAAATGGCAAATCTGGATATTTTAGTCCAAATATAATAGGGGGTAGAGAGCCACTTTTGAAGTTGGGAAGTCTTGGGTTCAAGTCTTCCTTTAATACTTATGGGCTATATCACCCTGAGAAAGTTATTTAATCTTTATGCTCTTTGCACTCTCCAGGAGTAGAGCTTATAAATTACTCATTTGTATCGGCTATCTTGCTTTCAGAACAAGATTTCCCAACCTTGTTGAAATCACATGTTCAGGCCAAAAACATCACCTGTAATAGTTGCCATTCACATTCATGGTTCTGATGATTATCTCTGTATTGTCCTCCAACCTTCTTTTCTCCTGTTTTATATCTCTCTCTCTCTGTTTCTGTTTTTTCTGTCTCTTCTCTTCTCTTCTTTTCTCTTTCCTCTCTCTGTCTCTTCTTTCTTCTTTCTTCTTCTTCTTCTTCTTCTTCTTCTTCTTCTTCTTCTTCTTCTT
>JAJPUD010000663.1:510149-577065 GCA_023553655.1 Myrmecobius fasciatus
CTTCTTCTTCTTCTTCTTCTTCTTCTTCTTCTTCTTCTTCTTCTTCTCTCTCTCTCTTTTTTTCCTTTCACTCTTTCCTTTCTCACCAGTGTTTTGCTTCTTACTATTACCTCCCTCAATCTGCCCTCCTTTTTTAACAATATCCCCATTTTCTTGTTCCCTTCCTTTTCTAGTTCTTTAAAGGATAGACTTCTATACCCAATTGAGTGTGCATTCTATTCCCTCTTTGAGCCAAATATGATGAGAGTAGAGTTCAAGCATTGCTCATCCCCCTTCCTTCTTTCCCTTTACTGTAATAAGTCTTTTACACATCTTCATGTGAGATAATTTACCCCATTCTACTTTTCCCTTCCCTCTTCTCCAAATACAATCCTCTTTCTCACCTCTTAATTTTTTGGGGAAGGGAAGGGATATCATCCTATCATATTCAACTCACATGAATACCCTCAGTTTATATATATTCTTTCTAACTGTTTTAATAATGATAAGGAAGTTATCTTAAGAGTTAGTTCTTGAGAGTATTTTAAACATCATCTTCCCATGTAAGGATGAAAACAGTTTAACCTTATTAAATTATTTATGATTTCTCTCTTCTGCTTATCTTTTTATATTTCTGAGTCTTCTATTTGAAAATCAAATTTTGTAAATTTTTACAGTCAGTGTTTCTGATAAAGATCTCATTTCTAAAATAGATATGGAACTGAGTCATTTATAAGAATACAAGTCATTGCATGAACTGATGCTGAGTGAAATCAGCAGAACCAGGAGATCATTGTACATGGCAACAACAAGACTATGTAATGATCAATTCTGAAGGACATGGTTCTCTTCAATAATGAGATGTTTCAAACCAGTTCCAGTTGTTCAGTGATGAAGAAAGCTATATACACGCAGGGGAGAGGCCTGTGGGATCTGAGTATGGACCACAACATAGCATTCTCACACTCTCTATTGATGTTTGCTTACATTATATTTTCCTTCTCTGGTTTTTTTCCTGTACAGCAAGATAACTGTATAAATATATACACATATTTGATCTGTCAAATATTTTAACATAATTAACATGTATTAGATTTCCTGCCATTTGGGGAGGGGGGGTAGGAGGGAAAAATTTGTAACAGAAAGCTTTGCAAGGGTCAATGTTGAAAAATTACTTATGCATATGTTTTGCAAATAAAAAACTTTAATAAAAAAGGGGAAAAAATAAAGTGAACGAAGTAAAAAAAAAGAATACAAGTCATTCCCCAATTGATAAATGGGGAATGAACAGACAATTTTCAGATGAAGAAAATAAAGCCACCTATAATTATATTAGATTAGAAATATAAATTAAAACTATTCTGAGGTACTGCCTTACATCTCTTGGATTGGCTAAGATGACAAGAAAAGATAGTGATAAATGTTAGAGGGGATGTAAGAAAACTGGGACACTAATATACTGTTGGTGGAGTTGTGTAATGATCCAACCATTCTGGAGAGCAATTTGAACTTTGCCCAAAGGGCTGTCAAACTGTGGATTCCCTTGGATCCAGCAGTGTCTCTATTGGTTCTGTATCCCAAAGAGATCATAAAGGGGGAAAAGAACCCACTTGTTCAAAAATCAGTTCTTTTTGTATTATCAGATAATTAAAAAATGAATAGATGTCCATCAATTGGGAAATGGCTGAATAAGTTATGGTATATGAAAGTAATGTAATATCATTGTTCTCTAAAAATTATGGAGCAGAAAATAAAAAGCTTTAATTTAAAAAAAAAAGAAAAAATTATGACCAGGCTGATTTTAGAAATGCCTGGAAAGATTTACATGAACTGATGCTGAACAAAACAAGCAGAACCAAAAAAATGTTATACACAACAACAGCAAGACTGTGTGATGATTAACTACAACAGACTTGGTTCTTCTTAGCAGTTCAGTGATCCAAGGCAATCCCAATATATTTAGGTTGGAAAACACCACCCACATTCGGAGATGTGAATACTAAATCCCTTATAATTCTGATTCCACAACGTTTGACTTGTTTCTTTCTGACTGCCTACCATATTTTCTCCTTCACCTGAGAGTTATGAAATTTGACTAATATTCCTGGGAGTTTTCATGTTGAGATCACTTTCAAGAGCTGATGGATGGATTCTTTCAATTAGTATTTTGCCCTTTGGTTCTAGGGCATCAGGGCAGCTTTTCTTGAGAATTTCTTAAAAGATACTATACAGGCTCTTTTTTCTATTATAGCTTTTCAGGTTGGCCAAATAATTTTTGAATTATCTCCCTTCAATCTATTTTCCAAGACATTTGTTTTTCCAATAAGATATTTTACATTTCCTTCTTTTTTATTTTGTTTGATTGACTTTTAATGTTTCATGGAGTCATTAGCTTCCACCTGCCCAGTTCTAATTCTAAGAAATGATTTTCTTCAGTGAGCTTTTATAGATACTTTTCCATTTGGCCATTTTCACTTTTTAAGGAGTTTTCTTCAATGAATATTATTACAACTTTCTCCATTTTTTTGTGCATGCTTCCTTTACCAAGTTATTGGCTTTTTCCCCATGATTACCTTGCATCACTCTCATTTCTTTTCCCAATTTCCCTCTACCTCTCTTATTTGATTTTTAAATGTTCTTTTGAGCTCTTCTAGGAGTCCTTTTTGGACCTGAGATCAACTCATATTTCTCTTTAAGGGTTCTGTAGGTATTTTGTCATTGTTGCCCTCTTCCAAATTTGAATTTTGATTTTTCCTGTTTGCATAGTCTCTTTCTATGGTTAGGGACTTTTTGTTTGGTTTTTTGCTTATTTTTCAGCCTATTTTGTGACTTTAAAAGTCGAGTTCTGTTCCTAGAGTATGGGGAGGGGGGCACTACCCCCAGTTTCTTGCACTAAGGGCCAGGACTCTGTTCCAGGGGACCTTTGGAATTAACTACTACTTACCTGCTGTACTGAAGTTTGGAGACATCATAGCCAGAGATGAAGAGTCTCTGTTGCCCTCCTGTGCTGAGGTTAAGGGCTTCCCATTGGCTTGCCTGGACACTGCCTGTGCTGGGCTGCTCTCTAATACAAGGGACAGCCTTTTCCTGCTGACTAGGTTGTCTTGGTTGGAGAATCGTTTCACCCTAATCTTTTGTGGTTCTGCCATTCCAGATTTCATCTTGAGGCATTACTTAAAGTTGTTTGGAGGGGAATTTGGGAAAGCTCAAGCAAGTTTCTGCCTTTTCTTTGCCATCTCAGCTCCATCTCACTGAATTTATTATCTTTTTTTTACTTGCTACCTCATTTTAAAAAATTAATTTTTTTATTTGTAAAACATATGCATGGGTAATTTTTTTTAATATTAACCCTTACAAAACTATCTGTTCCAAATTTTTCCCTCCTTCCCCTCACCCCCTTCCCTAGATGGCAGGTAATCCAATACATGTTAAATATGTGAAAATATATGACAAATCCAACATATATATAAGTTATCTTGCTGCACAAGAAAAATGGAATTTAGAAATTAAAAAAAAATCCTGAGAAGGAAAACAAAATGAAAGCAAACATCAACAGAAAGTGTGAAAATGCTATGTTGTGGTCCACACTCAGATCCCACAGGCGTCTCCCTGGGTGTAAATGGCTTTCTTCATCACTGAACAATTGGAACTGGCCTGGATCACCTCATTGTTGAGAAGAGCCATGTCCATCAGAATTGATCATCATATAGTCTTCTTGTTGCCGTGTATAATGATCTCCTGGTTCTGCTCATTTCACTCAGCATCAGTTCCTGCAAGTCTCTCCAGGCCTCTCTGAAATCTTCCTGTTGGTCGTTTCTTACAGAGCAATAATATTCCATAATATTCATATACCATAATTTATTCAGCCATTCTCCAATGGATGGGCATCCACTTAGTTTCCAGTTTCTAGCCACCACAAAAAGGGCTGCCCCAAACATTCTTGCCCATGTGGGGCCCTTTCCTTCCTTTAAGATCTCTTTGGAATATAGACCCAATAGAAACACTGCTGGGTCAAAGGGTATGCACATTTTGATAACTTTTTGAGCATAGCTCCAAATTGCTCTCCAGAATGGTTGGATCCATTCACAGTTCCACCAACAATGTATCAGTGTCCCAGTTTTCCCACATCCCCTCCAACATTTGTCATCTTTTTCTGTCATCTTAGCCAATCTAAGAGGTATGTAGTGGTATCTCAGAATTGTCTTAATTTGCATTTCTCTGATCAATAGTGATTTGGAGCAACTTTTCATATAACTAGAAATGGTTTCAATTTCTTCCTTTGAAAATTGCACTGACTTAATTATCAAAGACATGTGCAGTAAGATAACTGTATAGATATGTATACATGTATTGTATTTGTCATATAATTTATCCTGTTTAGCATGTATTAGATTACCTGTCATCTAGGGGTGGGGGGTGGGGGAAGGAAAGGAAAAGCTTGGGAAAAAAAAGTTTTTTGCAAAGGTCAATGTTGAAAGGTCACTCATATGTTTTGTAAATAAAAAGCTTTATAAAAAAATTATCAAAGACAAATCTAAACAGAGACTCTAAAAGTAGATAAATACTATACATGCTGAATATCCAGGGGCCTTTCTTGCTTTTTGCTTGACTAGTTGTCCACTGTTCTGTTGGCTGACTGCCTATCTGACCCCTTGCTTACCTGCCTGACTTTCCTGAAGGGTAACCACCCCAGATGTCTTCCCATCTTTTTGCTTGCCCCTTATGGCTGCCAGCTCAGCTTGCAACCCAGCCACATGTCTGCCTGTCTTACCAACCAAACCAGCCACTCTCCAAGCCACTTGCACAATGACCTGCCTAGCTGCAGGTCTGTCTGTCTGTCTGTCTACTCATGTTTCACCTGACTACCTGCCCATTTATCCATTTGCCTGCCTGCCCACTTACTCACTTCATTGCCCACCTGCATGTCTCCTATTTAACTACCTCTCCACCTGCTCACTTGTCTGTCCACCTTCTTCCTAATGCATCCCCCAAGTGGAGAGACATGCTGCCATCCAAATCTAGCATCCCATGCCCATGACAGCAGACTCTCAGGCTGTATCCTTTCTACTTCTGTTCCTTCCCTATCTTGGCATCCTCTCCTATCACTTGCACAAAGTATTCTGGCTGAAATGAGCCATGGAAGGAATACCACAAGGCCATGGGCTCCATTTGTAGCACTTTCCAAATGGGCCTTGAATTCTTGGGTTGCAGGACCCCAGCCCCAAAGCCTCCCAGAGCCCTGTAGGTTTGAAAAATGTGAAAAGGTGACAAAGCCCTTCTTGGATTACAGCCGGCTGGAGGATCATCTCATTCCTGGATGGCATTCCCAGGCCTGCTCCAGATATAGAAGGCCTCCCTGAGCCGCCAGACCCTTTTTAGTTTGGCCATAGTTCGAATGCCACTATTGCCTTTGAAGACCTGGTCTTCTATCCAAGGAGAGCCTTTAGCTGTAAGAAGTGTCTCTGAGCTTGAGAGCACAAGAGAAAGGGGGACTCACAGGGGGGTGAGCTTTTGGTGGGGAAAGCCAGGAATGAGATGAGCCCAGGCTGCCGTAGCACACAGGAGGAGGGGGAGGATGGATGGGAAAAAGAAGCAGCAGCCTCTTCTCCATTTCCCTTGGGAAGAAAGCCTTCCTGTTGGAAGGGATTTTAAAAGCAGAGAGCCCGAGGAGGAAGCAGCTCTGATCTAGGGACCTGAATGAAGTCAAAGGGTTTTGGACAGGGGGTGGAATGGGGGTCTGCTCTAAAAGGAGCAAGTGCTGGGAGATGAATGAGTCTGAGCCCCTACCATGAGATCTCTCAGGAGGACCCAGAAGAGGACATTCACAGACCTCTGATACCTTTCTGATTCTGCTTGTAAGCATCTTTCTGGGGTCTCCCTGTTTTTTTTAAGGAAAATAAAATTTAAAAAACAAAAGCAACCAAGAAAAGTATTTGGTAATAGTAATAATAATGATAATCATGGATATATGGACTGAAGGTTCTCAAAAGGCTTTGGGGTATAGAGTGCTGCCTCCTTACAACACTCTTGTGAGCTCAGTGACATTAGTATTTTTTTGAAGCTCTAAAATTTGTTTTATTTTATTAAATCTTTTTATTCACAAAACATCTGCATGGGTAATTTTTCAACACTGACCCTTGCAAAACTTTCTGTTCCAAAATTTCCCCTTCTTCCTCCCATCCCTTCCCCTAGATGGCAGGTAATCCAATATATGAGTGACAGTAGTATTGTTACAGATAAAGAAACTGAGGCTCAGGAAGTGAAGAGGCCTCCCCCAGGCAAATTTTTTACAATATGCTTTCATTTCGACCTCTGGGAGTTTGATGTGGACCTCTGAGGCAGAGGGAAGATTGCTTCATTTGGGGTCACTGACAGTCACAGAAGCAGTGGACTTTGGGTGCCAGATGTTGCAATAGCTGTCAGCTGCAGTTGATTCATCTGTTTCCCTTTCTTGTCCTCTAAACTCTGAACACAGGACCCTATGATGTCCTGCCTCATTATTTCTCCTCATTTTGTGCAGCTTGAAGGGATAGTCTGAGGACAAAATGGGTTCACCATTTGCAAAGGGATTTTCAAGCTTGAGAAATACATTCATTCATTCATTCATTCATTTGTTGAATTAAGAAATAGCCCTCAGGGTACTGAGAGCCTGAAAGTCATCACCAGGTGAAAGCAGTTCCTAGGGGAAGGTTCAATCACTTTATCCAAAATATAAAGTACTTGGGATCCAGGGTCAAGCCTCTTGTAGTGGGATCTGCACTATGAAGCCCTGCTAGAGTTCTGGGGGCACTATACAACTAGATTATCATTAGATTGAGCCCAGATGAAAAAACCAGAAGATCTTTCCAAGTAAGATCTTCCAAGAACGCCCAGCTCTTCCTTCATTCAGTTCTCCATTCAACAAACATTTGCTAAGCCCAAGGCTCTAAGTCATCAGTTTAGGAAGATATGGATTGATTTGGCACACAGGCTAACTGCCATAGCACCTGATACATAGCAAGAACCTAAATTACGTCTGTGGAATCACTGATAAATACAAAGGACAGGGGTCTACCACATGGGCACAAATGTTTGTGGCAGCCCTTTTTGTAGTGGCAAGGGACTGGGAATTGAGGGGATGTTCATCAGGTGGAGAATGGCTGAATAAGTTATGGGATATGGATGTCATGGAATATTATTGTTCTCTAAAAAAATGATGAGCAAGATGATTTCAGAAAGACTTGGAGAGACTGACATGAATGGATGCTGAGTGAAATGAGCAGAACCAGGAGATCATTATACAAGGCAACAACAAGACTATACGATGATCAATTCTGATGGATGAGGCTCTCTTCAACAATGAGATGATTCAGGCCAGTTCCAATGGTCTTCTGATGAAGGGAGCCATCTACACCCAGGGAGAAGCTATGGGTTTCCAACCCAGCATTTTCACTCTTTTTTATTGTTGTTTGCTTGCATTTTGTTTTCTTTCTCATTTTTTTCCTTTTTCATTTGATTTTTCTTGTGCAGCACGATATTTGTGGAAATATGTATAGAAGAAATGCATATCTTTAACCTATATTAGATTACTTGCCGTCTAGGGGAGGGGAGGGGAGAAGGTAGGGAAAAAATTTGGAACACAGTTTTGCAAGGGTGAATGCTGAAAATTATCCATGCACATCTTTTGAAAATAAAAAGCTTTTATTTAAAAAAAAAAGACAGGAGTATACACCAATGCTTCTGTGTACAGAGAATAATACAGAGGCCATCTAATTTGACTACTCATTTTACAGATGAGGAAACTGAGGCAAAACCCTCTAGGAAGAAAAGTAAGATATGTAGAAAAGTAGGCAGGGAGAGAGCCATTTTATTGACAGAATCAGGTTTCCCAGAGGAGGAGGCACCTGAGTCCAGCAGGTGAAGAAACAGGACAAGATGATGGGGGTCCATTCCGCAGATGAGGAAACTGAGGCAAAACTCTCTAGGAGGAAAAGTAAGATGTGTAGAGAGAGGCAGGGAGAGAGCCATTTTAATGGGAGAATCAGGTTTCCCAGAGGAGGAGGCACCTGAGTCCAGCAGGTGAAGGGGGCAGGTGATGGGGGCGAGGGTGGGGCTCCATTGCAGGCATGGGAGCGGTGGAAGCAAAGATAATGTCGGGAGATACTCAGAGAACATATGAAACACAACCAGGAGAAAAGCAAGAAGGGCTCAGCCGAGAGGGTCCGCTCGGACATGGGTGGTGTCCAACGCCCATCACTCCCGGGGGTCTGGCTGCAGGGCGGCCAAGCGGCCAGCAGGGGGAGGAAGAGGGAAGCTCCCCCTGTCCGCAGCAAGGCGGAGGAGCCCAGCGGAGAAGCGAGGATGCACAAAAGGGCTTCCAGGCCCCCAAACCCACCCGAGTGGCTGTTTTTTGGGGTGGAGGGGGAAAGCAGGGCTCCCCCAAACCGGTGGGAAAGAAGAACCAGGGGAGCAGCCCAACATGACCGGGTGTGTGTAGTTAGGAAGTAAGGGAAGCAGGCGGGGGGAGCCCAGGCAAGTGCCCCCCTCTCCAGGCGCCCCCCCCTTTTAAGTCCCCACCACTGGGTTCCTTACGGGGTGCTGGATGTGTACAATGCCCCGAGGGTGAAGCAGCTTCCTTATGGTTCTTCCAGAGGAAGCTGGAGGGGAGGATGTTAGGGTTCTGGGAGCCCCAGCAGGCAGTCTGGGACCCTAGTGCTGGGCTGCCTCCAGAGACACATGGGGAGCCAGAGATCTCTCGGCTCCCAATCCATGGCCATGGAGAGGAGGCTGCTGGGAGAAGAGTTTACATAAAGATCTGGGGGAGAAGCCCTCATGTCCTGTAGCTGGGGCATAATTCCTGCCTGCCCCCAGGGAGCTCATACTATTAGGGAAATGACCTGTCCAGCACACAGCTACGTGGCAGCCCTACCAGAAAGATGCCGTTGCATGCTGGGTGGTGTTTAGCTATGGCTTCCCCCAGGAGAATGTAAGCCTTCCTGGCCCGGCTCTGTGGGCTGGACATTCTAGGCTCCCTTGCTGCAGCTGGCATGTTCAGAAAGGTCCCTGGGACCCCAGGAGCCTCTGTGGGGATTGCCTTCCAGCTCAGAGATGGAAGGGTCACTCCTCCATCTGCAAGTGGCTCCTCTCTGTCCCCATGTGAAGATCCAGTTCTTCGATCCCACACCATTCCAGCAGGATCTGGATGTCCTCTCCAAGGGTCTCTCGAGGGCCCAGAACAGGTCCTCCTTATACACAGTAGGTGCTTAATAAATGCCTCAGATTTAATGACTTGAGAATCTCTAAGGGTGCTACAATCCTTTCTAGAACTTGCTCTGTATCCTACAGTTCCTTTCAAATCAATTTAATTTTATAAATATTTGTTTAGTGCTGCTCATGTGTCATTCAGGACTTCCAATTCTAAATCTGATGACTCCAGGGTGAGCCACAGGGATCAGTAAGAATAATGATGGCTTATCATGCTCCTGCCCATGTGGTCCCAGAGCAATTGGGGGGTCCCTCACCCTTATGCAGCTGAGTAGTCACTACTAGGGAAGGGAAACCGAAAAAAGGGTGACTAATAAGCTCTGTGACTTCACAGTCAACCAAAGGAGTCTCCTTGGTGAGAGTGAGACGAGGGGGCTGAGGGTCAGAGGGACACACACACATATGTGTGTGTAAGATTTATGGCAGTGGGTAGGAGGCCACCTGCTCCGGGTCAGAGAACCTGGGGCTCCCAACACATCCATCTCCTCCCCCCAGCATAAGCCACACCTCTGGATACATTTTTCCAGCATGAAGCTTATGATTGTTGGAGTCCCATGCAGAGAAACTTTTAGTTTATTCTAAATAGAGTGGCTATCAGCAAGTACTAATGATTCCCCCCAATATAGAAGAGAATTTTCCTCAAATCAGAAAGTCCTGAAGGCTTGCCAGTGAGCAAACTATCTTTACTGAAAATCTCTGAAGCCCAAAGGGAATCGGGAGATGTTGGAGTGGAAGGGCCTTCCCAATGAGCCCACATGCCAATGGGCACAACTAAGACTCACCAGGGTAAACTGAGGCTCATAAATTAGAGCTAGAAACTATTAAACTTATATCAGATTGGGAAGGGGGGATATGAAGGAAGGAGGGAGAAAAATTTGGAACAAAGTCTTACAAAAATGAATGTTGAACACTATTTGGAAAAATAAAATACTATTGAGAAAAAAAATAAATTTAAAAATAATTGAGTTAGCCAGAGCTGGAAGGACTCTGTTTTCTACACTGTCTGTGGAGCGTGGGGCAAGTCACTTTCCTGTTCCGCTTCAGTTGCTTCCTCTGTAAAATAGAGGTACTGAACCAGGGGACCCAGGAAGTCCCTTCCCACCCTCATTTATGTTCCTAGATGTTGGGTGGGAAAAGATCTCAGAGGATCCTGAGATCTCTGGATTATGTATTACATTTTTGCTGTTGTTCAGTCCTGTCCAACTCTTCGTGGCCCCATTTTTCTTGGCAAATATACAGGAATCGTTTGCCATTTCCTTCTCCAGATCATTTTACAGATGAGGATACCAAGGCAAACAGAGTTAAGTAATTTGCCCAGGGTCACAAAGCTAGTTAGTGTCTGAAGCTGAATTTGAACCCAAGACTGAGTCTTCCTGACCCCAGGTCTGACTTTGGTGTTCCATCTCTGCCCTTATCTATAAATGGGCATAATATCACTATCATTCCCAACTAGGATGATATTCCAAATCCTCCCATATTAGCTGTGAAACACCAGACAAATCACTTAAATTCTCTGTGCCTCAGTTTCCTCATGTCTCAGATGGATTTGATGATCTCTAAAATCTTTTCCAGCTTTCAAATAAATGATAATCCTAAAACTTCCCAAGGATGTCATTGAGGAAGCCTTAAATCAATCACTCAGTAAGCGTTTATTAAGCACAGGTCCCTGTGCCAAGCACTGTGCTAGTAGCTGCAGATATGAAAATGAGACAAACAGGAAGCGGCGCCTGCCTCCAGGAACTTTCAGTCCAAAGCTTCAAACAAACAGAAACCTTCTTCTTAGTGAGGGGGGATGACATATTCCTGTTCCTGCATGAAGGCTGATGGGAAGGTTCAAGTCGGTGACGATGGGGGAAAGGGTCCTGGATTTGGTGAGCCTTGGGTTGGTTTTTTCAGAGATCTGCTACCAGCATGGCCCAGCCAGTGTCTGAGGGGTCTCGCTCCAGGGAGAGGAATGACTTATTTCTGGCCACATAGATGTTCTCTAAATGGGATTCCTGTTCAGCTGGGCATTGGATGGGATGGTCTCGAAGGTCCTTCCCAGCCAGCTCAGAGATCCTGGGATCTCTGTCTCTGTGTCCATTTTTGTCTCTGACTCTCTGTTTTGTCTCTTTGTCTCTCTTTTTCTGTCTGTTTTTCTGTCTCCTGTCTCTAGCCTCTCTCACTGTCACTGTGTGTCTGTCTCTCTCATTTTCTGAATCTCTCTCTATGAATTTGTCTCTTTCTCTACCTCTCTCTGTGTCTTTCTCTATCTCTCTCAGTGACTCTTTATCTCTGTCTCTTTTTCTGCATTCCCACTGTCACTGCCACTATCATGCTGTCTCTTTTTGTCTCTCTCGTTGTCACTCTGTCTCTTTGTCTCTGTCTCTCTGTGTCTCTTTCTCTGACTCTCTCACTGTCACTGTCACTCTTTCTCTCTCAGTGTCTGTCTGTTTCTCTTTTTTCTGCCTCTCCCACTGTCACTGGTCTCTTTGTCTCTCACTGTCACTGTCTCTCTCTGTCTCTCTGTCTGTCTCTGTCTCTGTCTCTGTCTCTCTCACACACACACACACAGACACACACACACAGACACACACACACACACACAGAGCTAGTAGAGTGTGTGACTGCAGTTAACAAGGTACAGAAGCAGGAGAAATGATGATTAAGGCCTGCCAGACGACCCAGGGTGTCGGAGCGCGTGGAGCTCCTTCGGGCCGAGCTGGGGGCCAGCGGCTTCCTTGGGGCCCGGGCTCCCCTCAGGGGGGTTGGGGGTTGGTCTGTCCCCAGGATGCCCCGCGGGGCGGCAAGCCCTGGGGGCCCTCCGAGCTCCGGGAGGCTGTGCGGTGGCTCCCTCCCCCTCCCCTTGTGGCAGCCCCCAGGGCGGGGGCGGGGCAAGGCTGCTCACCTCGGTGCCCCGTTATTTTCAGCCTCCGTTTTCTTCCCTTTGAGCCGTGAAACCCTGCCTCCTTTTGAAGCCTAATATATCGCCGCCGTGGCCCGGAGGCCCGGGCTGCTGACACCCTAATCCCCGGAGCGCAACTGGAGCGTTTCAAGAACAGCAGCAAGGGCCGCCGAGCTGATTTACAGCCTCGGGGTGCAGCTGCGCTGCCCGATCTCGGCCGCCCGGCCGGCCCAAGGGAGCCAAAGCCCGAGAGGAGGGCGCAGCGGCCAGAGCCTCCGGGTGCCCGGGGAAGAGACCCCCAAGGAGGGGGACACGGACATGGCCCCCTCAGGTCCTGTCCAGTCCTGAATTTAGGACCCTGTTGACCTGCCAGCTCTCGGAAGCCAGAGGGGAAGGCTCTCTCTCTTGCACGCGCAAGAACTGATAGCCAAAAGACCTGAGTTCGAATCTTGTTTTTCCTTCCCATCCAAGCCTCTCTAACAGAGGAATGGGGCATGACAATGACACCGACGACAAAAACTCACACGTGTAGGGCAGAAGGTTCTCAACCTGCCAGGCACAGCGACTTCCTATTCCTCTTCCCTCCTCATCCGCCCCATCCCAAAAGATCCAAGTCTTGTTATTCTTCCTCCCCAGTCGCGTTCTAGACCGTGTCTTCTCCACACTCATGGGCTCTGGCCCAGGGCCTTCTCACGGCCTCCATTCCTCCAGCCTCTTTTCTCTCCAAGTCATCCCTGACCCAGGCCCTAAAACCCACCAAAGCAGTCTTACCACCCACAAATGACCAGCCCACCACTCCAGTGATTTCCTATTGTCTTGGGGATAAAATATAATTCCTTAGTTTGACATTTAAAGTTCTTCAAAACTGAGCTCAGGCTCCTCCCCCCCCAAACCCCCCACCCCCAAGGATTACTGCCCTTGCATACACTCCATGTTCTGGATCTAGCATCCTTGTTGTTTCTCAGACTCAACACTCTACTACAATGCCTTTGCACTTGCCTCAAACCTATAATGTTCCCCTTCTTCCATTCCCATTATACTCCTTTGTGAAGCCTTCTCTGATCCCAATAGGCCTCTGGGGCCCCAATTTTCTCTTCAGAACATCAAGTATTTAATTCTCTGTCAACTCCTGAAAGACAGGGATTATATTTTGTTGTAGCTTCCTATCAATATCCAGCACAGAGCCTGCTCTATGGAAGACCCGAAATGAATGTTTATCGATTTGGACGTAGTAGTTGTCAATGCAAAGAACTCAAGCCTTTGGGAGGCCCTTAGTGGGATTGTGGTCCAAATCTGACACTCTTAAATGGGGGAGATTATCAGATAGCTGCCCTTCACCTTGGAAATTTGAGATCATAGACTAGGAGCAGGCCAGAGGATCTGTGCATTTTAACTGGTTGAGAAAGGAGGGAAGAGAGAGATTGCATGCAGATTGCAACATGGAATCCACCTTTTCGATGGCGCAGGAGGATGTGAGCTCACCTCTCCCAACAACTTCAAGGAGCAGAAACAGGCCTCTGTAGCTCCATGATCCCACGTCCCATCTCCCCAACTAATGGCTAGGCCCTCAAGATTCCCTAGCCCTTCTCCAGGCATAGGTCTCCTGAATTATTGGATGTGGAAAGCCCAGAGGATTTCCAGGATTTGGGGGCAGTGACTCACCACAAAGTTACGAGGTTCCCTTGGAGGGGGTTCCCAGGGCTCTGACTTTTCAAGGGTTTAACTTGGAGTGGAGGAAACAGAGAGCATTCTGACAGCAAAGACTTCACTGGGTGGCCTTTAGCCAAAATAACCTATCAATTTAACCTCTAAATCAATCAATTTGTGAAGGGGGAGACAGGGAGGAGAATAGGAGAGTGAACAGGCAAGCCAAGTGTCTGGTTTGGGAAGCAAGGCAAGACAGCCCCGTGATTGACTGCATTTTTCCTTCTCCAGCTGGTGGGGGGTGTCGGGTGTGGCATGTCAAGGGCGAATGCCTCCGTAAGATTTGGACACAGTTGGTCGACCCAGAGGGTTGGATCCCTCGTTCTTAAAAATACAGCAAATTCTCATTAATCTGGCCTTCCGGGGGCTCGGAATGTGAAGCCTCCAGAGATAGAGTCACCAGGTAGAACTTTGCCTCAGTTTCCCCATCTACAAAATGGAAAGAATTATCACCGTGCTGCCTCCAGCACGAGGCTAGTGTGGATGGAAAAGTCCTTTGTAGCTAATCAATCAATAAACATTTATTACTATGATGGCTAGTACTGCTACTGGCTAACCTTTATACAGTGCTTTAAGGTTTGCCAAGTGCTTTATATTTATTAATCTCATTTAATCCTCATAACTTTCCAAGGAAGGCACTATTATTATTCAGATTTTACAGTTTTAGAAACTGAGACTGAGTGAGGAACTTACACCTTCTTGAAGGATAGACAATACAGTCATGTTTATCCCAGCTGTAACTTGTTTGTATACAGTTGTCTGAATGCTGTCTCTTCCATTAAATTGTGATCTCCTTGAGGGCAATAACTGTCTTGCTTTACATTCCCTGGATTTAGCATAGGGCCTGGAAAATAGTAGGTGCTTAATAAATGTTAATTGTACAGAAAATTTTGGAAGATGGAGGGGGACTCAAAAGCTCATTCATGCTAATGTCTGCCCCATCTTTAAAAAGCCTTCCCTTGATGTGATGGTACCCCACCAGTTCCCACCCTAACTCTCTCCTTCTCAGCTTTTGGCTGTCTGCAGTCTCCATTTCCTCCATCTTCAGGCCTTCTGTGGCTTCTGTCCTCAACATTCTGCTGAAACAGCCCTCTCCGAGGTACCAGAGAGCTTTTTTTTTTTTTAATTTTATTTTATTTGCATAACATATGTGTGGGTAATTCTTCAACAATAACCCTTACATAGCTTTCCGTTACAAATTTTTCCCCCCAACTCCCCACCCCTCCCCTAGATGGCAGGATATCCACTACATGTTAATTATGTTAAAATATTGGCAAATCGAATATATGTATACATATTTCCAAACTTATCATTGTTGTGCAAGAAAAATCTTATCTACACAAACGATATATCAGATAAAGGAAACACAATGTAAGCAAACATCAATCAAGGAGTATGAGAATGTTATGTTGTGGTCCACATTTCGCATCCCTCTCTCTGGGTGTATATGGCTTTCTTCAGTGAACAATTGGAGGTGGTTTGAAACATATCATTGTTGAAGAGAGCCATGTCCATCAGAATTGATCATCATATAGTATTGTTGTTGCCGTGTATAATGATCTCCTGGTTCTGCTCATTTCACTCAGCATCAGTTCATGTAAGTCTCTCCAGGCCTCTCTGAAATCATCTTGCTGGTCATTTCTTACAGAACAATAATATTCCATAATGTTCATATACCATAATTTATTCAGCCATTCTCCAATTGAAGGGCATCTATTCAATTTCCAGTTTCTAGCCACTACAAAAAGGGCTGCCACAAACATTCTTGCACATGTGGGGCCTTTTCCTTTCTTTATGATTTCTTTGGGATATAAGCCCAATAGAAATGCTGCTGGGTCAAAGGGTATGCACAGTTTGATAACTTTTTGAGCATAGCTCCAAATTGTTCTCCAGAATGGCTGTATCCGTTCACAGCTCCACCAACAATGCATCAGTGTCCCAGCCCTCTCACAACCCCTCCAACATTCATCATTAACTTTTCCTGTCATTTTAGCCAATCTGACAGGTGTGAAGTGGGTACCAGAGAGCTTTTAATGGGCAGGTCGGCCAGCCTCCTCTCAGCCCTCATCCTCCCGGCCCTCTCTTCAGCCTTTGACACTACTAGCATCATCTCTTCTCCTAAACACCCTTTCCTTTCCAAGTTTTTGTGATGCTGCTCCCACCTAGCTCCTACATTTCTGCCAGCCGCTTCTCTCTTTGTTGTTGTTGTTGTTGAGACAATTGGAGTTAAGTAATTAAGACAATTCAGGGTCACACAGCTAGGAAGTGTTAAGTGTCTGAGATCACATTTGAACTCAGGTCCTCCTGACTTCAGGGCTTCCCCTGAAGCTCCAGTGCTCCTCCACTGCACCACCAAGCTATCCCTTCTCTGTCTCTTTTGCTGGATCCTCATCCGGGTCATGCTCGAGGGGATATTTCCCAGTGCTCTGTGGAGGGCCCTCTCCTCCTCTTCCTTTACCCCAGCGATTCTTACCTTTTTTGTATCATGGTTCCTTTTGGCATTCTTTTGGCACTCTATCCAAGACTGATCCCTTCTCCAAACGATGCTTTAAAGCACATAATATAAAATATATAGCTTAACAAAGGAAAGCAATTATATTGAAATACAACTATCATTTTTTAAAGTTCACAAACCCCAAGTTGAGAACCCCTGCTCTATATTATCTCACTTGGTGATCTCATCGGCTCTCATGGAATCAATTATCATCTCGATGGGAATGATTCTCAGATCTCTATAATCTAGACCCAAACTCTTTCTTTGGAGCTCTGTCTTGATATCATTTGCCTTTTGCATCTCAAACTGAATATTCCATGGACATTTCAACATACTAAAACAGAACTCGTTCACCTTCCCCACCCCACTACAAACCCTTCTCTCTTCCAGACTTTCTGGTTTCTGACACAGATCCCACTATCCTCCCAGTCACTCAGATTCAAAACCTTGTTGTCAACCTCAGCTTTCTTTTTTTTTTTTGATTATGCTAGTATTATTGTTTTTTATTAAAAGCTTTTTATTTACAGAACATATGAGCGATTTTTCTACATTGACCTTTTCAAAAACTTTTTTTCCCAAGCTTTTTCCCTCCCTCCCCCCACCCCCACCCCTAGATGACAGGTAATCTAATACATGCTAAATAGGATAAATTATATGACAAATACAATACATGTATACATATCTATACAGTTATCTTACTGCACAAGAAACATCAGATCTAGAAAGAGAAGAAGAAAAAAACAACCTAAGAAGGAAAACAAAATGCATGGAAATATTCACAGAAAGCGTTAAAATGCTGTGTTGTGGTCCATACTCAGTTCCCACAGGCCTCTCTCTGGATGTATATGACTATCTTCATCGCTGAACAATAGGAACTGGTTTGAATCACATCATTGTTGAAGAGAACCATGTCCATCAGAATTGATCATCGTATAGTCTTGTTGCTGTGTATAATGTTCTCCTGGTTCTGCTGATTTCACTCAGCATCAGTTCATGCAAGTCTCTCCAGGCCTCTCTAAAATCATCCTGCTGTCAACCTTAGCTTTCACCTGGATGTTACAATGTCATTTCTCCTTTACAACACCTGTCACATACATCCCTTTCTCTCTACTCCCAAACCATCTCCTTTATCATCTCATGCCCTAAGCCAGTGATTCTCAGACTTCTTAATCTCAGAAACCCTTTAAACTTTTAAAAAAGTAGAGAGGGTTGTGGTTTATGTGAGCTACATCTAGAGATATTTACCATATTCAAAATGGAAAACATCCTAGTATTATTATGAAAATAGTTTTGACTGTGTGGGTCTCCTGGAAGGGTCTTGGGACCACAGTGTGAGAACTGTTGCTCTAAACTATGAAATAGCCTTCTTAACTAGTCTTCCCACTTCATGTCTCTCTCTGCTCCAATCCATCCTCCATTTTAAAGCTTTTTAAAAATCCTTAAAATTGGGTTTTAAGGCCCTTAATAATCTGGCCCCTGTTCTAATTTCCTTACAGTTGTTCATTGAGCCCTCCTTTGTTCCTTTGCCAGATCAGCTCTCTCTTTATTCTCCAGGTTGTCTCATGTCTCCTTTTCCCCTTCTGAAAGATTATCATCATCCATTTTCCACCCAATGCCTGTGGGTGCCCTCCAGATTCCTGGCCAGAGAGTTCTCTCTGTCTTCTCTCTTTGGATCATCATCAGGTATGCTTTTATGGGTACAATTATCATCTCTACAAAGATGGCTTCCTAATCTACATAACCAACCCTACTCTTTCCTGAGTCCCAGTTTTCATTGTCATGTCTCATAACTGTGGATCTTCTTCCGGGGCAGGGGGGTGATATCTAACCGAAATTGGTTTGAAGAATCAGGAGGGAGAAGGCCATGGAAGACAAATATATCCAGGATCACCATTATGGTGAAGGGTCTTGAATCTGTGGGAACCCATGGAAGAAACTAGATGTGTTGAACCTGAAGAAGGAGACTCAGAGGGATATGAATACTAACCTTTGAATATCCGTAGGGCTTTCATGTGGAAGATCAATTAGCCCTGTTCTGATTGGTTCCAGAGGGTAGAACTAGAAATGGGTATTAGTCAAGAAGCAGAGGCAGAATTAATGGAAGAAAAATCCCTGTAATAATTAACGCTATCCATTTGGAGCTATTGGAGCTCAAACTTAAGTGCCTTAATAGGGAGGTACACACATATATGAAGTAAAGGAGTACTTTTCTATGCCATTTTCATGTGTCTCTTTTCCTGAAGCAGTCACTACCCCTCTGTGGCTACTGCTATGACCCCTGGTCTCCACTGGGACCTCTATAGACCCTCTGGGTGTCATGAACTCACAAGGTCTCTGCCTAGATATGTCTCCCTTGAAATAATTATTTGCCTAAATGTGAATAAACATTAGAGTCAGAGGTGGCCCTGTGCTCACAGTTGCCGTAGCCCAATTCTTAGAGAAAACAAAATTGGTAAGCTATACCACAGATTCTTACTCAGGTACAACTTAGATCATATGTCACTGAGGTCCCTTCCAAATCTGAGAAATGAGGATTTCTTACCAGTTAAAAGTCTTACAATTACTTACAAAATTCCCTCCCTATTCTCTGCTCCCCCACCCACCATGTTATCAAGAGAAAAATCTTCACAGGATCTTTTCTGATATGGGTAGGTGCAAATGTCATTTAAGGTCTGTCGAGAGGGGCTGGTTTTTCAGCTCAGCTCAGGGAGGCTAGATGGAGCAGAACTGGGAAACATTCCCAGGACTGATAAGAGAGGCAACTGCAGGAAGGACTGAAATGGTCAATCGGCATTCATCTCCTGAGGGTATAGAGATCAAGGCTTGCTTGAGTGCCCCTGAACAGGCAGCCAGGACCTGACTATAGGAGGGTCAAAAGGAAGGTCACTGGAACTCAAAACTGGGAAACATGGAGACTACAGATCTTATTCATGGGAAGAGATGACCCTAAACAAGCTGTGGATAGAGAGGGACTAAGGTTCAGAAAGGTAATGAGGAGGAAGGGTTATAATGCCATTGACAAACACCACTGAAGGGCCTACTATGTGCCAAATGCTTTACTAGGGACTGCAGATACATAAAACATGTTTTGACTGAAGAGAGAAGAAAATTTGGGAAAGTAGTGCCAAGAAAGCATGAAAATGGCCAATCTGTTTTGATACATGAATCAGCACATAGTAGGCACTTTAGAAGTGATGAATAGATGAATGGATTGAATAGTGTCACTGAAAGGGACTTGACACTGTGTGATCTTTGCCAAATTATTCTATTTTGTGATCCAGTTCTCCTACCTGTGAGTGGGGTCAAGGAGCTGATGATCTAGAACAAAGAGTTTTAGATTGTTAGAGCAAATGGCAATCCAGAAGGGGCATTAAGGGACATAGAGAATAACTGCTCGTTTGACAAGTGAGGAAACAGAGGCCCAGTGAGGCCCACATGAAGTGACTTATTATGAGTCCCACATGAAACTGGTGGTCAAAGTGAAATTCATACCTAAGTCTCCTGACTTCTCGATAAGATTCCTCCATAAGGTTTTTCCACTCCCACCCATTACCAGACACAAGACAAGCAGATATGCACAATCTGGGACCCAGTGGGTGTTCCACTTTGGGCTGACAATGTAGCTCAAAAAAGGAAGAGAGTGGTCTTCAGAGATCTGAATCAAAAACTTTGGTGTCACATTTGGGAGACCATATGACTTTGTGAATTTAACCACACATCTCTTGTCTCCTTCTTTGCCATTTCCCCAGCCTCCAGTGGGACATAGCCCAGTAGCTGGTAAGATTTGCTCAGAGTCTTCCCTAGATCCCTCACTCCAAAGTGCACTACAGCAGAGATTTTTTTTTTTACTGAAGTGAATTAAACTTTGTCCAGTTTGAGACAGTGTATACCCCCTACACACACACACACATACACACACACACACACACACCACACACCACACACCACACCACATACACACACACACACACACACACACACACACACACACACACATACAGAGACAAATTATTAGGCAGGGGAAGAAAGATCAATATGTTGGAAGCTTCCAAACTACCCAAGAAAAGAAGAGGCTCGGAGAGCATTGTTTGATTTAACTCTGAGCCTTTCCCACAAACGACATCTCAATCACTAGACTTGAAAACTTTCCAGCTCTTGCTTCTCAATTGGAGTGACCCAAGCTGGGTTCATTGTTCCTGTGGTAAGATCAAATGCTTTTTTTCTCCCCTTCATTTTAAGTCATAGGAGATGACCATCACTCGACAACTCTTTGTATTGTGACAGGGGAAGGCATTTGGAAAGAAGCTAACCCTCCTCAAAGGCAGATATCTGTGTCAGCATCTCACATGGAGAAGGTGGCCACCCTCTGCTGACATTCCTCCAAGATCCAATCAGGATGGCACAAGGCCTGCTGGCCACCAGATAGCCACAGTCACTGACTCTTGCTGACCAGCCTGATTCTATCCACTGACACCCACAGTTCCCAGGGTAGAAATAACAAATCAAAGGGAGTCTGTGATCTCCCCTGGATAAGAAGACACTCTATAAACACTTTGAAGCATTCTGATCTATTCAAGTGAAGTCAATCAATCAATCAACAAGTATTCGTTAAGCGTAAACCTTGTGCCAGGTACTATGGTTGATGTTGGGGCTACAAATACAAAGAATAAATTAAGTCCCACTCCCAAGGAGCGAGTATTCTATGGGGGAAGACAACACACACACACACACACACACACATACATACATATACACAGCATGAGCATAAAGTGGATCAATGCAAATATATACACAAATAATTCAATTCCATGTAGCTCAGAAGAACACTAGCATTTGGGGAAATCAAGAGAGGCTTCAGGTGGAAGGTAGTGTTTGAGCTGCATCATGAAGGATGAGGAAAACTCTAAGCAGTAAAGGGGAGCAGGGAAGGCATTCCATATTGTTTAAGGACAATTATTTTAGCAGCAGTGGGTAGACTAGAATGGGGAAGAGATTTGAGACAAGGATACCAAATAAGGGGTTACAGTAATAATATGGTTATTTTGATCTATAACCCAGATTTCTATAAGAACCTCCAAGTAGAGAGACATTTTATAGACCTTGACTCAGTCAAAATCACAATTGCCTTAATAAACTTCTAGAAATTAATGGAAGACATGCTTATTATATTTCAAGGATCTATGGTCTCACTGTTGTGGATTTTCATCAAACTGATGATGGCCTGAGCTGAGCAAAAGCTACATGAGTGGAGAAAGGATCACAAAAGATGTCGTACAGGCAGAAAAGGCAAGATTTGCCAACAGACTGGGTGAAGTCAAGTGAAAAATCCAGAATAATACACTACTATTAAAGTGGAAGGCCAGAAGAATTTAACCTTTTACAGAAACCTTTAACAGAAATAAGTCAATCAAGGAAGGAGAAGGTTTGGGGAGGAGGATGAATTCTGTTTTGGACATGTTGAATTTTAAACATCTCAAACACGCATGACCATTTATTGGAAGCTTACAAAACCAAGGGTAGATGTGGAGATTTAAATTTGTGGATATCAGGGCTGGAATGAGAACTGATTCCCAGTTTACTAATAAGGAAACTAAAGCCAGAAGAAATTCTAAGTCACCCAGCCAATGCCAAAGATCACCCAATCCATTAGGAGCAGAGCCAAGATTATTCAATCAATCAACTGAACAAAATATCTGTTCTAGGTTCTTGAACGCACTTTTCCTGACTCCCCATAAAGAATTCTGCTTTTTGTACTACATGGGAATTAAAAACAGTCTTCTAAAATTTATCCATTTTTTAAAATTGAAGAATAAAGGAACATATATTTAAACATGACTGATCTACAGAGGCTGCAAGCATCTGAGAATAAAAGAAATGCTTTTCCTTCTCTTTCCTTTCCTCTTGGCTGGATGCCACATTGCAGTGGGGGGGGGATTTTCCCTCTGGCCTTTCCCCAGCACCTGGTTTTGAGCAGATGATAAGCAGCAGTTGGTTAGCAGCTTCTCACCATGGCTAGCAGGAAAAGCAAGTTCCCAAAATGCTTTGAGAATGATGTAAGAAATGGAAGGACCCAGGTGTCCATAGGTAACATAGCAGTGGGTCCTGAGATCGGCAGGATGATGTGCTCACTACCATTCTGTGTGTGAGGTTCCCAGGCTTCCCAAGTCTCCAAGCAGTGACCAAGATTTCTGGATGCTTGGGCTGGGTATTTTACCATCAATGAAAAGCTTTTCTTAGAAGACATCCACAAAAAGTATGTATGTCTTCTGTCCAGATGGGGAAACTGAGGCTCACGGAAATGAAATGGTTTATGCGGCATTATCTTGACTTAGAAAAGATATGAGAACAGTCAACATGGAGAAGAGGGACTGGACCAGCTCTGTTTGGCTCAAAGAGCAGTCAGGAAATGGGCATTGCCAAGCGGTAGGTAGCAGGGGCCGTGCAAGATTGAGCTTCTTAACAATGGGATCTATCCAGCCAGCTGCAAGGAGGGAGTGAGGGGTAAGGGGTGAGGATGTCCCTTCCTGATGGTCTTCAAACCAGCACTGGCTTCTATTTGTTTGATATGAGACAGAAGGGACACTTATTCAAAAGTAAATGGGACTCCTTGAGCTCTAGTGATCTCATGCATGGTGAGAAGGCTCTGGGCACTGGGAAGGTTGGACAGGATGGACGAGCTCTCCACAACAGAGTAACTGAGCTGGTACTGACAAACTAGAGACATTGTCATTGGGCTCAAAGAGAGACCAATATCTCTCTGCTCTGGAGCCCTCTGTATACCAGCCAGAGAGAACTGTGACGGATAACTGCAAGATCAGATTGCCTCATACTGTACAACAGAAGTGCATCTCTCATGGCTTTCTGGGCTTTTGCGAAGAGCTAGCCCCAGTGGGGACCAGAAATGAGACAAAGGGACATCAGAGATTTCCCAAGCCAAGTTTCTCATTTATAGACAAGGTGTTCGCTTATCACTTTCAGGTCTGCAAAGAGCTTTCCAGACGTGATCTCATTTTATCCTCACAAGCACCTTGGGAGATAGGTGCCTTTATTAATTCCCATTTTACAGATGAGGAAACTGAGGTCCAGCAAAGTCAAATGACCAACTTTAGGCCACTCAGACAAGCAAAGAGCAGAGCTGGGATAGCTGTATTTGAATGTTCTTTCTATTACATCAGTTACTGGGAAACAGCCTTGAGTGAAGGCTGGTTCTAACTATTCCCCCCCCCCCCCAGTTGCTTCCTTGGCTGTGGGCATACGTGGAGTCCCTTCCCTGACATTCAAAACTTCTAAGTCCATTTACAAAACTCTCAGGCAAATTTCACCCCTGTGGCTTTGCCGGGCTGGAGTGGAGGTGGGGGGAGAGGTGGAGATGATCCGGTTTCCACGAATCTTTTGCTCAGCCAAAGAAGGAAAGTTGGAGAGGTCGTAATACACTCTCCTGTATTATATTCCTTTGGCGGCAGGAGGGCCCGGGTTATTAAAAGTCTCCAGGTCTCCGAGGGCATCCTTCTAGCTACGTTGCTAACACAACGACATATTTTGCTACTGAATATAGCGCATGGCAAATAGCAGAGCAGTGACGGCACACTTCTGTCTGGATTCCCCAAGCCCGGACATTTTTGCTCAGCTGTGACCCCCTCCCCAACCTGCCTCACTTTGTTTCCAATGGATCACAGAGCTGGGCGGCTTGGGCCCAGGCAAAGTGCTGGGCAGCACCAGCTCAATTACTCTGTGGTTGCCAGAAATTATGACACTGACCCCGAGGAGGACCCCTCTCCACTAATGGCTCCCCCAATGGAATGCCCCATGCCTCTGGCTCAGCGCGTCCCATTAAGTGTGTCAGGTGTCTCTCAGATAAGTGGCTCTTTCTCCCAAACCAATGGCTTTGGGGTTAGAGTTGAGTGTTGCTTCATGAGCTCTTCACTAACAGCCTTTTAGAGCCCTTATACCCTCAAAGAAATCATCTCAGAGAGCGCCAGTTTGCCTCTAATGCCATTACAAGACAACCTCTGGCTTCACAGGAGACCAGCCAGGAGTTCCATGGGTTAGGTACCTTCTAGAGATGGCTAAGGAGGCTGTGGGCCAGCAGTACCCGAGGGCTGTGTTAGGTTTGGACTTATTAATTCTCTTTTTTAGTTGGAGGCAAACCAGGAGAGTGCAGGATTGTAGGGTACAGAGTCACAGCCTGTGATCGGCAATGGGCCCGAGAGTTCACCTAATCCAGCCTCCCCATTTGAAGTCCCGGAGGACTAAATTTCTTGCCCAAAGTCACACAAGAATGGTAATGGGCAAAGCCAGAACATGGACCCAGAATCTTCCATTGTATTGTTCTGTCTCTCAAGAGATCATGTCACAAGAGGAACTAGTGGAAGGAACAAGAGACATTTAAGCCAGAGAAGAGAAGCCTGGAGAAGTGGGGGTGGGTGGGAGGGTATAACATAAGACATATTTCTAACATTTGAAGGGCCATCATGTTGCAGCCTGGGAGGACTAAATTTCTTTTTTTTTTTAAATTAAAGCTTTTCATTTACAAAGCATGTGCATGGGTAATTTTTCAACACTGACCCTTGCAAAGCTTTCTGTTCCAAATTTTTCTCTCCTTCCCCCCACCCCCTCCCCTAGATGGCAGGTAGGAGGACTAAATTTCTTGTCCAAAGTCACACGAGTGGTAATGGACAAAGCCAGAATATGGACCCAGAATCTTCCAATGTACTGTTCTGTCTCTCAAGAGATCGTGTCACAAGAGGAACTAGTGGAAGGAACAAGAGACATTTAAGCCAGAGAAGAGAAGCCTGGAGAAGGGGGGGTGGATAGGAGGGTATAACATAAGAGATTTATTTCTAGCATTTGAAGGGCCATCGTGTTGAGGAGTGACGTGTCTTCATTAGCTTCTTAGATGGCAAAAGCAATGGGCAGAAATGATAGAGAATTAAATGGAAGTAGAATATCAGGGAAATTCCCAAGCCGTGAGAGCTGGAGTTCAATGAGCCACCATGGGAGGTGGAGGATGCCCTCTTCCTGGAGACCTTCAAGGGGGCTGGCCCTGGAGGCTGTCAAGGGGCTCAAGCAGGCCTTGAAATGTCTGCCTGAGGACCCTCACAACTCTGATGTCGGTGATTCTGTGAAATACCCATGCGGTCACCTCATCCCTGTTACCCCAGAGCAGGAGCGGCTAAACTGGGGCAGCTGGACAAGGGCCATCAAGGAACTCTCCAGTGGGAGAAGGGGATGGCATGGTGAAGGGGCCTTCCAGTGTGGAGAGGCTCCAAGGAGAATGAGTCACGGTGGCCAAGATATAAAGTAGGAAGCAAAGCAAGGAAGGGAATCACTGGCTCCATAAAATCATCAGCTGAGCTGGGATGAGTCAGGCGCTAGCCCTTCGAGCTCAGGTTTAGAGCTGCAAGTGGAAGGGATTCTTGTTCAATCTCCTCATTTTGCAAAGGAAGAAACTAAAGCTCCGGAGCGGGAGAAGTTTGCCTAGGATCGTGCCGACCTTAAGGGACCGTTCCGAGGAGGAAGGCCACACAGAACTGGGTCTCAAATGACGCCTGAATTATTCTAGGTTTTTTTTCTCCCTCTGGTAATCTAGAATGCTGGCCTTTTCCCCAAGGACATTCCTTGGGGATGCACTCATCTGTGAAAAAGGGGAAGGGGGATAAGAATAACCCGGCCAGCTCCTCGAGGTTGCTCCAAGTATGTGAAATGCTTTGGAAAGCCTGGACGCTCCGCAGAAATGCTAGATGCTATTACAACAATGTTCAGGGGGAAATTTAAGCCGCAGGTCTCCCCTTGTCTCCCCATGGGATGGAAGCAGCCATCTGGCTACCCCCCAGGTGATTATGAAGAGTTAAGGGGTGTCTGCAGAACAGAACTACCCCCCCAAGCCCATCAAGGGCCCCCACTATTGCATTATTTTATTTCCAATGATATCTCACTCTTGCCCTTTTTAGAACCCTCAAGGCCTGTATTTAATTTCTATGGGAAGAAGCTGGGGGCCCTGGTCTGACCTAGTTTTCAGGGAATGACCCCTGAACGTGGGGAATCTATTTTTAAAAGTCCACCATATGGCCTCCGCTGAAATAGTTGGAAGGAGACCCCAGAATAGTGGCCTGGGTTTGCCCAGGCTTAGGAAACCATCACCCTGAGGAGGAGCAAGCACATTGCCTGGCATCTCTACCAGGATTCCTGGCAAGGCCCTGTGCCAAGGACTGGTGATGCTGGGATTTGATAAATCGCCCGAGTGCTCCGACATCTGCACTCATACATTTACTCACTTGATGATTCCAGGATATGTGATGGAATCAACAGGGAGACTTCCCCACGTGGGTCATCTCCCAGCCCTGGGTAGCTCAGGAAATTTAATCTAACAAGGATTGTTTCCATGGCAGGCCCTGACAGCTGCAAGTTGTGGATTTGAAGACAAAACTGAAACGGTTCCTGCCCTCAAGGATCTTGGACTTTAGCGGAGGAAACAAGATGGCTACAAAATTTACACCAAGTAATCTTGTTTGTTTGTTTGGGGGAGGGAGCAGCTGGGTGTAGCCTACAGGAGGAAGAAGGGAAAGGGGGACCCTATTCTTCCTGAGGAGTTGCAGCCAAAAATTCACCCCAAGTGACTAATCTTCCAATGGTAAGCTTCTCCCCACCCCCTGTCCTGGATCTCCAGCCTTCAGGAGCCCGGTCACTCTTAGCAAAGCAAAAGAAATCAGAGACAATAATGGACAGTGGGAAAAAAGCCGCAGAATTCTAAGAGACCGCTCTTTGAGGACAGGACTAATTTTTTTGATAGTTTTCAATTGGTAGTAGTGTCTGCAACATAGCCCTGTGGTTGATTTAAAAATTTTAAAAAATATTTGTTGATTGACTGACTGACTAATTGATTGATTCGATCTATCCAATTGCTCATGTCTTCCCTCCCTTTGGATTGCTAGTTTTATAGAGTATAAGTTCCTTGAGAACAGGGATTATCCAATTGCTCATGTGTTCCCTCCCTTTGGATTGCTAGTTTTATAGAGTATAAGTTCCTTGAGAACAGGGATTATCTTTTTTCTCTGTAGTTGTATCCCCAACAACTTAATAAATACTTGTTGACTGACAGGAGGACTTAATTTAGTGTAATATTATTATATTCAAATTAACAACAAATAATAAGAATAAAAAATGTGTATTACTTTCAGCTAGCATGATTGAAACAGATGGAGCAGATAGAAAATTAATTTTAATTGAATTAAACTCTCCAAAGAATCAAAATTAGAAGAAAAAATAATGTCCTTAAATATTAGAAGGAAAAGGGGCATCTTTATCAGTACAACAAATGGAAGAAAGTTTAGGGGCAGGTGTGGTGGTCTGTAGGCTGGTAGATTATTTGAGATCAGAAGTTTTGAACAGCACTGGGGCTAAGTCCCAAAGAATGGGGTGCCACTAGACTAAGGAAGGGTAAACCAGGCCAGGTTGGAAATAGAATAGGTCCAACCCTCCACAACGATCAGCTGTGGAAACAAGCCTGTTGGTGACCACTGTACTTTCCATTTTGGTGAGATAGGGAGATCTTATTTCAAAAAAGAAAGAAAGAAAGAAAGAAAGAAAGAAAGAAAGAAAGAAAGAAAGAAAGAAAGAAAGAAAGAAAGAAAGAAAGAAAGAAAGAAAGAAAGAAAGAAAGAAATTGATAGGGATAGAATTCAATCTGGGAGGAGATGGCTGAACTGGAATGTGAGTATCTGGGAGACCCTCACTAGTCATTCATTTAAGCCCACCCTGTGTCAGCCCCTGGGGTCTGCCTTTGAACTCTGTGTACTAAGTCAAAGCTCATTTTCCCAGAGGAGGGAATGGGGATCATCCCATAGATTGGTAGACTTCAAGGCACAATAGTAAATACCAAAGACAGCAAAAGAGATCACAAACTCCTTTTCTAGAAGTCCCCAATACAATCATTTATTCTGATGTCAACACTTTGAATGTCAAACTCAGTTCTCTCTCAAGCTAGAGCTTCATCAACAATTTTGTAGAAGAAATCTGGGCATCCTAGATCTTGATCAAAGTCAAAATCATAGATCAGATCACCTTGGATCTGATCACCATTTGGCTTAATCATCAGTATAAGAAAAATAGAGCCCATAAAAATCAAGTGAGTAGCCTGAGATCACAGGGTAAAAAAGTAACAAACCTGAGATTTAAAGTCAGGTTTTCCAACTCTGCTTCCAAGTCAAAGGAAAAAGATTTCAATGAGATGATTTTTTTTTGAATTCATTTCTTAGTATCTTTGAATGTGATGGATATGTCATCACAGTGAGGATCCAGCCAGGAATCAACACCTTACTGTTTGGTATCTGATGGACCCACAGTGTAGCAGAGAAAGAAATTCATTTAGCGACAAAAAACTTGGGTTTTGAAGACTAGCACCATTCCCTGGGTGAGCCACAGGGAAAATCTAGTACCTTTTCTGAACTTAGTGCCCTCAGCTATATTATAGGACCAATAATACTTTGAACTTCCCTTTCCTTGGGTATAAAACAACAAATAATATTGCTTATTTAACCACCAGGTGGCACTAAGACCCACTCTCTGGATCAAGAGAGGGTTGGTCTATGTTTACCCTGGAAGTCTGCACATGCCCCATGGGTTGGAAGTTTTGGGGTTCTGGATATTCTCCCTGGTTTCCAGAGACTCAGTGACCTCCTATGCCTCAGCTCATTTCTTTCTTCAGAAAAGTGCCAACTCACTGTTGAGATTTGTATGGCTTTGTGGGCACACCCAATTTGAACTTAGCTCTGAGCCCCCACTCGCTAGTGCTTCCTTTCTGAAACATATTTCATCGATTCCCAGAGATCACAGTGTCATTGGTCTAGACGACACCATAAGAGAGACACATACTATAGATATGTACCTTACAGATTGCCTAGGCCATCCCCTTCATTTTACAGATTAGGAAACTAAAGCTGGGAAATTCAAATGACTCCCTCAAGGTGACACAGGTGATTAGTGCCAAAGACAGGATTGGAAACCAGTCCCTCTGCTCCAACATCAATACTTTTCCTCTAACCTACACTGATTTCCATTTATTATATTTCAGTGAGTGCCATTCATAATGACCCCTTCACAGAGGGTGATGTATATGCTTGAATACTGTCTTCAATATTTACTCTTAGCATAGTGTTAAAAAACAGGTAAATAATATGAAACTAGTACACAAGGCTCACCAAATAATAAAACATCTGAGCGCCTCCAATCAACCAGAAATCTCACACACACCCAGAAGTTCTCAGGAAAGACTAAAGCTCCCATGGCAAGTGATGGTTTTTGTTCTGAAACGGGCAGTAGTCCTTGGATAGTCACAGCCATCCCGTAATGAAAAAGCTGAGTTCCTTGGTGACTCCAGTCCAAAGTCCACCATCAATACTCAGTGCCAGTCTTAGTGTCCCTTCCTTTCTGACACTGGTACCTTTCTGCTTTAATTTGTCCTCTTCACTTATGGTTGCCACCTGACTCTAGGCCCCCTATTTCCTGTGTAGTAGGATGAGGGAGTGAGAAACGTGCTGCACTGTTAGTTTGCCAACCAAAAATGTCTGTAGAGTTATGAACTATTACTTTCTCTACCTGGAGAGATCTATGATGTCACTGGATTGCAGTGATGCGAATCACAACCCATTTGCTTCTCATCCTTCCGTAACCCCTCTTTGGGAGTCTACCCAAAATGCTATGGTTATCTTTTTCTCTTTTTCCTTCTCTATCTCCTTTTCTTTTCTTTTTCATCTTTCTTTTCCTTATTTCTTCTTCTCCTCTACCTTCCTTCTTCTTTTTCATCTTTTTTCTCTATTTTTTCATTCTTCTTCCTTCAACCTTTTTTCCTCACCCTTCTTCTTCACAATATCAATCATTCTATTGAACAGGAACTTATTAAGTACATGCTATGGGGCCCACAGTCAAAAATTAACATATGCTTTTAAGGGACTTACATTTTATTGTGGGACAACAGGAATAAACAAGCGGGAGAAGGAAGGACAGAGAAGGCTCCATAAAGGAGGTAGCATGAGCCTTGAAGGATGACAAGAATTACAAAATGTGGGAGGGAGCAGAGAGTATATCCCATGCCTCAGGACTGGTTTGTTCCAAAAAGTAGAGACAGAAGATTGCCTATCAGGTAAATGAAAAGTCCAGTTTGGCTGAGATATGGAAATCATAAAGGGGAGCATTGTCATAGCCTAATTGGGCTTCACATGGCCATGTCACCAGGGACATTTTCTCTGTCAACACAGGACAAACCAGATGGAAAGTGAAATAAGGGATCATTTGTCCAGATGTCTCCAAACATCTGGATCTTTGCCATCCTCCAGACCAGATCAATAGGCACTGGGTAAATCCCCGCCCAGTCAGGCGCAGCTTCATAGAAAGGCTACTTAATATGAAGTCAGTGAACCTAGTTCTGTCCTTCCATACTTGGGGTGATCTAAGGCAGTTCACCTCCATTCTCTGGAGTTCAGTTTCCCCTTTTGTAAAAGGAAGTGGTTAGTTGGGCTAGACTAGGAGATTTCTAAAGTTACTTCCAATTGTAAGATCCTATAATCCGTGTAATCCAGTTAGGTTGTGTCTAAGTGATCCCATAAGTTGTGTGAAAATCAAAAAAACACAAGTCAATCCACTGATTGTTCTTTCTAAAGGCTTCCAAGGAAGCCACATGATGGGTTGTAAGAAGGTCCATGCCTTGTGGCAGAGGTGATTCAGCAACTTTTAGACTTCGATCACCAGGAGAAATTTTCTCAAAATTAGAGTTTCCAGAAGTGACTGGCTCTCCTGAAATAAAGAGTTCCTGCTCCTTGTAGGGCTTCTAGCAGAGGGAGAATGCCCCCTATGTTGGGTATATTATCCTGGACATTTATTTCTTCAAAAAGATGACTTGGAATTGAGACTGCTGAGAGGCCTTCCAGCTCTGAGATTCTGTGATTCTATAAAAGATGCCCTTTCCTTCTCCCTTGACTTTTCTGAAAGAAAGACACTATTGTAGCATTCCCCCCTTGTTTTCTACTGCTGCAAAAAAGGAAGTTGAGCTGAGAAAAATAGTTGAGCTATTTACAAATTTACAAAGTTTGCCCCTGCCCCCTCCCCAAAGGATTAAATGTTGCCATTTTGTGCCATGGGCTTCCCAGAAGGGCTTCCAAGGAGACAGACTGGCATCTCTGAACAAAGGGACTGGAACCTTCCTGTTGATGGTCACTTCTTCATGCATGGAGGATCCATTGGAGAAGAGAGAGACCACAGGGGGACAGACCAATTGGGCTACTGCAACAGTGAAGAACAAACTAAGGTTATGGATATGATAAATCAGCATAGTAAGCTCCTTGAGGGCACTAGCTGATTCACTTTTGTATCTTAGAGCCTAGAACAGCGCTTGGAACATAATAAAGTCTCATAGATGCTTGTTAAGTTGAAATGACTTTATGTGAGAGCAAGCAGACTTGAGGGTATACTTTCCCACTTTGCCATAGAAACAGCATTTATGCAGAGCTACCTAAGGCAGTTAAGGGGTCCCACAGTGGACACACCTGAAGTCAAGGAGACCAGATCCTGCTTCAGACATTTACTGGTTATATGACTGGGCAAATTCCCTTAACTTCTGTTACTTCAATTTCCTCAACTAAAAAATGGAGATATAATACCTCCCTCCCAAGGCAGGAAAACAAAACAACAAGGAGGAGATACTATTTGTTAAGAGCTTAGCACACAGTAGATACTTAATAAATGTTCATCTCCCCTTTCCTCCTCTCACCTCCTTTCCCACCAATTCAAAAATTTGTATCTAAAGGTTTGCTTTGAGATTTGGGGGATACACAATAATGGAAGGGGGATCATCTTCAGAAACAAATCAGCTCTCTTGTATGTGCACCCTTCCAAATGTCCCCTTAGATAATAGTAGAACAAAGGATTTGAGAGAATGGTGTGCTCGGCTGCAGGTCTTGGTACTTAACTTATTGTAGACTCATAGAACCGGAAGGACCCGGGGGGGGGGAGGGTGATCTAATCCAACCCATACCTGACCAAGATTCCGATACAAAACACCTGCAGAGACTGGTCTCCATCTGCTGGAAGGTCCCCAGGGAGGAGGTAATCTCTGCTTCCAAGGAAACCTATTGCATTTGGACAGTTCTATTGGGAAGTTCTCTGGCTTTAAAGGGAAATCTCTTTGCTGAATCCTTTTGCTGCTCCTGTTGCTCCTAATTCTGACCTCTCTGATCAACCAGAGCAAATCTCATGCCTCAGATGAGATTTAAGACAGTTCTGTTTCACCTCCTCACAGACTAAGACTTCTCTTCTCTGGACTAAATAAGCTCAGTTCACTCAGCTCTTCCTTATGTATCAAAAATTGGTCCAGGAAACTAAAGCTCTAAACTTAGCATCCCTTCCCACTTTCCCAAAGCATCAAACCCCAACCTATGAAGATTTGGTGCTCCTCAGACTTTGAACAGCCTACTGCTATATTGCATGGTTGGAGGCAACCTAGACTTTTCATTGGAGCAATCAATTAATATTCTCTACCTCAATTAGTGGGACCCCATTTAAAATTTAGGACTTTATTGAATCAGACGATTAAAGATATAAGCTAAATGCTAGCATGTGAAATGTATTGAGTTTGTTGAAAAAGAATCAGACATGACCTTCAAGGGTTGGATAAAATAATTAGCTTAGAAATCAGGATTTCCACATCAGTTCAGTCTAGTGGTAGAACAGTTCCATCCCAGCTCTTAATGTAAAAAAATCCTGGACGTGGAAGAGAATCCCTTCATCCTCTCTCTGTCCCTCGATCAAAGGAAGACAATGTGACCTTTAAAAGGTTGAAAAGTTTGGGACATCCCAACAGTAATGTTGGGATAGCAGGGGCTAATGACAGTGTCTGTAGTAGGAATTGAAAAAAAGTCTATGTTCAGGGAACTTCATGAGAACATCAGAAAGGGAGAAAATGACTTCCAGTGTTCTAGGAGCTATGAGTGACCTCTATTGCCACACATCCTGTGTAAGCCTGATTTCACTTTACACCAGATTCTGTCTGACTTGGTAGGAGCATGTCCTAGACTTTGAAAAGAAAGGGATATTTTTCTCCCAACTGGTTTTATACTTTCTTAGTAAATTCCTGTTTCTAAAAGTTAATTGCCTCTATCTACCTAATTGATTTCAACTAATACTCAATGAGGGAGTGCACTAATGGAGGCTCATTAATGATAGTATTAGAAAGCCGGCCCCAATTTCTTAGAGTTACCAGTATAATCCTCTCAGGACCCAACCTTCCAGCTGGAGTGGGTGTTGGGAAAAATAGCCAACACAAACTGCACTACTATGTGAATAAACACTTCTTTTTGGCCACACAGGCCACCATGGCAAATGTAGAGTTGAGGGAAACCCCATCCACCTGAACTATTGCTTTATCTTTGCCATTTTTCCCTGTTACTAATGCGTTTTTGGTAAATATTTAATGATATGTGGGCTTTTCTTTCAACCCAATGCTGAATCTGAATCACTGGATTGGCATGAGCAATCAAAAGTTAGAGTTGGCCAAGAGATTATCAGGTCCTGGAGGAAAGAAGGGGAGTGGGAAATGATGTAAAGTTATTTTGAGATGTAGAGAAAGGAAGAAATGAGGGACATGGTAAATGTTCTAAGCTTTCTCAGTAAAATATTAGCTAAGATCCTTAGTAGAGAGAAGAAATTGATATACAAGAGTCTTGAGGAGAAAGTTTTTGGGGTGGAGAGAATCCACAAAAATGCCTTGCTGAGGTGAGGGCCCAGTTGAGATTAGAGACATAAATTTGTAGGGTACTGGGGCAGCTTAGTTGCCTGACTTCCTCCAGCTCCCTTCAATAGCAGTAGGAAGAGGGGTGCCAGATGATGGCAGAGAGGCAGGACTAGAATTTGGTGAGTCATGAGCTTTCAAAGGACAAAGAAGCATGGGATTTGATTATACCACATAGTGTGGAGTCAAAATGGGTTAACTATTGGGTTCAGACTGGGAAAGGAGAAAAATGAAGTTAGAGAAGAAGTGATGTTTTAAGGGGTGAAAGAAAAAGAGTTTGAGATAAGGGTGAAAAAGGATTGAAGCATAAGGTGAGGTATAAGGCCATATGGAATGATGGGAGGTGGATCTTGTCCATCCTTTGTTTTTCAAAGAGGACCATTGCATGATGGATGATTTGACTTTGGTGTAATTTGGATTTAAGTGAGGCAGAGTTTCGCAAAGCCATCAGTTTTAATCTCTCTTCCAGAGGAAGGGGATTTATGAAAGGTTATGCTCAGCTAATTGTCAGCTGTGTTTTTCTTTTCTTTTTAATCAAGAACATGGAACATTTGTGGGTAACGATGAGACCCAAAGTGTGATCATTTTAAGATATGGCTGAGGTGGAGTAAAGTAGGGATTTGAATGGGGAACTAGAAGGCTAGGATATTAAAGAAATATGAATATCAATATTGGAAACCCCCCAATACAAGGACAGGAATTAAGGAGGAGAGGGAGAAAGCATCTCACATGTTAAACTCCTTGAGAAAGGAGGGAGACAACACAGGCAGACAACACTCATTATGATCTGTATAAAGTGAAAATGTTCCATAGAGTGAACTTCTCAGGGCAAAGGGTTATTGAGTGACAGTGGCAAAAGGAAAGTTTAGAAGTGATGGGGGGAAGCAGACAATATTCTGACTCAACCTTCAGAATCAGAATGGAGGGGATATGAAGGTGAGCAGATGCGACTAGGATTAGAGAATACAGCCAGGGTTTCAGTAACATTTGGAAGAAGCCAAGGCTCAATAAAAACAGGGACCCAGTGGAAAGAGAATGAGTAAGAAATCCACAAGGAAATAAGCAAATTCATTATGGAAAAGACATTCCAGAGAGCACAGTGGAAGGTCTGGATAGAGTTGGAAGATAAAGTGACTAGGGTAGGGGTGAGGAGGATGGAGAAAAGGGAATGGGGTGGGGGTTGGGAGGAATGGAGATTAGGCAAAACGGGGAGAGGGGTGATGGGAGCTTCCATAGTAATAGTGAATGAAATGCAATACTTGGTGAATCCCCAATATGGATTGCTTTGCCCTTCACTGGTATTTTCCTTTCCCACTTACAACTTTCATCCCAGAGTTGTGGAGAAACAGACACAGCCCTTAGGATGTGTATCCTTCTGAGAGGGAGTGACTCCACAACAACAGAGGCTTCTGGGAGTTCCAGGAACTTCTAATACTCCAGCCTAGACATAGGTACTGGGGATGTTCATCACAGAGCCAGCTCCAAGAAGGGTCTTGCCAAGAGAACTCAAACAAGACTTATACCCCCTCCTTTAAGCCAATCCCATCTTCTCTTTGCTCCCTTGCCTTCCTCTGACCTTGTGTATAGTGTTTTCTATACTTAGAATTGAATTTGCTTAACATTTAATATGCGCCTCTTGTGGGAAAGGCTCTACATTCTATCTTAGGGACACAGATTATAGAGAAATGGATAAATACTCTCTCCCGCTCTGATTCAATTTCTTTAATTATTAAAGCTTTTTATTTTTCAAAATATATGCATGGGCAATTCTTCAACATTAGCTCTTACAAAAGCTTGTGGTCCAATTTTCCCCCTTGCCCTCTCCTAGATGGCAAGTAGTCCAATATATGTTAAACCTCTCATTCAATTCCTGTCCATCCTCCACCAAGGACCTAACTTGCAGGTCACCTCTTCCAAGCAGCCTTCCCTTGTTTCCTCCCCTCTCCTCACAGATCCATCCACCTCAGTCTTGCAAGGTGCTCTCAGTTATCTTGGAACTATGAGTTGGAGGGACTGGCATGTTGGCACCTTCTCTCCCTGCCAAGATGCCTGTGAGCTTCGTGTCCACTCTTGCCCAGATTCTGCATCTCCCCAGCGCCTAGCCCCCAAGCTAGGCACACAGCAGGCGCTTAATCAATGTTTGTTAACCAAGCATTGTTTGTTTTCCTTTTCTTTTTTAATCAAGAACATGGAACATTTGTGGGTAACGGTGAGATCCAAAGTGTGACCATTTTTAGATATGGCTGAGGTGGAGGAAAGTAGGGATTTGAATGGGGAACTAGAAAGCTAAGATATTAAGGAAATATGAATATCAATATTAGAAACCCCCCAATACAAGGACAGTAATTAAGGAGGAGAGGGAGAAAATATCTCACTTGTTAAACTCCTTGAGAAAGGAGGCAGACAACCCAGGCAGACAACACTCATTATGATCTGTATAAAGTGAAAATGTTCCCTAGAGTGAAAAACTTTGTTTAACAAACTCCAGCTAGCTTGCTGGAGTGCCCAACGCCGCAGTTGTAGCTTTGGGGTCCTGAGGGCAAGAAGAGCCAGGTACTAGAAAGCCGGGAGTGGTACTGGCACCCTGGGGAGCTCTCAGCTGCCTCAAGATGAGACTCCGTTTCTTCTCCAAACCTTTGCGCGAATTGCAGGGTGGGGGCCGGTAGGGGGCTGTTGCTCCATGGCAGGAATAGAGCCCAGGCTCCTCCGGGAGAGAAAGAGCCTCGATCACCCTTTCTCCTAATTGCATATTCATTCTGCTGCATTAAAGGGGGAAAAAAATCCATGGTCCTGGCGCCCTCGCACCTGTTGTGGGGGGTGGGAGGATTGGGGTGGGAGTGGGGGAGGGTGACGGAGACAGGCTTCCACATCTGCCCTCCCGGAGATCTAGACCCCACTGCGGCCTCCTTCTGCTCCCTGTCGCTGGGGTGATCTCAGCTTGGGAGGTGCAGGAACCCCCCCAACCCAGTCAGAGTTTTCTGTGGAGCTCTCCGGAAGCTTCCCCGAAACTTTCCGAGCACTCAGAGGGGGGCAGCCCAGGGTGGGGCCCTACCGGGGACGGTCGGGGAGGAGTCTGACCCCTGCTCCTGCCCGGCTGAGGCGTCCCCGAACTGCTCCCGGTTGTCAGCCCCAAGGCTCGAGGGGAGAGGGGGCCCTCCGGCCCGGGCGCCGGGTCCTCTCCTCCCCTGCAAAAACGTTGGCTCCCAGCTCAGGGAATTGTTCTGCACCCAGCAAACTGGCTCGGGTCGCCTGGACACGGGCAAAGCGGGCATTCCTCAGACTGCCACAAAGTGGGACATTGTGTCTGGGCGCAGAGCGCCGGGCCCGGCTGCGAGGGAGTGGGGAAGGGGAGGGCGGAGGCAGAGATACAAAGAGAGACATCGAGGCAGGACAACCGAAGGAAAAGCGGCACAGGCGAGGGCGGTGGTGGAAGACAGACAGACAGAAACAGAGAGAGACAAAGACAGACAGACAGACAGAGAGAGAGAGAGAGAGAGAGAGAGAGAGATGACAGCAGTAACAGAGAAAGGAGAAGAGAGATAAGAATAAGATCACAGACACCACTGGAAAGAAAAAGAGAGAGAAAGAGAGGGCAGAGAGAAGGGGTAGAAAGAGAACAGTGAAAGACAGGAGCCAGGAGAAAGAAGAGAAAGAAAAATAGAAGTTTAAGTAGAGTCGGAAACAGGGCCACAGGGAAGTAAAAGCAAGAAAAGGGGAGAAAGAAAGAGGAGAGACAAAGGAGGGAAAGACAATACGGAAAAGAAAGACAGAAGAAGGGAGGAAGGGAGGACAGAAATGAAGGCTAGAGCAAGAAAGGCCGTGCCGCCGGGATCTCTCTTCTGCCTCCAAGGGTAGGTTGGAAGGGCCCCGCGACGAGTATTGGGAGAAGGCGAAGGGGGAAATGCCCCAGAATCTTTCTCTCGGGCCCCCCTCCCCCCTCCGGCTCTCTGCCTGCTTGTCTCCCTTTTCCTCAAGACAGGATTGGAGGCTGGGGAGCATCTAGGGTTGATAATTTGCCTTCTGGATTGAATGCTCCTCCAGCAGTAGGTGGTGATGTAATAGGTACTAGGAAGATATAAATATCGGTGGCCAGGGCCCAGGAGCCATGGCTGGCTGCTAGGAGAGAGCTCGCACCCTCCACTCACACGGGTCTTCTCTAGTTGAGATCCAAGTTCGTATCAGTTCCCACTGACTTGACTGCTTCTCTCTCTCTCTCTCTCTCTCTCTCTCTCTCTCTCTCTCTCTGGGGCTTCCTCATTACACTTCTCTCTCGCTCTGTTCCCCACTCACTCTGTCGCTGTCTCTGCGGGCTCTCTGCCTCTCTCTCTCCCTCCTGCCCCATGCAGCCGGGTTAGGGAGCCCGAGCAGCTCGGGGGGCCGGCTGAGCCGAGAGCCGCTAGGCGCAAAGTTTATGAATTGGGATCTCTGAGCACTGAGTAGCTGTCGCCTTGCCCTCCTCTCTTCTCCTTGTCTGGGCAGAGCCTAAGAGCCCAAGCCGGGCAGGGCAGGGCAGGGCAGGGGGGTATTTTTAGAGTCATTGACTGCCTCCAGCCAAACCACGTGTGTCCCCCCTGTGAGCCGGGATGCCTCACCCCTCAGCCTTGCTGCCCGCGCTGCTGCTGGGCCTGCTGTCCCCCTGGCCGGGCCGCGGGGGCCCTCTGCCCGCCCCCCACAACGACACGCTCGACTGGCGCTGGGAGACCCTCTTCTCTCGCTCCATGGCCCGGCTCCCCGGGGAGAGGAAGGAGCTGAACCGGGACGGCGACTATCTGCTGGGGATCAAGAGATTGCGCCGGCTCTACTGCAACGTGGGCATCGGCTTTCACCTCCAGGTCCTGCCAGATGGGCGCATCAACGGCGTGCACAACGAGAACCGCTACAGTGAGTGCCCCCCGCCCCCCGGGCTGCTCCTTGCGCCCTGTCTCAGTCTCCGTTTGGTCCCTCTGTCTCTCCGTCTGTCTCTATCTCCCTGTTTGGTTCCTCTGTCTCTCCGTCTGTCTCTATCTCCCTGTTTGGTTCCTCTGTCTCTCTGTCTGTCTCTGGCTCCCTGTTCGCTTCCTCTGTCTCTCTGTCTGTCTCTGTCTCCCTGTTCGGTTCCTCTGTCTCTCCGTCTGTCTCTGTCTCCCTGTTTGGTCCCTCTATCTCTGTCTCCCTGTTTGGTTCCTCTGTCTCTCCGTTTGTATCTCTCTCCCTGTTTGGTTCGTCTGTCTCTCCGTCTGTGTCTCTCTCCTCTCTCCTCCCCGTCTCCCATACTCTGTCTCGGAGTTGTCTCCTCCCCAAGAGGAAGGTGGCTATCGGGGGAAGGAAGGTCCGGCGTGGGAAGGATGGTGAGCCAAGGGCTGGAGGAGAGAGCCCCCTGCTTCTTGAGCCGTGCTGCCGGGTGTCTCTCACCAGGTGGATTCCCGGGAGATGGGGAGCGCTGGATCCCAGCCCCCTTAGCCCGAGGGTCTCTTAAAGTCCGGGGCTGCCCAGCTGCCGGACGCCCGGGCCGGCGCTGCGTGGATGTCAGGCACTAGGCAACCAGGGCGCACTCTAGAAAGCCTGGCGAGTTGCGGGAGCCGATCCGGCTGAGAGCGCCAGGGCTACAGCAACTGGCGGGGCGCCCGGGTTTGAGGAAGTAGAGGGTCCTTGCGTGGGAGCCTGGAGAAGTCCCAAGGTGGTCTAGCTTCCACTGTGCGCATAGGCTTGGCCCTTAGACATCAGCTGGCTCGGGACCGTTGCTTTACAGAAGGGGAAACTGAGGCTACCTGGAGTTTTTCGAGAGATGATTTCTGGTTTCTGGGGTGAGGATAGAAGAGGGGAACCCCGGGGTCCAGGCTCCAGAGCTGCTGCTTGGAGGGGAGTGTAGGAGGCCCTGCTAAAAGCGATAGTTATCAGCCTCTGCGAAGGCTCCAAGGTGGGCCGGGGTCGCCGGCACACTCAGAGTCCGACTGCTGCTCCTTCCCTTGCGCTTCCCTCTCCTCCCAAGCGAGCACTGGTTGGTTGGGCCGGGCTTTGCCTGGGACTCCTGAGCCTCTAGAAGTTCCGAGAGGCGCAGGCATCCGTGTGCGCGCCCACTCCCACCCGGGATGAGGTTTTGACCAAGTCCCCCCAGCTCAGTTCCTCCTCCCCGCCCGAGAGTGCAGCTGGGGATGCGGGGCCCCGTGAGCCCGCCGCAGCCTTGTCCTAGGCGGGGAAGGGGATGGGAACCAATTAGCGGGTCAAGGCTTGGCCCCACCGCGGAGAGCGGAGCGGGGCGGACTGGGGAGGCTCCGGGGTCACTGGCAGGGAGGAATCGCCGTCCAGTCGGGCCAACTAGTCTCACATCCCGCCGCTCGCCCCGTCTAGGTTTGCTGGAGCTGTCGCCGGTGGAGCGGGGAGTAGTGAGCCTCTTTGGCGTCAAGAGTCGCCTTTTCGTGGCCATGAACAGCAAGGGCAAACTCTACGGCTCGGTGAGAAGCGGAGCTGGGGAGGGAGGCCGGGAGCGGGGCCGCTACCTCTGGTGGAGGGGCTTCGGAGGAGGGGGTGGGAATCGCGGGCCCCTCATTTCCAGCCGCCGCACACCTGCCCCGCCCCTAAGGTCGCTCAGCCTCTCAAAATCTCTGAGCCCGCTGCAGAAACTTCTCTGTGTTTCTGGCTCTGTCTCTCTTTTTCTCATCGGTCCGCCTTTCTCTGTACTTTCTCTCTGTCTCTGTCTGTGTGTTTCTGTCTCTGTGTGTCTCTGTCTCTGTGTGTCTCTGTCTCTGTGTGTCTCTGTCTCTGTCTCACACACACACACACACACACACACACACACACACACACACACACACATATCCCTTGAGCAGTGTAGATGTCTGGAAAGGTACTGCCCCCAGAACAAATCAAGGGGAAGGAAAGAGGCAGATGGTGTAGTAGACAAAGTGATTGCAGAAATTTGAAATCAGGCTCTAACTGACTGAATGATCTGCATCTCACTTTTCTGTAAGTCTCAGTTTCCATCTCTGTAACATGGGAATAATCCTCTGGGTTCCACCTGTCTATGTGTGAAGAGAAAAAATTATAGAAAGGGGCGGGGGGGACCCTGGGCCAGATTTACCCTAACCAGTGATATAGTTGGGGAAGGGAGTGAGACCCCATGACCTCTCCAGGGATACATCAGGCTCCTGGACTGGCAGCAGCCACAGGAACCTAACAGAAGAACCCTTTTCTTCCCCACCCTATCCTTTCTCCCCTTCCATGGGAATCAGTCTGCTTTGGGGGATTACATTCCCACATGGTTCTCGATATTTCTGCTTCTGGCCCCTCAAAGGGTGGAAACCTGAGCATCTTGGGCTATGGGAGGAAAGAGCATCCAGCTGATCTACTCTCGCCCCCCAATTCCTTTTCCTCTCACCAGACTCCATGACTGTACCTGGTTCAGGGGCTTTTGAAAATAGTGGGGTGTCAGCTAGGAAGGGTCAGGGAATCACTTCCAGGGGGGAGAAGGGGGAAGGGAGAAGACAGAGGAATACCAAAGACCTGGGGAATGGTACTGACCAGGTGTCTGGAAGGCTGGCCAGCTGCAGAACCAGCTGTTTTCTGTGTGTGAAGAAAGGTAGTCATGATCTGGCCACACCCCAACTGGACCAGGTGGGCCAAAGCATCTAGTCTGGGTTTTAGCGAGAGAAAACCCTTAGAAGTCATCTCATCTATAATCCCCAGTGCTGAGCCTCGTGCTGGCACACAGTCTGTGTTTAAGAACTGTTCACTCATCCATCCATCCATCTATCTGTTTATCTGTCTCTTTATCTGTCTATCCATCATCACCCCTTTTCAGAAGAGAAAACAAGGCTGGAGCCAAGATGGACCTAGGAGGCTTATACAAGGCCACGGGATTTCTAATTAGCTGGGCCAGGATCCGAATCTGAGTGTTGCCTCTGTCACTTACTGTTTATTTGCCTTATTTGGGGCAAACTAGTCTCAGTTTTCTCATCTGGAAAATGGGCTCCTTCCGGCTCTGAATCTGTGGCTGGGCTCCTGCCAGTTCAGTCTGAAATAGTTCAGTCCTGTCTTGGGGGGACCCTTTGACCCTTCCAAGCAGCCTTAAGTCTTATTCCTTGGGTGAATTTGTTGTTATGGGTCAAAATCACTGTGCTGTGCAGTTCCCGAGTCTGCCGTGAGCCAGACTCTGGAGCCCATCTCCCCTGTGATCCCGAGGGTCTGGGAGGAATACTGCTGCCTATTGGAAGAGCTCTGACCAATCCTCTTGCCCCCTCCTTTTTCCTCCAGCCTTACTTCAATGATGAGTGTACCTTCAAAGAAATCCTCTTGCCTAATAACTACAACGCGTACGAGTCCCGGCAGTACGCGGGCATGTACATCGCCCTGAGCAAAAATGGGAGAACCAAGAAAGGCAACCGTGTGTCCCCCACCATGACTGTGACCCACTTCCTGCCCAGGATCTGAGCCGCACCTGGGGCTCGCTGCGGGAAGGGGGTCCCGACTGGCCCCCTGGCAAACCAAACTCGGTGCACTTTCAATGGAGACTTCTGCGGGAGCAGGTCTATGTAACATAGTTAAGTTAATTATTTAAGTCTGTATATATTGCCACAAATTTATTTATAATTCTGTGGGTGTGTTGGTTTTTGGAAAAGAAAAAAAAATGAACAGAAAAGAGGGAAACTCCTCTTTGCTGGGACTGCTTTCCCTTTGCCTGCCTCCTGTCCCTGTTTCTCAGATATCCGTGTGCTGCTATTATCATATATTCAGAGACTCAAGGGGCTGGCTCCTTCTAGATCCCCCCACGCCTGGGATTTGCAGGGGATCCCCCGTGCCCTCAGCTCATGACTGAACCCCATTTGGGCCCGGCTGCTACTTTACAGAAACAGATCGGTTTCCTTCTGGTACAAAAAGTTCTCCGTGGAAGTCCTACCCTACAAATCTGTTTTTAGATCGGCCAGGGCTGACCTTTGAACTTTCCTCCAAGCAATCTTCCTCGATCTACTGCTGGGCGGCAGGGATCCTTCAACAAACCCCCCAAAGTTCAATTCCCTTCCCCCCTTCTCTTTAAGATCCGCAACAGTACAGTTGACATTACTCCTGTCAGGAAGAGGGCTTCTTCTCAAAAGTGATTGTAAAATCAATCTTGGGGAGGGGGGGGCAGAGACTGCCTGGAAGAAGTTTAAGTGACCAACTTCTTTATTAACTCAGATTTCCCCCCAAAAAAATTGTGATAGCTGCCATCGGTTCCACCGGCATGGAGCCAATTCTTGATACAATTCCTTTTAGACACAGAGAAACACACAAGCCTGAAGTTGTTCTTTCCATTTTTTTTTTTAATGCAGTGCTTAGAAAGACTGCTCCTCTGCCTTCTGCCTCCTTCCCTGCTCTTTGCTTTCATGTCTACCTCACCAATGCTTGCAAGCCAAATTTCCCAGGAAAATGCAGGCTTTCTGCTCTCCAGAGTACCCTCTAGGCTCTGGAGGGTGCAATCCCAGCGCCCCATTTTTCCATATGTAGCCGAGAAGCATTCCACCGGTGTGGGCTACATCCCATGTCAACCTTGTCACGTTTGAGCTATCTTTACCCAGGGATTTACTTTTAGTAAGGATAATCATGGAGAAAATATTCGCAGACAGCTGTCAGAGGGCACTATATGGTCATTGAGTAACCCTATATTTTTCTTTCTATATTTTTCAAATGGAAGCTCTGTCACTAGAGCAAAGACAGAAGAGGCAGAAGTAGGGGCTGGGGACTTACTTTTAAAAAGCCCCCCCACCCCTCTCTCACACACAGTGCTCAATGGGGACATTTGAATGAATAAATTGTTAGAGTTTATACAAAATGACCTTAGGTGACGACCAGAAATGCCCGAAATGTTTAGTAAATACTTGAGCTCTCCTTGAGGATGTTTGCAAACTGGCTCCCAAATTAACTTTATGGGTCCCAGCAGACAACAAGACTGTGGAAAAATTGAGTCTTGCCTTTTCTCGGTGACATTCTTGGTTTGGGGTTGTTGTTACCATTATTGTTTTTTAAGCATCTCTGTTTTATTGCAATCACTTGTGCCTACTACTGTGCTCACTTGGCCATGGCTTTGGAGGCTGCTGGTGGAGATGGGCCCAGGAGCCTGTGGAGTTTCTCAGGCCCTCTGAGAAAAACAAGGGACAAGCCAGGCTCGGCTAGCCCAGTCGAGGGGCAAAGAGAGGTCTCTGCTTCCGGGAAGACGGGACTGGACATTTGGAGAGTTCTGGGAGGGCAACTACACCCAAGGAGTAATGATATTCCACGCCTCTGACCACAAAAGCGGTCCTCCACTTTGCTGGAAAATTGGCTCAGTTTTCTTGTCAATACACAAACACACACACACACACACACACTCTCACAAAAGAGGGAATCACCTTCTCTGCTCCTGGGACTGGTGCTCTGTTCCTTTAAAATACTGTTGGACCATTTTTACACGGATGTGTTTGAGCTCTCAAGATTGACCAATATTTGCAGAATCTGTCTGTAGTTTTATACAGGTGCTGTCTTATATTGAAATGTATGTGCTATGCACACGGAACAAGGAATAAATCACGATTGCTTACCACGGCCGACAAGCTGGGCTGCCTGTAAATCCTTGCACAGGGTGGGAGTGAGTGCATTCTAGGTCTGCAAGCCCCACATAAAGAGGCAGCTCAAGGCTGATGTCAGGAAAAACTTGCTCACAAGTCGAGGTGTCCAAAAGTGCAATGGGAGCTTGCTGGGCTCTCTCTGTCACTAGAGCTCTCCACACTCCTTGGCTGGATGACCACTGGCTATGGAGTTTGAAACCATAAGATCCAGGGTCTAGAGCCCGAAGGACAGGAACCGTAAATGGCAGAGGGCTTTCTTGTTCTGGTGGGTGATGGATGATGTATGGGAGGCTGCTGAGGTCTCTTCCAGCTCTTTTGTGATCTTAGGGTAACCTTCCCCTTCTTCACAGACCAGAGACAGAGTGTGTGTGCATTTATTTTAACCAAGTGCATCTTGACATCCCTGGGATCGTGGAGTCTGGAGATCTTGCCCACATTTCCATGGTCAAATGGAGAACATTTAGATCTCTAACTTGGATGGATGAATGAATGGATGGATGGATGGATGGATGGATGGATGGATGGATGGATGAATGAAAAACATTTATTAAACATTTACCATGTACAAGCAATGAGCTAAGCGCTAGGAATACAAATACAAAACCCAAATGATCCCTGACTTCAAGAAACTTACATTCTAGTGGGAAAGTTGGGAAAGTTAAGGGAAGGTCCCAGAAGCCCCCTAATCCAAGTCACCCATTTCACAGATGAGAAAGCTCAGAAGAAAAAGTGCTGGGGAGACCATGAATGTAGAAGAGGCTGTGATCTGGATGCTGGCTTAGCCTTGTTCTGATTGACCCAGAGGCAGAATCGGGAACAAGGGATGAAAGAAAAGTGGATTTTATCTAGAAATGAGAGCTGGCTCAAAGTAAGATAGAGATCCTTAAACCCAGCCTGGGTTACCTCTCCTGGGGGAGGGGGGTGGTTTGAGGGATTCTGAGTGGATAAGCATCCTGGATTTGGAACCAGGAGGGACCTGGGAGGTGATGGAGTACACGACCCTCATTTTCCAGATGAGGAAACAAAAGGGAAAGCATAGTAATGTTTCCATGGTCACAAAGAGTATAAGGAGCAAAGGCAGCATTTGAACCCAGGTCTGCTGTCTTCCCACTACTGGTATTCCCAAAACTGAGGTCACACAACCCCAATCTGGTTTATTTGGATGACTTGGGTAGAAAAACTGGGGCACTCAGATACTGGCTGAAGACCGGCCCTTTCCCCCGGTCTGTAAAATTATTTGGGGTTCCCAGACATTTCTGAGGTTGGGGAGGACGCAGAGATGACTGGATGTCTTAAGTGGAATGACTGAAGTTTTGCCCCAATGGCCTGGCAACCTGGAGAGAGCTTGAAACAGGGGCTTCTGGGAGTTGGACCAGTCACACCCTAGTGGGAGAAGGGATACAATGGGCAAGACCATGATAAATCACCGTTTGCTAAGGTATCCTGCCCTTCTTCTCTTGCCATCAGTGATCTGAATACTACTAACTAATCTATACAGGGCTTTTCTCTTTGGGGTGGTGCCCTGGAAACCCCAAGTCTGCTTTCTCCTGGCCGCCTTTTTCATGGGTTTTCCCAGGGACCACTGACCAAACCTGTGCTAAGGGGGTGGGGGGCTGCTTTTCTTCCCGTCTTCTGCATCTCAGGAGGGGGCCAGCTCATGCCAAAACAAGATGTTTTCATGTACAGGCCCCTTCCCAGCATCTTGCAAAGGGCATTTCAAGTCTGTCTCACGGAGCCTCACCACATGCACCCCCAGACACAGAGCAAACCTCAACAGGAATATGTATCTTTAGTCATTTTGCCTCTTACCTCCATGTCAAAAATTGAGGGGGGGAACCATTATGTTTCCATCTAAGTTTCAGTTCTGACCATCCTGCTTCAGTGAGTATGTTTCCTTATCATAGTCTGTCAAAGAGAACTGCTTTAAAATGGAAATAGCATAGGCTGCCCCTTTAGGCTTACTTGAGCATCATCACACCCATTTTACAGAGGAGGAAACTGAACGGTGGTCACCCACCTCTAGTGAGTGTCAGCAGTGAGATTTGAACCCAGCACTCTTTCCTCTACCTCTACTTCCTCTTCTGGTTCTGTTCTGATTCTGTCTCTGCCTGACTGAGCCTGAACAGCATGGAGCTATCTCATGGATCTCACGTGGCTCCCTGTGGTTTGGCTGTGCTGTTGGGGGGTAATCCTATTACCTAGCATGGACACCAGATAGACTAAGGGTCCAGAGGCAATTTGCTCTTCCGATAAGCCGAACGCTCCCCTGTAGATCCCTGTACCTTCAGCCCCTATCTCAACTTAAATTACAAAGCCGTTCCTTCCACTTTGCTCCTCCTTCCCTCCTACTTCACTCTAGCTCCCAAGCCCCATACTTTCTCTACCTGACTCCTGCCACTCTGATCTGTTCCTTCCAAAGTTCCAGCAATCACCAGGCTGGGAGAGCTGGCCCTGGGCAGGACATTGGATGCACTATTCTATGGGAGGAGAGAAGGGACCCTAAAATGCCCCCATGGGGTTAGATCTGGGGCCTGTCCTAAATAAAAACAGCCAGAGTGTGTCTAAGGAAGGCCCGGCTTCCCTCTGACAAGGGTTGGCAGCTGACTCTCCCCTTAATGGAAATCAGACACTTTAGGAGGAGGGTTCACCGGAAAAAACTGTGGCCCCTCGGAGCCTTCCAGGGGGGATAATCCCATTTCCTAGAGACTCTTCATAACCAAGGGGCCTTCTCTGTCCCTCCAGGCTTTGTCCAGCACATGCTCTGTGGAGTCCGGTCTGGAAATGCAATCTGGCTATTTTCCTTTGACACCCACAGAGGACAGAGACCCAGGCTGGGTGCAGGGCAAACGCCGAGTTTGGGGAAGGTGAAATTATTTCCCCCAGAGAGCTCGGGTCTCCCTGAGCACTTCAAAGTCTGCAAAGGGCTTTTACTCAGTACTCAATTTGAGGAAACTCCCTGAGAAGGCTATCCCGAACCCCTCAAAGGAACAGCCGCCTTCAGGGGCAGCTAGGTGGCGCAGTGGTTAGAGCACCAGCCCTGAAGTCAGGAGGACCTGAGTGCAAATCTGGTCTCAGACACTTAACATTCCCTAGCTGTGTGACCCTGGGCAAGTCACTTAACCCCAATTGCCTCAGCAAAAAAAGCAAAAAAAAAAAAAAAAGGAGCAGCCGCCTTCTCCTCTCACACCGCCTCTCTTGTACGTCCCCGGTTACTTATGGGCTGTCTCCCCCACTGGACAGGAAGCTCCCCGAGGACAAGAAGTGGGTATTTGCCTTTTCAACAGGTGAAAATGCTGTCGCAAGGACCTCTGTCATTACTCTCTGGAGAAAGAAAACTAAAGGGAGAAGGGAGGCTGGAAAGGAAGGAGCTGGAGCTCCAGCCCTGGCTTCCAATGATACCCTTGTCTCTTACTCCCACGGTATTCCCTTGAGGGGGACCCCCATCTCCCTGAGATTCCACTTCATCAGCTGCAAGCTGAAAGGGCTGCGCCGGCTCTGAATCTGTCCGTTTTGTTAAGATACAATCGAGAAAGACAGCCAGACAGACAGACAGACAGAGACAGAGAGACAGAGATATGGGGAGAGAGAGACAGAGAGACAGGGAGAAACAAAGACAGAGACAGAGACAGAGACAGAGAGTATGTGTATGGTGTTGGAGGGGGGAAGTTTAAACAAAGGGTGGATTTTCATTCTTGGACTAGAAACTTCCCAAATAATCAGTTTTCCAACGACTGTTGATAGGTTCCCACCTCCCTGGGGGCTGGCCATAGTTCAGGGACTTTGCCAAGGGAAATCACTGTAGGGGGAGGGATGGCAGTAAAATAAAATGTGTTCTGGAATGGCCGGCAGGGAGCTGGGTTCAAGAAACTTCACTTGAAAGGTTACAGTGAGCTTCCTCATAAACAGGAGGGGGGACGCAGGTTAGATCATCTTGAAGGTGCCTTTTAGTTCTAAGCCTCTGACCCTAAAGACCTCTCCTCTATGGGATCTCAGTTTTCTCATCTGCAGAATGGGAGGGTTGGGCTCAGTGACCTCCCTGGCCCTTTTTGCTGTCTCTGGCTGCCTCAGGAGGGACCTAGGTGCTTCAGGAGGCTCTCCTCCGGGCCTGGAATTTCCCTCTCCCAGAATCAGCATCTGGGGCTGTGGATTTCAAGCCAAGCTGACAAACAATAAATAGATGGAAAAGCCCCTGAGCTTTGCCAAGTGCTTTGACACTTTCAAAGTCCATGGAAGTCTCTGAAGCTGATTTGTACTTCAGAGGTAATGTGATTAGCAAGGAGCTTGTAAGTAGCACATGCAGATGGACTCCAACCACCTTAAATCACTTTCTTTCACCTAGGTGAGAGGGTGTGAATGAGAGAGAGTGAAGGGCAATAAGAAACCTGGGGAGGTGTGGACAAGATGGCCTGGGGAGGGGGAGAGGCCCTCTGGAGTGGGCTTCCACAGGCCTCCATTCTGGTCCTCAGCAGAGATCCTGCACCCCGGCCTTAGAGCCAAAGGACTGCAGAGGGCTCCTAGACTAACCCCACCAGGTTACAGGTGGTGAAACCGAGGCTCAGAGACGCCAAGGCCATGCGTCTAGTTTCAGTCTGACTCTGAAGCTTCCTGTTGAGGAAGGGTACAAAGGACTGGCCAAATGCCAGGTCCTAGGCTTGTCCAGTCCCTCTTGCACCCTCCTTGACCCTGGAACATTTGTATTGTTGTTCAGTCATGGCCGTCTCTTCATGGGGATTTTCTTGACAAATATACTGGGGTGGTTGGTCATTTCCTTCTCCAAGTCATTTTATAGATGAGGAAACTAAGGTACACAGGTTTAAGTGACTTGCCCAGGATCACACAGCTGGTAGACTTGATTCTAGCCACTCAGCTGCCAGATGTTTGGATTAACTGAACTTCAAGAAGGGACATCCATGGGAGTTGGAGAGAATCTGGAGAAGGGCAAAAGCAGGAGAAAGGCAGATTTTCTTCTGAGGGTTGACCCTCTGTCTTTACACACATACACACACAAACATAAACACACACATCAAGTGATACCATCTCAACCTAAACCTCAGATCCTGAGGAAAACATCCAAGAAGGCTGAACCCAAGAGTCTGAGATCAGTGGTAACCCCCTCTGCCTGCCCCTGCCCAATGACCCTCCCTCTAGCCAGTCTCTGTGGCCATCATCCCCAGGAACAACCCTCATGGTGACACGGCCCACTAATTTCTTCAGTTTATTCAGCAGCCACAACTTTTAAAGATCCAGCAAAGAACTTTCTTTTTTTTTCTTTTTTTTCTTTTTTTAATATTTCTTTTTTTTATTTGCATAACATATGTGTGGGTAATTCTTCAACAATAACCCTTACATAGCTTTCCGTTACAAATTTTTCCCCCAACTTCCCACCCCTCCCCTAGATGGCAGGATATCCACTACATGTTAATTATGTTAAAATATTGGCAAATCGAATATATGTATACATATTTCCAAACTTATCATTGTTGTGCAAGAAAAATCTTGTCTACACAAACGATATATCAGATAAAGGAAACACAATGTAAGCAAACATCAGTCAAGGAGTATGAGAATGTTATGTTGTGGTCCACATTTCACATCCCTCTCTCTGGGTGTATATGGCTTTCTTCAGTGAACAATTGGAGGTGGTTTGAAACATTTCATTGTTGAAGAGAGCCATGTCCATCAGAATTGATCGTCATGTAATACTGTTGTTGCCGTGTATAATGATCTCCTGGTTCTGCTCATTTCACTCAGCATCAGTTCATGTAAGTCTCTCCAGGTCTCTCTGAAATCATCTTGCTGGTCATTTCTTACAGAACAATAATATTCCATAATATTCATATACCATCATTTATTCAGCCATTCTCCAATTGAAGGGCATCTATTCAATTTCCAGTTTCTAGCCACTACAAAAAGGGCCGCCACAAACATTCTTGCACATGTGGGGCCTTTTCCTTCTTTTATGATTTCTTTGGGATATAAGCCCAATAGAAATGCCAGCAAAGAACTTTCTTACCCTCAAAGTCCTTGTAAAGGATTCATCCTCAGAAATGACGAATGGCTTTATCAATAGAGATGACAGGAAAGAAGGATGCTGACCCAACACTGCCCCTAAAGCCCAGGAGACCTTTCCATCGGCCCTGCCTCTGTAGATTATGTCTCCCTCTTCTAGACTGGAAGCATCTTGAAGGCAGGGATTGTCTCGTCTCTTCCTTCGTACATATTCTTCTTAGCTGACTCCTCCTTCCTGGGATCCTTTTCTACAACTTTACCCACTAACCTTATTTGTCTCCAAAGGCTCCCCAAACTCTCCTCCCTTTTCTTTTTCCTCTCTCCGAGTGACCTCACCACTCCCATGAGATTAATCGTCATCACTCTGCCAATCTCCCACATATATGTATATATGCATCTAGATACATGCTCCACACACACACACACACACATTTATACACATACACACACTGCTCTCGTGTCCTAGAAATTCAAGCGTTTCATACAAGCATCTGGAACTGGAGGTCTCATAGGCAAGGCAAACTCCTTCCTTCCCTCACATATGCTCCACATGAGTCCAGACCTTCCTGACTTCTTGCCTGGGTTGATTGCCTGATTGATCATCCTAACTGATGCTTTCATGTCTCTTCTTCTCTAATCCACCCACTATTCTGATGGCAAAACAACTTTCCCAAAACACAAATTTGGCAGTGTTGCTCCCCTAAATGCCAGTGGCTCCTGAAACTTCCAGGGTGGAATACAAAATCATCTATTTGTCTTCAAAAACCCTTCCCAACCTGGTCCCTCTCGGTGCTTCCCCACAGTTTTTGTGTGCATCCCCTCTTGCATCTCGCCATCATTTGTGCATCCCAATACCTGGAGTGTTGTTACCCTGTTTATTTCTGCTTCTTAGAATCAGTCCCTCGTCATCTTCAAAATTCAAATACCTTTTGGTGAAATTTTTTAAGTGCACTTTATGCAAATTAAAATAACTGTGAGGTACCACCTCATGCCAGCCAGATGAGCTAAAATGACAGGAAAAGATGATAAACGTTGGAGGGATGGTGTTGTTCATTTTGGAGAGCAATTTGGAAAAGGTTAGAAAACTGTTCGTGCCCTGTGATTCAACAGTACCATTACTGGGTCTGTATCCCAAAGAAATCATAAAAGAGGAAAAAGGACACACGTGGGCAAAAATGTTTGTAGCAGCTAAATTTGTCGTGGCAAAGAATTGGAAATTGAGTGGATGCCCATCCTTTGGGGAATAGCTGAATAAGTTGTGGTAAATGAAAGTAAAGGAATATTGTTATTCTATCAGAAATGATGAACAAGCTGATTTCAGAAAAGCCTGAAAGACTTACATGAACTGATGCTGAGTACATCAAGCAGAACCAGCAAAACATTGAACACAGCAACAGCCAGATTATGTGATGATCAACTGTAATAGACTTAGCTGTTCTCAGCAATTCAGTGATCCAAGGCAATTCCAGTAAACTTTTCAGTGGAAACTGGTATCTGCATCCAAAGAGCAAACGAGGGAGACTGAATGTGGGTTGAAGTATGCTGTTTTCACCCTTTTTTCCCCTCATGGTTTTTCCCTTTTTTTGTTCTGATTTTTCTCTCCCAACATGATATATAAAAATATATGTGTATGTATAATCTATTTTTTTTTTATTTTAAAGTGCATTTTAGTGATCAAGAAGCTTTCCAGGAAACCTCTGGCTATTGTGTGTAACACAGGGGCTTTCCCAATCTGGAAGGTCATAATCAAATGGAGAGATCACACCTGAGAAAGGCAGGGGAGTCACTATTACCCCTTTAGCCAGGTCTGGGGGAGCATTTAGCAAGTGGAAGGTAAACACAGGCTTTTTAGTTCCAGAAGCTCACTAACACTTGAGAACACAGATAATGAAATAGTGCCTATTTCACCAGCATTTGTTTGTGCCTAGGAGGGGGCTGTCCTGATTTAATGGGGGAGGGTGACATCAAAGGATCAGAGATTTAGAACTGCAAGAGACCTCCAGGGTCACTAGCCCAAGATCTTCAGGTCCCAGGTAGGGGAACTGAGGTAGAGCACGATCTTGGATGAGTAATTCAGCCGAGCCAAGACTAGTCCTTCAGTATCCTGTACCCCGGATGGGGGCTATTTCTCCCACACAACAGAATTCCAGAGTTTGAGCTGGAAGGGAAGGTGGGATCATGGAGTCCATCCCACACCTAAACAAGTGGTCAGCTGGTCTTTGCTTGAAAATCGCCAGGGACCCTCTCCTCTGAGGCAGCTCCTGTCACTTTGGGACAGCTCAATCATTGTGAGGAAGATTGTTTTTACTCCTTCTAGGTCATTTTCCTCTATTATTCCTGAGTCTACCCAACGGTGCCCAGTAGAACAATGCTAATTTCATGACAAGCCTTTTGATATGCTCTCTTATCATCTTTCGAGGTTGATTTTTTTTTTTACCATAGTATCAGACTTTACATTTATTGTTGTTTCTTTTCATTTTATTTGATTTGGTCTGAGGGTCAGGGCCAAAAGAAACTGGATGCTATCTTTAAAATTGGGATCCTGAGTCTGTCACCCAGTGGTTTAGCCTTGCCTCCCAACCCAGTGCCATGGGCCAAATTGGTAAATGAATTGTCTTTGCTTTCATCCAAGTCCTCGATAAAAGACTTAAACTCTTTGGGTTGCCATTCAGTTGGCTTAAGCCACCTAAGTGCACCCTCATCTACTTCACATCATTGCATCTTATGTACACACGTAGCACGAGAGTCCAAGTCTTGGCTAAAGTATAGATGACCAGCCCTCTGTAAATCATCATCCCACCCCACCAGATTCTATAGGGTGCTCAGCAATCTAAAATTGGGGCTCACCCTGATCTTCAAATATGATGCCAGGGAACTGTCCTGCCCACCTCTGAGCTCCCAACCCTGCTGAGATCACCTGGGACAGGTGACTTATCAAGGTGACCCCACAAGGGAAGGTCCTTGCTTTCTATGAGAAGTAATGACCAAAGGGGACTAACTAATGCCCAGCAAGCATGGGAGCAGACAAAGCCCCAGGAGACGTCCTCAGAGATGGTCATCCAGAACTAAAAGAGGCCCCCGAACTTCAGAGGAATCTCCCCCAATCTCCAGGGATGGAGCATTCACTTCCCCACTGGGAAGCCCTTTTCAGTTCAAGCCAACAAAGCCCTGATTTTGTGTCACCTGTATGCAAGGACAAAAACACAGTGCCCAGGGCCATGATAGACGACAGGGATGGAAAGCTAGAGTAGGAAAGGGTCCCTGCCCCCAGGGAGCTTACATCCTCCTAGATCATAGACCATGTCATTAGAAAGGGGATGGAAACCTTCCTGGGTACTGTTCTGGACTCGGAATCAATACGGAACAAGCCTGCCCCTTGTTTGGATGCTGAAACCCCGACTTCGGCGTAGAGGCTCCGAGTTCTCACCATTAGGATAGCTGCCCCTCCCTGAGGTGCTTCCCTGCTCTTGGAGCTCTTCCTTCTTTCCCTCCTTCTGTCTTCATTCAGGTGGCACACACAAGTCTTCTTACCCCAAACGGCCTCTTCCTTCTAGCTCGGCTCAGTCCTGCTCACTTCTGCCCAACCATCCCCCTTTTGGGGCTGCCTTCCCACCCCATCTTTCCCCAAGCCGGGGATTCCAGTCAGTTTGTGCAGGACTCTCCCAGAGCATCCCATCAGACGCGTTGGCCAGGGGTGCGGGACCCTCCCAGAGTGTCCCATCAGACATGTTGGCCATGGGTGCGGGACCCTCCCAGAGCATCCCATCAGACACATTGGCCAGGGGTGCAGAACCCTCCCAGAGCGTCCCATCAGACGTGTTGTCCACGGGTCCTCCCCGGGCCCTTGGAGACCTTCTCCTTCCAGGTGACCCCCACCTCGGGCCCTCTGACTGGGTCCCCTGGGGCCCCCTTGTTATTATGCGGTCCCTGGGGGGGACAGTGAGAAGTTTGACAAGTCCTTGACAGTAGTTTGGTCTCCAAAGTCAATTATCACCTGTCCCAGCAAGCAAAAAAAGGTGCATTTCCATGCAAAGGCCAGGGTGGGCCGGCCAACCAGCCAGCTCCTTCCCTCCCTGGGGCCCCCCTGGTCCGCCAGCCTCGGAGTGCATAGTGATGCCCTTTCTCTCTCTTCCATGAATGGCTGGCTTATTTTCTGGTTAATCAAGGGCACCCACCACACTCGCTGGGGAGCTTGGAGACAATGGGGAACCGTGTGGAATTCCCCCCCCAGACTGGGGCCCCATCCAGCATGGAGGCTGCCCGAGTGCCCCAGTCTCCTCCCCTCACTCCCAGGCCAGAGTCTGGAGGCCGCCGGCCCCCAAAGCACCAATGGGATTGTCCCAGAACTATTGTAGGAAGGAGTTTGGGACACTGGAGCTTTCTTTCCCAGTCCCTGCACCAAGGAGAGGCTTCCAGGAAAGTCGGCTAGGACCAATCAAGCACTTCACTGTGGCAGGCTCTGTGCCCAGGGCCAGGCCCGGGCATTGGGAGGAAGCCCCTCGCCTGCTCAGCCAATGGACTCTGGCTGTGTTCTAGGGCCTGGCCATGCAGCAAAGGTGGATTCCAGCAGCGGGCCTCCCCAGAGGCCATTCCAGGGGCCCCGGACCAGGACTGGGCCTGAGCCAGGCCTCCTGTCTCTTAGCATCAGCTATCGGACAAATCACTTAATCCTCCCGCTCTTTGCCATCTCTGTTGGCAAAATAGCACTTTGGCAGCTCGGGGGCTGCTGTGATCCCCGGGTAATTCGGGCTGGTAAATCCCTTTAAGGGCTTGAGATGAAAGCCTCCAGAGAAGCGCAGGGTGTTATTTTAAAGTAATGCTCCAACTCTGGGGCAGAAATTGTTAAAAGCGAGAGAGCAAAGTGGGTTTTTGTTTGCTCTGGTGCCAGGCAGTCAGGTGCTCCACCCACCCTGCTGGGAACGAGTCTTAGAAAGCCCCTACTATGTGCCGGGAGGAGGCAGGGGCATGGGTCTCCTTCCTGCAAAGGGAGCTGCTGACCACCGGCCCTCAGACCCGGCTCCTGAGCTGGGGAGCCACCGACAACGCCATGGAGTCCAACCCTTTCACAGAGCAGGGATTCTCTGTGACTGAATGAGAAGAAAAACGCTACTTTCCATTAGGCTGCCCTTCCCACCAAGCACTCCTCTTCTTCCTCTTTTCCCTCCCTCGAAGCCCTTTGCACATAGAGGGGGATGGCCTCTGGGAGGACACTTTTAGGCGCTTCAGAGCTCCCTTTGACCCTGGCCATCCTGGCCCTCCCTCCCAGCAGCCTCTCCCTAGCACTGGGCACTGGGTGGCACTTTCGGCTGCCTCCCCTGGTCACAGAAGCTGAGACTCTCCTCAGCAACAATAGTTTTTAAATGCTGATTCCTTCCTCAGTGGGCAGCTCTCCCTTCCTCGACCCCAAAGCCTGTGGGGAAGCAAGGAAGAGACGATGGCTTGGCTCCCTCCACGTGAGGAAAGGACTGGTTGGAGGAGGAAGGACCTCACCAGGTGGAGGCTGTAAGAGGCAGGGGGGCTTGGGGAAAGGAGATAAAGGGGTGCTTCTGAATTTGGAGCACATTCAAACCAGACCTCTCCTTGCTAGTGGAGGGACCCTCGCAAGTCACTTAGCCTCCATTTCTTTATCTCTAAAATGGGGGTGACAAGGAGAACCCCAACTTCACGGGCTAATCAGAAGTCTGGAACGAGAAGCACCCTTCAAACAGCAGAGCAGTCTAAGTGTTGGCTGGTTGCTGAGATCACAGCCCCTCCTGAGAAGGGGCTACAGGGAGAGAAGGTGCCAACCTGCACTAGGGAAGGGAGTTTTCTCACCTGGGAGTTCCCTGTAACAATGAAATCCCAGTCTGGTCCCTACTGCTTCACCTGAGATTGCTGCAATCATTCCAGTCATCACTAATGTGAACTGTGTGATTTGGGGGACCCTGAGGACCCTCTTGCCCCCAAAACCCCCTAGTCCTTTACTGAGCGCCGAATTTACTCATTCCCTTTCTGGGACACTTTCTCTCTCCTTTTAATCTGTGAATTCTCTGGAAGAGGTTCATAAATTAAGTCTCTAACACCTTCTCGTGAATGACGGGGTCTATGGCTTTCAGCCCCAGCGGGAGGGGCCAGGTGCCCTGAGGGTTGGGGGTGGGGGTGTCATTCTGTAGGGGAAGATGGCCTGGGGGAGGGAGGGGGGGCAAGCTTCCCAGCCTGGCCTGGGCTCCCTTCCCTTATATTGGGGGATTTTTCGGACCCCACGGTTATGATGTCCCTTGGGGCAGAGTATCAGAATTTGGGAGCTGGAAGGGACCACCTCCCACCCCCAGCAAGAAGCCGGAGAGCCTCTGCTGGATCTCCGGGGGAGGGGGCTGACCCCATGGCACCGGTGGGGAGCTTTCACCAGTACCCACTCGGAGAGCCTCTGCTAGATCTCCAGGGGGGGGGGACTGACCCCATGGCACCGGTGTCCACACCTTCCAGGAGCACGTGGCTCTGGCCAAATACTCGGGGGCCAAAGCTCCGACTACCCCGGTGTGCCCAGGGGCGGCCTGCCAGGGACTTGGAGATGCCGCCCTGTTCCTCCTGAAGCTTCTGCCCAGGCTGAACGTTGAGTGAATAAATGCAAGAACAAATGAATGGACAAGAAAAGCCTTAAGTTCTTAGCCCTGAAATAGGCCTCTGTGGCTGACTATTGTCCCTGGGATGGAGATGCCCCCAGGTGGGGGAGGAGGAGGAGGAGGAGGAGGAGGACGGCTTCCTGGGGGCAGGTGCTGGGGCTGGGATGATCCTTTGCCTCCTGACTCCAAGCCCCCGAGGGGAGATGCTACGACCCCCAAACAGAGCCAGGATCCCGGCCGCTGAAGGGGGTCCTGCCCAGCTCCCAACCAATAGGCATCTATTAATGCCCACTGCAGGGCACTGTGTTAGGGATGGGTCTAACCCCCTTCCTGTGAGAGAAAACCGGGGCCTAGAAAAGGAGTGGGCTAACCTGAAACCTTGCTTTATCAAAAAGGTATAAAGGGCGGCATCATGGAGAGTGATCCCTGCCTCTGAGTGACCTGGTGATCACACACACACACACACACACACACACACACAACACACAACACACACACACAGGAACACACATACAACACACACACATCATCCACACACACAGACACACACAGAGACACACACAACACACAACACACACACACTCACACACCACACACACTCACACACACAGGAACACGGGTCCCTACAAGTGCTGGGGCCCAGCCACTCGGGGCACCCCAGCCTGCTGCTCGGGCCAGCCCATCACTTAGCTGGGGCATTAATCCTGACTTAATGAGACGACATGGCTCCTTTGGTGTTGGGATTCTCTGAAGTCCCACTTTTAAGAATAAGTAAGTGAGCTCCCGCACGGGCCTCAGCAAAGGAAGGGGGGAGCTAAGAGGGGGAGTTTCAGGACCGTCAAAGCCGAAGGAGGAAGGGGGGCCGCTGAGTGATGGGTGTCCCCACGCTGCTTTGTAGAGCCAGCTGGGGCCGAGGCCGCCCCGTCTGTTTGTAGGGAAGTGTGCAGCCTTCCAGATGTTTCACTATAAAGCATCGCACATCAAACGGCTGGAAATTCAGGCCCATTACCTGCCTGCTGCCTTTATGTCTTGTTTCAAAGGGGAATCAGCTGAGCTTTCCCTGTAATCAGGATCCCGCTTGAAAACATGTCCCGAATGGGCTGTGAGGAAACACGGCACCGAAAGCCGCCGGCTCTGTCCGGGCTGGACGGGCCCTGCAAGCTTCCTGGGAAAAACTCAGCCCCTTGTCATTGTAGGAGAGCCTAAGGGGCAGCCAGAGGCCGGGACGTCCCCGGTCAGCACATCCCAATCCGAGGGTCCCAGACGCTCTCCCCACCGGGGCTTGGCTGCCAAACACGGGCGACGAGGGGGAGCGTCACAGAGACTTGTTCCTGAGTCACTGTTTGTTGGGGACTTTCTGTGGCCCGGGACATTTGTCAGGCTGACCGCCCACTCTGGGAGGGAGAGAGAGAAGTGCTGACCAATGCTGGTAGGGCCTCAGTCTCCCAGGTTGTCCTTGCAACAGCAGAGTGTCCTGAGGGTCCTCATGTAGTGGCCCAGGGGCCGGAAGAGTGACTCTGAGAGTTTCCCTGTTAGAATAGTGCCGCCCCATGCAGCATATGGGCAACTGCCGCCTTGTCGGAATACCTCTAGCAGGGGGCCCTTTTTGGGATCCCTATTTGTTGGCTTGTGACACCTGAGTTGGCTTCTTTTGGGCCTTCCTTAGTTCTGCCCTGTGGGGCCTAGCAGGGCAAGGCTAGTCCCCTTCCCATGAGCCCCCTCTCCCAGTGCTTAGGAGAAAGCTTTTGACCCCTGCCCTCTAATGCCCCCATTTCCTCGGCCGATGAGAAGGGAAGACTGGGAGAAAGAGCATCCCAGACCCCTAAGCCTTCTTCCTCCTCCGGACCTACACGGAGCCCTCTCTGGGAAGGACGTCTCTGCTTTCCAAAGTTTCTTGTTACTAATTCTAGTTACCCCCTTCCCCTACAACTGAGAAAAGCCTTTCTGCATCGGCCACTGCTGTCCCACTGATGCAGGAAGGGCAGTGAGCACCAAGAGTTAGTCCTCTGAGCATCGCATCACTCCCCCAAAAAAGTTCTTGCTCATTATCAAGTCACCAGACAAACATTGGCTAAACATCTCCTGTGTGCATGTATACAAGGCAAAGCAAAGCCTTCCCTGCTCCCGGGGAGCTTACAGTGCAATTGGTGACGACAACATAGGAAGAAGAGTATAGAATACTGAGCTGGGGAAGTCATCTCAGGGGAACGCACCAGCTGACGGACAGCCCTCCGTCTCCCTCCCAGCCTTACCTGTGGCTCTTGTGGGTCACTGCTTTGCCTTCTCTGGGCCAGAGTCCGCTGGAAGACAAAGAACTTGATTCTCGGAGGGGAGAGAGCCAAGGCCAAGGTAGAGAAAACTCTAATGAAATGGTGGCTCAGGAAGCCTGTCATGGGGCCCAGATCTGAGAGCCGAAAGGGACCTTCTGGGTCAAGCCCGGTCTCTGAGCTCCACAGAGCCGAAATGTCACAGAGAGCAAGCTAACAAAGCGGCTCCTCTGGCCTGACTTTGGAGCCAGTCTCAGCCTTGGAACCAGGGAATGCATGTCTGGGCAGCATGGGGAAGGATGCAACAGGGATGCAAACACGGGACCCTAAAATCCCAGGGCATTTTCAAGTGAAACATGGGACAAGGGGAGGCACAAATGCTCATTATCCTTATGCGGAGTTCTGAGGGGTCAGATACAAAATCAGGGGGTCCGGAGGTTTTTCCTCAACAACAACCAAAAATGAATGGTGAGTAAACTGCAGATCGACGCATTGGAGAGAGCTGGATGGGGAGGCAGAAGATCCGAGTTCCAGTCTTGGCTCCATGCCTTCCCAATGTAACCTTCTCTTCTCTAGCCCTCAGTTTCCTCATTTGTCAAGGAAGGAACTGGACTAAATCGAGTCCTTCCCAGCTTTGACATTCTGTGATTCATAAAACTCATATAAACTTCCTAAGCCACTTATATCCCTGGACTCCAGCCAAGTGTGGAGGGGGATAAGTAATGGTTGTTTTTCCCCCTAAATTCTCCATAGCTCTATTCACCTTTGACCTCTGCTAGTCTTCAAACAAGGGCGCCAAGACCCTCCTGTTAACATCCCCCTGCAACGGTTGCATGTTAATGGGACTCTCCAAGTGGACTCCTAGGCTTGCAATTTAAAAATGAATGGGGACCAATGCTTCGTCCTGGGGATGAAAGCAGCAATCCAGGGTGCTGAGGGCTAAATGCTTTTTCCAGTTCTTTGAAATGAAAGTGGCCCCAAAGTTAGTGCTAACCCATCGCCCCCCCCCCAAGATGAAGAAAAGAGAAATCTGCTTCCTCCTCTGTGGGGTGGGGGTGGGGCGGCAGGAATAGGGGCCAGGTTAATTCTGGTCACAGATTTGGGGCTTGAAAGAGTTTGATAGTCATCATGGCTAATTACCCCTTCTTTGTCCAGATGAGGAAACTCTAGCGCAGGGACGTTAATTGCCTTGCCCAAGGTCACACAGATTGTAAGGATCAGAGTCCCACTCAACCCCTCTTCTCCAGCCCCAATTCCCTGGTTGCTTCTTCGGGATAGGGAGCCTTTTCCAGCCCAAAGGCCTTTGATCTCATGAGCCCCCTCCCAGATTGGTACAAGCCCATTTTCTCATAAAAAAAAAAAAAAAACAACTAGAAAGTTTAAAATGGACTCCACACCTTTCAGAGCGAAAACTTGATCTGGAGGAGACAAGGAGAAAGGCGTAACGTGGACAGAAATTGAAATAAAGGCAGCTGGAAAAATAAACAACTGAGTTCATGGGCAGTGAGCTCAGGCTCTGGGGTGGCAGAGGGAATTCTATTTTTGAAAGGTCATTCCTTCACCCCAGCATTCCTTCCCCATGCTCGCCCGCCTGCCGACTGTGCCCTCAAAGGTCTTTATTCTTCTCTTCTTGGCACTCTCCACACAGTGACTGCCATGGATAACGGGACTACTTGGTCAAACAGGGATGTGAAAAATCCCCTGAGTCGCAAAGGGAAGTGGGATTGTTGAGAGCATCCGCCATGGGCCGGATGCAGGATGTTCCAGGAGAGCAGAGTAAGCTCAGAGAAGGTAGAGGTGGGCGGTGGTTGGGGGGATGCAAGGGTTAGACCCAAGGCACAAGGAGAGGATGGGAAGGGACAGGCAAGGCGCTATTTAGGGCGGCTTCTGGACCATTTAAGTGAACCCCTTCTTCAGCGCTTTGTAGTGAATGCGATGTGGTGGTATCTGCACAAAGCCTTCTCCTGGAGAAGATAACCTAGGAAACATTTGTGCAGCCCCTCCCAGGAGCCACTGGGCTAGGTGCTGAGGAAACGGGCATGGAGATGGCACCATCCCTGCTCTAAGGGACAATGTGGGGCAGCTCAGGGAGGCCAAGGTGGCTAGTTGCCTCAGTTTCCCCCTTTGCCATTTAGACTCTTTTGTGTGACTCTGGGACAGTGATTGGATTATCACCCCCCCCAAAGCCAGAAGGCACCAGTGACTCACTTGGGTTCCTTCCTCTCAGTAAATCCCTCACAAACCCTTATCCAGCCCAAGGAGGCCGCACTCATTTCGGCTGAAGTCCTTGGGGGTCCCGTTCCAATGCATGTCCCTGTTATTTGGCAGCTCGGCACAATGGGGTGACTGCTAGAATGAGCATGCAGAACGCAGAGCTTCTGAGCATATGACAAGGTGATTACCATACACCTCGGACCCTGCCGATGCCCAGACTGCCTTTGGTGAAAGCATCATAAAGTCAGGGTGTTGTTCACAAGGGTCACTACTCACTAATGCCCCATAGCACAGCTTTATGGGATCGACACACAGATGTACAAGCACATTTGGCCATCTTTGGGGTTTCCAAGCGTGTCCTAGGAGCCCTGCTTTTGGAGGCAGGAGAGCAGAGTGACAGCCCCAGCTTCAAAGCTTTTTAGCTTGGCTTCTTCCTCTGTAAAAAGGAGAGCATCATTCTCCTCCCTGCCTTCTTTCCACAAAAGGAGGACAGGAAGCTCAAATGAGATCATTCAAGCCAAAAAAAAAAAAAAGCCTCATGTGCTTCTTAAATTATTCCATCCTTCTTGAAATCTGGAAAATCCTCAATGTGGTTAGTCCCTCCACTGATATCAATGACCACTCGTCCATCCCATGGTGATCATCTTCCCCAAGGTCCACCTAAAAAACTGGGGGCTTTCCCCTAGATATCTTGTTGGACATTTACAGAGCTCTGGGCTGTCTGCTCTCATGCTCAGACCAGTCTAACTAATTTTCTAGCCATTCCTGTCTCCTATCACATCCTTCCCCACTGTCCCTGCAGCGTTCTGGCCCAATCTGTTCACACTCCGGTACCTCTCCATGTCAGCCACAATATGTTCTCATTGAAGCTTAATCGGCTCCTGAGAAGTTAGACCCTCAAAAACTCCGTCAACAAGATCATCATTAGTGACATTCACACTCTTTGTCTCTCAAGACCACTCCCTTCATCCATCTGGACCCAAGTGTCCACCATTTCATTTATTTATTTATTTATTTGTTTGTTTGTTTGTTTGTTTGTTTATTTATTTATTTGTGAGTTTGCTGCATGAGAACTCCACATGAAGATATTCCCTCTTGGGCTGCAATCTGGTCCTTGCTTTCCCATTTAGAATTCAGAGAGCTGCCTGAGTCACTGAGAAATTAGTGGACTTTTTTTCAAGTGTCCAAAGCAGAATTGGAATCCAGGACCAAATAGAAAATCCCCTGTTTGGCTTTGAAAACCCCTTCATAACTGATGCTGAATGAAACAAGCAGAACCAGAAAAACATTGTACACAACAACCACCAGATTGGGCGATGATCAACTATGACAGACTTGGTTCTTCTCAGCAGTTCAGTGATCCAAGGCAATAAACTTTGAATGGAAAACATCATCTGCATCCAGAGAGACCGAATGCAAATTAGTACATACTATAGTCACACTTTTTTTTTCTTTTCCTTTTTTTTGTGGCTTTTCCCTTTTGTTCTGATTTTTCTCTCTCAATGTGATTCATAAGGAATTAAGTTTGTTCTAAAAAAAGAATGTACATGTATAACAAAAAATGTTTTTACATGTAACTGGACAAAAATAAAAATTCAAAAAAATTTAATTTTAAAAATGAATTTTAAAATTTAAAAAAATAAAGAAATGCCCTTCATAGTTTTCTTCTTTCTTTCTTTCCAATCTCCTTACATGTTGATCTCCTTTCACCATATATTCTGGGATCAGTGACACACGTCCATCAAACCAGATGCTTCATTTCCAGACTCCAGGCATTTCTTCTAGCAGTCCCTCATGCCTAGAATTTTCTCCTTTCTCAAATCTGTCTTTTGACTTTCATTGGCTCCCCACTCAAATCCTATCTTCCCAATCTCCCTGAATATGAGGGCTTTTCCTCTATTTATGACTTATCTCATCCAGAACTTGTTTTATGTAACTGTTGATTTGTTGTGAACCTAATGAGGGAGGTTGTGAGCTCCGTGAAAGCAGGGACAGTTATGGTTCTCTTTGTCTCTCCACCACTTCACAAAGTGCTTGGCGCATAGTAGGCTTGTTCATTTCCCTAGACTCATGATTTATAGTTGCTTAAATCAGTTTTTTTTCCCTAATGTCACTATGTCACTGTTCTGCTCCCCTACTCCTGTGTCAGTTCATACAGGTCTCCTTTCCTCCTCCGAAACCATCCATTTAATGGTCTATCCTTTTCTGCTACGAATGGGTGCTAAAACTTACTTAATCATTCCCACCTGAAGGACAGACACCTCCCAAACTTTCTGTGCTAGGCTTCCATGAAAAGGGCTGCCCTGAATGCTTTTGTTTGTGGCTGTCTAGAAAACACCGACGTTTTGTTTTTAATTGAGTGATAGTGAAGCTCAAGATTTCTTCTTGTTTGATTCCTGTTTTTTCTTTACCCTTTGGGTCTGTAGTCTAGAATCATGTTAAGAGACAACTCTCAGCAAACACCTTCACCCTGAAGGAGTCTGGATGCAGATGGAAGCACACTGGTTTTTTGCTTTCTGTATTATTTCCCCCTTGGTCTGTGACTTCTTTCTATAGCATGACAAATGAGTAATAATATATATGTATTGTAATGTAATGAGTAATAACTAGAGTAATATGTATTGCATGATTGAACATATATAATCTATATCAAATCGCATACTGTCTTAGGGAGGGGGAGATGAGGGAGGGACTGAGAAAACTTGGGAATCAAAAATTGTTAAAAATGAATGCTAAAAAAATAAAAAAAGAAAAAGAAATGAATGCTGAAACTTGTCTTTACATGTAACTGGGGGAAAATAAAATGTTTTTTAAGAGGTACCTTCTTATTTATTTTGGATCCTCCCTGATGTTCCTCTGGGTACATGACAATGTTCAATTTTGTTTTCTTTTATTTCCTTTTGCTATTCCTTTTTGGTTTTTTTCCTTAATTCTGTTTTTAAAATATTTTTAAATTGAAAAAAATAAAGACATACCCTCAAGCCAGGAACCTTCCTCTACTTCTTTGCAGAGGTTGAGTCTGCCTATAATGTTAGGCTAATCTCAATTTGTTGGATCATTTCTCTTAACTTGATTTTCTTCTTCTTTTTTATCCTAAGGGATGGATTTCTGAGAGGGCTACAGGGAAAGACGCTGAAAAATATATGTGCAATAAAACTTAGACTTTCTCAGTTCCTGTAGCTTTCAGGATACCCTCATGTTCAGCAGGTTTCCCTGAGTCCACTGGTAGAAAATTTTTTGTTTGTGCACACACACACACACACACACACACTCTTCAGTCAGGCTGGTCTCCTCCCAAGCCCCCAAACATGCCCTATATTTCTGACCCTTTTCCTACCTCAACTTCCTTGCCTAGAACACTCCCCTCTCTTTGGAGCCAGGAAAGGTCTGGGTTTGAATGCCATCTCAGGCACCTAACTAGTTACATGGCCCTGGGCTCAAGCCCTTTTTCTCTCTGAGCCTCAGTTTCTCCATCTGTAGAATGGGGGTTGTAACAGACCTCTCTCTTAGGCTGAACTGAACTTGTGGATACAACACATGGGGCTCTCTCTCCTTGGTCCTCTTCTTTCCAAAGTTGCCCAAGTCTCTCCTGTCCTTCCGAGCTTCCTAGGCCCTTCTAGCTCTGTTTCTCTGGCCCGGTCTGGCCCTTTTCTGGGGCTCAGTTTTCTGTCCCTGGTAGCTCTTGACCCAGCCGTCCCCTCCTTCCCAGGCTTCCTGGGCCAGCTGGGGGATTTTAGCCCATGATCTCTGGCCCTTCATGTCAGCGACAGAGAGGAGACCAGAGAGCAGTTCCGCCCCTCGCTGCAGGGCCAGTCCATGTGTCTGTCACATAACTGGTCATTTAGCATCAGAAAGTTGATCAGAGCACAGCCTGGGCAGCCGCCTCTCTCCTAATGGGCCCCCTGCCTCAGCCAGGGCCAGGGGGGTCTTTGAAGAGGCTCTTTATGGTAATGGATGTTAATGGGGAGCAAACCCCCCAAGAGGCCCAGGGTCTCCAGGTAGGAAGCCCCCAAGAGCTAATCTAATTACTCGGAAAAACAAATTACTTTCAACCAAAACAAATTACTTTCAATCACTAGGCAGCAGATAGGATCTCCAAGCTGCTGACAACCTGGGACACCCAGGACCCAAAGTGGCGGCCGGGGGCTGATAGACTCCTTTTTTTTCTCCTCCTTCGATGGATTTGCTGAATGATAAAAGGGCCCAGAGCCAAGCTTGTCTCTTCGAGGCAGCCTTGCCCCACATCTCTGGGCTCCATAGGGTTTCCCCAGGCTGATCTTTAAAGGAAAACATCTGCTCCGGGTTGGGCTGTTGGGCTTGGACCAGCATGGGGTCCTGGGGTCTTGGCCCTTCCCTGTGATTATCCCAGAATCCAAGTTGGGAGGGAGCAGCCAGGGCAACTTGTACCTGATCAACAATTCCCCACCGGTGAATCAGCCCCCACGGGGTCACCCAGACTGTGCTTAAAGACCTCCCCCCGGGCCAAAGGCGCCGGATTTCCAAAGCCACCCCATTCCAGCCTGGACTTTGAATGAAGGGGAGGGAGGGGGAAAGCTTCCTGTCCCTGGAGATCTCCAAGAAGGGGGATTGTTACCGGAATCATGGATTGGAATTGAATCCCCAGGAAAATGTCCATCTTCTCTCTGTTCCTCACACTGTCCACTCTCTATCCTGGCCTTAGCACTGGCCAGTCCAGACCCCTGCACTCGGCTCCCTCTTCCTCCCAGAACCACTTTGCTGGAGCCGAAATCAGCCCCGGATGTCCCCTGCCTCCAGCCCCACTGAATGGCGTCCTCCTCCCTAAGGACCTCAGAAGCACCTTGTATTTTGGGTTTTCAGGCAGATGATCGCTTATTCCCTTTGCATTTGTATATGGACTTGTGTCCTCAGTTAGAATGTAAGCACCCTGCGGCCAGGGATTTGTTCTTTTTTCCTCCTTGTGTTCCCAGGGCCTGACTCATAAATGGGAAATGGGTCCTGTCACCTCCTTCTCCACTTTCAGAGTGAGTTCCCTGTTTCCTCTCCCTTTCCCTCTGTCTCTGTCTCTGTCTCTTTCTCTTGTTTCTCTGTCTCTGATTCTCTATCTCTGTCTGTCTCTGTCTCTCTGTCTGTCTGTCTGTCTCTGTCTCTGTCTCTCTCTGTGTGTCTCTCTCCCTCTCTTTCTGCCTCTGTCTGTCTCTGTCTCTCT
>JAJPUD010000663.1:577075-589255 GCA_023553655.1 Myrmecobius fasciatus
CTCTGTCTGTCTCTGTCTCTCTGTCTCTCTCTGTCTCTGTCTCTCTGCCTATCTGTCTCTGTCTCTGTCTCTATCTCTCTGTGTGTGTCTCTCTCCCTCTCTCTTTCTCTGTCTCTCTCTGTCTTTCTTTCTGTGTCTCTGTCTCTCTCTCTGTTTCTCTCTCTCTCTCGTTTCTCTATCTCTGACTCTGTCACTGTCTCTGTCTCTCTGTCTCTGTCTCTCTCTCTCTCTTTATCACTCTCTCTTACACACACACACACAGCCCCCATCCAGCCAAGAACCCGACCAGAGACATCACCACTGGCAAAGTGAAGTACATAGAAAGGACCCTATTTGCCTGAGATCACACAGTCAGAATCTAGAACCAGGTTCCCCCCTTCCAAACTCAGTTCTTTCCATTGGGCAGCACTGCCTCTCAAGGCCCCTAGCCTCTGTGGGGTCTCAGCATCTCCCTGATTTTTACAGGCAAGCCTTCTGTGAGGGGGATCTGCCCCCACCCACATCCCCCCACCCCAGGTCTTCTGAGTGAACTTGGCCAGGGCCTCCACTGAGGTCAGGCAGTGAGTAAGCCCCACACAGGCCTCCTATTTAGGCTGCCCCGGGACACTCGGACTCCACTGAGCTCACCAGACCCTGCTCCCCATTTCTAACTGGGATTTCCCTGGCTGGTTGCCCAGGGGACCCTGCAGGGCTTTTGCCAGCCGGGTCCTTGGGTCAGCCCTCAGAGCCTGAGGCTCACACCACTAGGCTTCCTGGCCCAAGCAGCTCCTTGGCTTCAGACACCCCTATTACAAAGGAAAGTCTTTTTTGCCTTTGGGGTGAGGGTGATCCTTTGGAGACTTCCCTTTAAAACCTTGTTGTACTTCAACAAGCTTCCAACCTGCTCCAGCAGCCAGAGTTTATGGGTCCAACTTCCACAACTCTTATAGGAAGGGCACCCCCTCACATTACAGATGAAGAAACTGAGTCCCAAGGGACTTAAAGCACTGATCCAAGGCTGCACTGGTGTGACTCAGCTGGCCTGGGATGTCACTTGTATTTTGTTGGATTCAGTTCAATTCCTAGAACTGCGAGCTTAAATTAGGAAAGACCTTTGAAACCAGTTCATTTAATTTTTTAAATTAAAAAAAAAAGTTTTAGTTTCATTTAAATTTTAATTTTTAGAATTCCAAGTCAGCCACTTGTCCCTCCTACCGCTTCCCTTCAGCTCAGCCCCTTCTGCCCAGAGGAAGCGCTGATATTTGGGTGCCCCCGCATCTCACTGTGCGGGACCCCCTCTTGGAGAGCAGCCCCAAAGCTGGTGACTCTTGTCCAGACAGGAGCTGACCCTTCTTCTGGGCACAGGCTCGGGCTCTCCTGCCTACTGACATGACAGGGACTTCCATCCCAACTGCCCTGGCACAGACTGCCCTGATGGGCACCTAGGAGACTGTCCCATGATGCTCTCTGGCTGGGCTTTGGCGATCTTGGAGACTTCTGTGTCTGGACAGCCAAGAAACCACTAGACCAGAGGCCTCTGAATCGGGTGAAGACCAGGAGCAGAAACCAGCACTGCCTGGGTCCTGAGTGGTCCCCCGGGGACTGAATCAGAGCAGCACCTCCCGGGGCGGAAGTGCCCTTCTGCCAGGCAGGTTGGGACCTTCTTTGTTTGGAACCTGAGGGGCTCTTTGACAGCCCAGGCCCCTCTCCCTTTCTTGCTAATGACACACATATCACCAGGGAGGTCGGGGAAAGCTGACAAAGCATCTGATCTCCTGAGGTTTTTTTTTTTCTGGACTCCGGAGCCTGGGACCTCATGCAGAGTACAAGAGCCAGCTGGGTTGCATCAAGCCAGAGAAGCCCCAAGCAGGGGCAGCCTGAGGAGGACCCCGAGGTCTGGAAAGCCATGTGAGGGCCATGCAGCCAGAAAGACTCAGAAGCGGGATTTGAACTCGCGCCTCTGGCCAATACTTTCTACCATGTGCCTCCTTGTGCCTCAGTTTGTTCATCTGTAAAATGGGGAGCTTGGATAAAATTACCTCCGAGGTGCTTCTACCTCAAGGCCCACCTTCCACGTCTCGTGCCAGTCCAGCCTTTTCTCCGAGAAGCCATGCAGCCATCAGCCTCCTGGAGGCCCCTCATTCCCCACCCCACCCCCATTCTCTGACTCATCGGGGGCCAGCCAGGGGGACTGAACTCAGCTTGTTTTCCCCCTTAACGACGGGCTCTAAAATGTTGGTGTGAAGGAATTAGGGCGCTGTTATCCGACTCTGGCGGGGGTGTGTGCCCAGGCCAGAGCCTCCAGCCCACCTTCCCTTCCCCACTTAGGGCTCTATGGCTCAGGCTGCCTTTGAATCTGCTGCTTTGATTCACAAAATCGTTTGTTTTGATGGTCTTCGAGGGGAATTTCATGACACTCCTTTTGGATAAAATTACAGAGTAGGTGACAAAAGACTTTGAAAATGTCAAAAGCCCTTTCCAAAGAGACTGGGGGTTTTATTGTTGCTAGAGCAATCCTGCAGTGAGAAAGGCCCTTCGGGGCCCCCCAGTCCAGCCCTCCCCGAAGAGGAGGCAGGGAGCAGACCCAGCTCTTAAGATCGTTATTTATTTATTTAACAGCCTAGAAACAGCTTTGGGGGCCCCACACCTCAGGAAGGAGAGACCTGGCTAGAGTCCTTCTAGGAAGATCAGGTGCTCTGAGACCTTTTAAAAAAGAAAAAGAAAGAAAAGAATGGAAGAGATTTCTGATGGAGGAAATTGGCTTGGAAAAAAGGTGAATTAAGGGGTCCCAAGTCTGCCCCATCCCTGCCCCCCATCCTGAGGACTTCCTTGTGCTCTCTACCAAGCTACACAGCCTGTCCCAGTGAGGGAAGGGGGGTCCGCTCTGAGCCCAGGAATGACCACCTCTCACTAGCTTTCTTTTCTGCACTGGCTGAGCTTTGAAGGCAGACTCATTTTTACCAAGATGACTAAGTCGTACCCCTCCTCAAATTTCCCTGGGCTCCTTTGTCTGGGCTTCTCTCACCTAACCTTGCCTTGTGTGGCCATCAGCTGTCAGTGTACATGGCAAACTGGTGCAAGGATGGAGGTATTGGGTCATGTGAGCAAAAATGGCGGGCTCCTCCTCTCCCATGCCTTCTCCCCTGCAGAAATTCTGCCCTTGTTCTCCCCTAAATTCTCCCTAGCGTTCTCTACAGTTTCCAGCCTTGGACACTACACAGGTATCCGTGCATCCCTCAGCTTCCCATGGGCTATTCCCTGCTCTTAGCTCAGAACTGCCTCGTCTGCTTTTCCAGGGCTGCCCCGCCATTATTCCTCATGGAGTTTCAGACTAGATTTTTGCCATGTCAATGTGGTTTTTATGAAAAATAGGTGGACTTTTCTCCCCATTAAGGGTCGCCCCAAAATGCTGGGGAATTAGGGCCATGTTTTCACTCCCACCTTTTTAAAGGGACTCTGGAGGGTGTTGGTACTTGCTACAATGAATAGTTAAATCCCCCAAAGAGGCATCTAAAGGGCCGGATTTTCTTTTTGGGCTCAGGGACTGGCCACTTCTTGGGGCCTTTGGGGGAGCTTACAGCCCCTGCTTTGGCTTCTCTGATTCTGATCACGGGGGGATAACCAAGCATCATCTCTGCTGTTGTACCTATAAAAGACCAGATGTCTGAACATGTGTATGAAAGATATCAGTGAGAAGTATTGGGAAAAGAAAAGGAGGATGGGAAAGGGGACCATGAAAGCACATGACAGAGAAAAGGCAGAGAGAATTCAGTTTTATTTTATTTCTTATTTCTGGGCAAAGCAGAATGACTTTTACCTTGGAAAGGAAAGAACCAAAAAAAAAAGACTAATTAATGAGTAGATTCCCAAGATAAATAGATGAAAACACCTTATTTCCCTGTCTGTGTTAAGCCTTCAAGTCAATATAGTCGGTAAACATTTATTATATTCCTGAAGCTGTGCTAAGCCATGGGGATACAAAAGGAGACAAAAGATAATCCTGCCCTCAAGAAGCTTACAGTCTAATGGGGGCAGGGAGGGACAACGTGCAAATAAATATGTTCTGGGTAAGCTCCATACAGAATAAATAGAAGATAATTAACAAAGGGAAGGGAGAGGACTTGGGGAAGGCTTCCTGTAAAGGGATTTTCCTCTGCTATTTGTTTTGTTCCAAAATGCCATCCCCACCATTTGTGGGTCAAAGGTGGATCCACAAAAGTCGATGTTTGTTTGAATGTTGGCACAAATCAAGGGTGTGCTGGAGCCAGCTGGAACCAAGAAGTGATTGTTTTATTTTCAGTGTGAGCATTTACACTTGAGAAATCAGCAATGTGACAAATAATGGCTCGATTTATTGTTTTGTTGATTCCCAGACTTAAGAAAGTAATGGAGAAAATGTCAATAATGCAGATTAGACTGAAAAGTGTATCAGTATCTCTTCTTGTCCTTCCAGAGTTCTGGTTGTTAAATGTTTACCAGCACACACCCTGAAAACTATGAGTAAACAAGATGGACTTCAAATTCATCAGTAATGTTTGGAAGGTGCTGTCACAGGACTGGAGAAGGGCAAAATTGTCCCTATTTTCATAAAAGGGTCACTATCAGTCAGTGAGCTTGACTTTGATCCTAGAAAAATTCTACAAGTCATTGAAGAGTTGGTTGGTGAATGTCAAAAAAAAGAAAATGTTGGGTTGGTGGAGTGGATAGAACCCCAGCCCTGAAATCAGGAGGACCTGAGTTCAAATCTGGCCTCAGACACATAACACTTCCTGGCTGTGTGGCCTTGGGCAAGTCACTTAACCCCAATTGCCTCAGCAAAAATAAACAACAAAAAAAAAAAAAAAGGAAAGAAAAGAAAAAAAAGAAAATGTTGACTACAAAGAGCCTGCATGGGTGAATTCAGAATAAGCAAGGTGTGCCATACAAAACTCATCTCCTGTCTTGATAAGATGACTAAAGTAGGCAATGGGGGAAATGCTCGTTAACCTAAATTTTAGCAAAGCTTTTGGTAAATTGTCTGAATTAGGGGAAGCTGCACTTTCTGGAACAGGAAAAGTAACAGTCTGATTGTCCTCTGTCTTCATCAGATCTCATCTGCAGTACTGTGTCCCACTGGGGGCACTATTGTTCAACAAAAAGAATTGAGCATTGATAAGCTGAAGTGTCTCCAGAGCTGGCAGAGCCGTGAGATCACGTCACATGAAGATTGGTTCAGAGATCTCGGCTTAAGCCATGCCTGACCAAGGCTGTTTTTATGTAATTGAAGGCTACCATGTGAAGGAGGAGCCCACTAGGAGGTGCCATTTAGTGCTCTGGGCTTGGAATCAGGGAGACTCATCTTCATGAGTTCAAATCCAGCCTCAGACACTCACTAGCTCGATAACTCTGAGCAAGTCATTTCACTCTGATTGCTTCAGTTCTTCATCTATAAAATGAGTTGGAGAACTAAACAACAAAATATGGCAAAAATAACGGTGCTACATCCTGGGGATACAAAGTCAAGAACAAAAACCACCCTGGCTCAAAGAGCCTAAAATCCAATGAAAGCATGTCCACATACTTTCTCATGGAGACAGTACTGCTCACAATCGTATACCATCCTTCTCTTTCATAAGGCTATACAAATAAGTTTACATTCAAAACTCATTGTATTCTATTAACATTGTCCTTGGATATCATGTCTCCCCATCTGGAAGAAAATCAAAAATTCACTGTCTAAGGCAATTTAAAGGCTCTTCATATTTTCATTCTAAAGAATACTTTTTATTTGTGGGTGGTGGTAATTGTCCATCTCAAAAAAGGACCCCAATGACATTATATCTGGTAAAGGACATTTAGATAACCTTGGGCTGAAAGAAACCTGAGAGCAAAGATGGCCGGGCTGCTTTCTGAAAACACTATCATTAAATGCAATGATCCAAAATTTTAAGACAAGAACTCACTATTTGACAAAAATTGCTGGGACAATTGGAAAGTAGTTTGGTTTAAATTATGTATAGACCAACATAGCATGCTATATAGTAGTCAAAGGTCAAAATTGGCACATGATTTAGATATAAAGGGTGATATAAGCAAATTAGGAGAGCATGGAATACTTTACAAGTCAGATCTATACATAAGGGAAGAATATATGACCAAACAAGAGATAGAGAGCATCACAAAGTATAAAATGGTTCATTCTGATTACATGAAGTTTAAAAGCTTTTGCATAAACAAAAATCAGTGCAGCCAAGATCGAAAGGAAAGCAGGAAAAAGAAAGTTTCTCTTACAAAGGCCTCATTGCTCAAATACATAGAGACCCTAGTCAAATTTATGAGAATACAAGTCATTTCCCAAATGATAAATGGTCACAGGATATAAATAAGCAGTTTTCAAAAGAAGAAATCAAATCTACAATCATATAAAAATACACTAAATCACTATTGATTATGGAAATGCAAATTAAAATAATTCTGAGGTACTACCTTATATCTATTGGATTGGCTAATATGACAAAAAATGAAAATATTGGCTGTTGGAGGAGATGTGGGAAAACTGAAACACTAACACATTGTTGGTAGAGTTGTGAACTGAGCCAACCATTCTGAAGAACAACTTGAAACTAAGCCCAAAGGGTTATAAAACTGTGTGTACCCTTTGACCCAGCAACATGAGTACTGGATGTGTATCCCAAATAGATCAAAGGAAAGAGAGAAGGACCTTTATACACAAAAATATTTGTAGCAGCTCTTTTGTGGTAGCTAAGAATTGGACATTGAAGAGATGCTTCCCAATTGGGGAATGGCTAAACAAGTTCTTACATTTGATTGTGATGGAATATCATCATGTTATAGAAAATGATGAGCAGAATGGTTTAAAAAAACCTGGAATTTCTTGCATGAATTGATGCAAAGTGAAATGAGATGAATCAGGTGAACACTGTACACAATTAGCAGTAATATCATTTGATAAAGAATTGTGAATGGCTTGGCCAATGAGCTAAGATGCTTTCCACCTACAGAAAAAGAAATGATAGCGTCTGAATATAGTTCACAAGACATTTTTTAGCACTTTCTTTTTTTTGGGTTTTTTGTTTGGTCTGTGTTTTCCTTTATAATATGGCTAATTTAGAAATGTGCTTTGCATGATTGAAAATGTATAATCTATATCAATTACTTATGTTCTCAAGGAGAGAGCAGGGGGCAAAGCATTTGAAATTCACAATTTAAAAAGAAGAATGTTAAATATTGTTTTTACATGTCATTTGAAAAAATAGAAAAAAAATTTTTTGAAAATATCAGCAGAACCTAGAAAATACATGTTCCACAAATATATCGGTCCAGATAGAGCAACCTCCATTTATGTTATAAAAGGCAAATATTCTGCTGGCAGATTTAAGGATGCTTCTATAAAAAAAAAAGAACCACAGGGGGCATCTAGGTGGCGAAGTGGATAGAGCACCAGCCCTGAAGTCAGGAGGACCTGAGTTCAAATCCGACCTCAGATACTTTAACACTTCCTAGTTGAGTGACTCTGGGCAAGTCACTTAACCCCGATTACCTCAGGGGAAAAAAAAAAAAGAAAGAACCACCTTGAGAAAGCATAGTGTTCAAAGTTCTTTGAATAAAGACCACAACCTGGCATGGTTCACAATGCCTGCTACTGGATGATTTTAGCTCTTTATATGTAAAAAGCCAAGAGTTGTGTCATATTCAGCAGGTCAGTGACTGGGTGCTTGGGGATTCCATGGTATTTTGATATCGATCCAATAACAGGTAATCTGCTTGAATGCTGGGACTCTTTTGCTTCTGTCTTTGTGTCCTCAATGTATAAAGTACTTCATAAATGTTGAACTGAACTGGAAAAAAAAAAAGAAAGAAAGAAAGAAAACACCACCACGTTCCGGGAAAGATTAGTCAAATAAAACTGAAAAGAGTGTCTGGAGCAGATCTCTTGCATCATCCATTCCCAGGGAAGAACACTGAGAGCTCAGCTCTATCTCTTTCCCAAAGTACTGCTTGGAGTCTGGAGCCTGCATTCTCAGGGGAAGCATACTTTGGACATGAAGGCTCCAGGGAAGGAAACGTCCCCAGGAAGTTGAATCCCGAAGGCCTAGGCAGAAATGATAGGAATGGCTCTATGGGTCCATGCTGGAGCTTTCTTTCAAAAAAGGAGGGGCTAGCAATCTGCTTTCCTTCTTCTTCAGGATGACCCCCCTTCATTAGAGGCAGCCCTGTCATTGTCTCCTCCTCTTGCACTGTTATTTTACAAAGGATGGGATTCAGATCCCTTTACCCAATTTGGGTTTGGTTCAAAAGGTCACCTATTTAAAGCTGCTGGAAACTGAAAAATTCATGGAGATTTTTCTGCCCTATTTATAGATGAGCAAACTGAGGCCCAAAGTCACACAATTCAAACCCATGTGTCTCTTCCCACTTTACCCCATTGTTTGGTCATCACCGGGGAAGGATTAGCAATATATGATGATGCTTCTTGAGAAGAAGTCCCCAGAGGGCGAGAAGAGGAGTTCTCTGAAGACCATTCCCACTCAAAAATTCTACAGAACCTGGAGGCAGTAAAGTCCTCAGAAATGGCTTGTTCTGAATAACTGAACTTCCATTTAATGGAGAAATAAAAAAGTCCCTTTTTGATTCAACCCTGGTTATTGGAACTTATTCTAAAAGATGATAATTTCCTCAATGGATTCACATAGACTGGCTATCCCACTGTGACTCAGTATTACCCAAATGAACACCCCAGAAGGCGGAGGGAATAGCGCTGTCAAGGAGGATCTCCTTGAGACCTGTCAATATGATGAGATTTTCTTGATCAAACGAGATACTGTCCATAAAGCACTTTGCAAATCTTGAGGGGCTATGGAATTGGGATTTATTATGATGAATAAATATTAACATTTTCCTTCTTAGCCCTAAAAAAGGAACTGAAGGATTTTTTTCTTCTTGTAGATCCAATTTTTCTTGTACAACAAGATAACTGTATACATATGTATACACATATTCGATTTGTCAAGTATTTTAACATAATTAACATGTATTAGACTTCCTAGGGGAGGGGGTGGGGGGTAGGAGGGAAAAATTTGGAACAGAACGTTTTGCAAGGGTCAATGTTGAAAAATTACCCATGCAGATGTTTTGCAAATAAAAAGCTTTAATACAATTTTTTTTAAATTAAGAAACAAACAAAAAAAATGAACTGAAGAAAAAATTGAGCAAGCTAAGTGTTCCACTTAGCTGAATTCCAGTTAGCAGAGGTAGCATTTGGTTAAAGAGCTTCCTTCGGACAGAACTGTCTTTGGCTTCCTTTTGTATGTATCCCTAGGGCTTGGTGCAGAGCCTGGCACAGGGGAGGTGCCTGATGAATGCTTATTGAATAATAAAAGGAGTGGGCAAGGCTTCACTTTGGCTGTCTGTGACTCAGTTTCCTCACCTGTTCCCTAAGAGACTGGACTAGCTGCCAGATGGTTGCTAAGGTCCCATCCACTCTGGATCTGCGGCCATAACATTTTGGGTTCTTCTGAGCCTGTGACATGAGTCCCAATGCCTCAGGCAGGGAGCACAGCAGCAGGGCAGGGACCAGACCTGCAATTTCACGAGACCAGGGATTTCCCAAGCTAGGAATATTAATATAAATTAGTGGGTTCTAGGCAATTGTAGGGTCTCATAGATCCGAGAGGGGTTAAGGGATCTCACAACCATTATGTGTCAGCAGCAGCATTGAGACCCAGTTCAGGTGCCAATGACACCTGAAACCAAAATGGTCTTTCAGATGTACCCTGAATCTAGAGCCTGGAGACTGAATTCGAATCCCGGCTTAGACAGTTCCCAAGCATCAGATAATAACAGTGATCACTGCCATCATCACAATAGCAATAATAATATTGATAAAGCGCTTGAATTTACTAATGAATTGTCATGTTAGATGGATGTTATTACTTACCTCATTTTGCAGATAAAGAAATCGAGGTGAAGGAAGGTCAAATGTCCAAGTCTCAAGCTAGAGGAGGATTCAAACTCAGGTGTCTCTGCTTCCCTCGTTTCCCTGCTGTGTCACAGAAATGGTTCCTGCCTCTGAGCCTCAGTTTCACCTTTCATCAAATGGGACTAATAGAGCCTGCCCTCTTTCTTTCACAGGGAGATTGGAAGAAAAGTTCCGACTCAGTTTAGCCACCCTGTAGTAATGGGTACTACTGCCGTGACCCACACAAAATGAGGCTCATACAGTTATAGCCCTAGAAGTGAATCTAATGCTCCCATTTTGTAGGAAGGAAAGCTGAGTCCCCGATGAAGTTACATAAGCCTTGCCAGAGGTCACTCAGCTGGAGAACCTCAGAGATCTTCTCCCTCCTTGTGCGGGTGGCTGACAGCTGGACTGAGGGTGCTGAAGGGAAGCTGCCCAGCGGAGCAAGGACTGAGTCACCACTGGATATTTATCTGATATGGGAAAAATTAGGCATTGAGGAAATGAGCAAGAACACACAAGAAGAGGTTCTCCTGGTCCTTCCCCAGGGAACCAGGCTCCCAGGAAGAATTTACTGAGGGATAGCTGGCCAGTCCAGCCTCCCACATTCAACCAGTTGTCAAGAAATCCGCCCTTGTCTCTGGGAGCCACCAAACCCACTGGCCTTTCTCTGCCTGGAGACTGCCTTCAAGGCTTTAAATGTCTCCTGAGTGCCTCCTCTGGGCCGGCCATCACGGTGCCTCCTGGGGAATAATGCACCCCAGCCCCCCCAGCTGTTCACATATTTCTGCTCAGGGTCAGGGTTAGGGTTGAAGACAGAATATACAGAGTATTTTTTGTGGGGGGGGGGAGGAGAGGTAGACAGAGCTAGCACCTGGGAGAATAATCAGGCTAGATGTAGGGCAGGAGATGGTCTTGGAAGAAGGCAGGGAGGAGAGGAGGGGAGTGTTTTGGGCAGGAGGGACATCACCAGTCAGGGTTTCCCTGAATCTCAATCTGTGGAGCTCAAGGAAAAGAGGTTCCTGGGTGACCAGGACAAGGAAAAGCTTCTCTGATGGTAGCCCCAGGGCAGTTCTGCCTTTTAAAAGGCTCCAAAGCAAGATTATTTGCCCAGGGTCCGGCCAGGTAGCACAAATGGGTCAGGGTGGGACTCAGTGGCAGAAAAACGAGTTCAAATCCTCCCTCAAAGTCTCAGTGGCTGGGTGGCTCTGGACAAGACATCTACGCTCACTTAGCCTCAGTTTGCTCCTCTGTAAAAGAGAGAATAACACCTCTCCCTCCCCTGGGGTGATTATCAGGGCACATGAAATAACAGATGCTAAGGACTTTGCAAACCTAAAAGTTCTAAAGAAGAGAAACACTGGGGAAATCTAAAAGATCAGCCCCAGCATGTGCAGACCCTCCACACAACACAGAAGGCACTCTTGCTGGAGCTGGTTCCATGGCTAAGACGGGGCAAGCTGCTCATTCACCGTGGCCCTTCCGGCTCCCTTCTGGGACCATTGCTGGGATCTTCAAGGTTCTGGTGTTTTTTGGTGTCCTGTGGGGAGCCACCCAGCTCTGATGGCCCAAGAAGCAGAGAACTGGAGAGTTATGGGACAGCCCCGAGGCAGCTAGTCCCACCTCTCTACCACATACCTGACATGGGCCTTCACACATCAGCCCATTTCACCTGGAAATCACTCTTCCTTTCTTCCTCTCTCTCCCTTCCTTCCTTCCTTTTCTTTCTTTTCTTCCTTTCTCTTTTTTCCTCTTTCCTCCCTCCCTTTCTTTTCCTCTTTCTTTCTTGCTTTCTTTCCTTCCTTCTTCTCTTTCTTCCTTTTCTTCCCTTCTCTTTCTTTCATTTTCTCTTTCCTCCCTTCTCCCTGTTCTTTCTTTCTTTCCTTCCTCCCTCTTTCTTCCTTTTCTTCCTTTCTTTTTCTTTCATTTTCTCCTCCCTCCCTTCTCCCTCTTCTTTCTTTTTTCTTTCTTCTTTTCTTCTTTCTTTCATTTTCTCCTCCCTCTTCTTCCTTTCCTTTCTTTTTTCTTTTCTTCCTTCCTCCCTCTCTTTTTTCCTTTTCTTCCTTCTTTTCTTCCCTTCTCTTTCTTTTATTTTCTCCTCCCTCTTTTTTCTTTCTTTTTTCCTCCCATCCTCTCTTTCTTCCTTTTTTCCTTCTCTTTCTTTCATTTTCTCCTCCCTCCCTTCTCCTTCTTCCTCTTCCTTCCTTCCTTCCTTCCTTCCTTCCTTCCTTCCTTCCTTCCTT
>JAJPUD010000663.1:589265-600409 GCA_023553655.1 Myrmecobius fasciatus
CTTCCTTCCTTCCTTCCTTCCTTCCTTCCTTCCTTCCTTCCTTCCTTCCTTCCTTCCTTCCTTCCTTCTTTCCTTCCTTCCCTCCTTCCTCCCTTTCTCTTTGTTTTAACAGAGGACTCACTTGAAGGGTGGAGGATGGATGTATTTGGAAATTACAGAGTTAGACAATTATTTTAAATCAATTATTTTAAAAAGGAAACACTTTTGGATCCTGCAGGTCGGTCAGCATTGTGCCCATCAATTCTCATGGTACTTAACTATCAGGGGGACATCAAGTCTCCTGGACACCAGGGGGCGCAGTCATACTAGAAGTGTAGATACCTCCTCACAAGAATTCTAAGGGAATCTGAATCCATTCTTCATGATGCTGTATTGTGGAAGAATGAGTCCCCAGTTTCTACAGGAGATGTTTGATTGCTTTTTCTTTTTTTAAAACTACTCCATTCAATAAATGCTTTTGCTTTTAGCTAATCGTATCCTCTGGTTAATATGGATAGTTGGACACATTAGTGGGGGCTTAGGAACAATAGTTGGGAGTTCCAACCCACAGAGTTCCTTGAGACTGGGGAAGTTATCCCCCAGGAGACTCAACGTCCGTCATCTCCCTTTGCAATGTTTATAATGAGCATAAGAAAAAACAAAACGAAACATAAAGATAATTGTAGCTGGTGCACTCAACTTCTGTTGTACCAGAAATTTGCTACTAAAAGAACTTGTTTTGGAAGAGACAAATGCCTTAAAGGCTTTCTTCCAACAAGATATTTCCCAAGCATACGCCAAAATTATAGTGTTCTTTGAAATATGTACAAGAGATAATTTTGATGGTCTTCTGATTCTTTCCTTAAATTTTTTTGTTTTTTTAAATTTTAATTTATTTGTTTTTTTTTAATAATAAAAATTTCCCTCTGATTCTTAACATCAAAGAGATATAAAATAAAGAGAGGAATACTGCCACTGTTGTGGAGAGTGTCCAATTGGATAATGGGGATAAATGGGGAGGTCCTGGCTATGTTTCTGGTTAAGGATGACTTTGGGATGATTTCATTATAGAATCCCCCAGAATCTACAAAAATCACACCTTCTTTTTATTCTTTTTAATTAATGCTTTTTATTTGGAAATCATATGCATGGGTAATTTTTCAACATTGACCCTCGAAAAACCTTCTGTTCCAAATTTTTCCCTCCTTTCCCCCACTCCCTCCCCTAGATGGCAGGTAATCTAATACATGTTAATTATGTTAAAATATATGACAAATCCAACATATTTATACATAGTTATACAGTTATCTTGCTGAACAAGAAAAATTGGATCTACAAGGGAAAAAAAGAACCTGAGAAGGAAAACAAAATGTAAGTAAACATCAATAGAGAATGTGAAAATGCTATGTTGTGGTCCACACTCAGATCCCACAGACCTTTCCCTGGGTATAGATGGCTTTCTTCATCATTGTTAAAGAGAGCCATGTCCATCAGAATTGATCATCATATAGTCTTATCATTGCTGAGTACAATGATCCCCTGGTTCTGCTCACTTCACTCAGCATCAGTCCATGCAAGTCTCTCCGGGCCTCTCTGAAATCATCCTGCTGGTCGTTTCTTACAGAACAATAATATTCCATAACATTCATATACCATAATTTATTCAGCCACTCTCCAATTGATGGGCATTCATTCAGTTTCCAGTTTCTAGCCACTACAGAAAGGGCTGCCACAAACATTCTTGCACATGTGGGGGTCCCTTTGCCTCCTCTAAGATCTCTTTGGGATATAGGCCCAATAGAAATGCTGCTGGGTCAAAGGGTATGCACAGTTTGATAACTTTTTGAGCATAGTTCCAAATTTCTCTCCAGAATGGCTGTATCCATTCACAGGTCCACCAACAATGCACCAGTGTCCCAGTCTTCCTACATCCCCTCCAACATTCGTCATTATCTTTTCCTGTCATCTTAGCCAATCTGACAGGTATGTGGTGGTATCTCAGAGTTGTCTGAATTTGCATTTCTCTGATCAATGGTGATTTGGAGCCCTTTTTCAGATGACTAGAAATGGCTTTAATTTCATCATCTGAAAATTGTCTGCTCATATCCTTTGATCATTTATAGACTGGAAAATAGCTTGTAAATTCACACCTTCTTAAGACTTTAGACTGACAATCCACAGAGGAAAAGCCCAGGGAATATAAAAGTCCATTCCATCCTATCCCATCCCAAATCTTTAGATCTTTATTCTATTTATTCTTTCTGCTCTGAGCCCAAATACACCAGTTTATAATCTTGCATCCCAAGGATCATCTCCACGAGCAGGGAGGACACTTAATATGATGGTCTCTTTGTGTTCACTAGTCACTTCAGGTTTAAAGTCACCCTCAACTTATCGTCAGAAGTCAGGCGGGACAGGGGCTCTCTGCACTCATCAGAGGGATAGACTTTTTCTTAGGAAGTCCCAAAGAAAGTTGGTCAATGGTTGCCCATCCCCAGAAAGGACAATCATGTGATGATGTGAACAGACAGAGAATGCCCATGCTAGCCACAGAAGGGAGGCCATCCTTGTAGGAGGCAGTGTTGTTCAGTGGTCAGAGAAACTGGGTTCAAATCCTGACTTTGCTGCTGAAGGGCCACGTAGAGTGAGCTTTGGTAAGCCTTCTCATTTCTCTAGGTCTCAGTTTCTTTCTCTGTAAAAGATAAGAGGGGGGAGAAACCTTAGAACAGAGATTATCACCTCTGTTCTAGAGGGTCAGACACCAGCTAAAATGGACGCTTTTCCGAATATTCACAAGGCAGATGCCAGAACTTTGCCCTGGAACTGGTCCCCTCCTCCTGAAGGGCAGCCGTCTTTTCCTTGGTCCCAGGGGAAAATATGCTTGTGTGACCACTCTGACCTCAGTTTCTTCATTTTTATTGGACTGTCCAGTGGAGAAGGGATGAATTTGGCTCCCAGAAGGCAGAACTTTCTAGGGGAAGATACAGAGAGGGGGGCAGCTGCTGGAAGTGCTCCTGCCCAGCAGAGCTGCCCCCAGAATGCCAGGGGAGGCCTTCAAACAAAGGAGGTGGGCTGTGTCTCAGAACTGCCAGATTCCTGCAGAGCACATCCTTCTGGGAGCTGCCTCTGACAGCAATGCCCTTCCGTGCCTTCACCGAGGACCTTTTAAAAACCAAGGCTGCCAGGTGGAGAGCAATTAAGTTTGATGGGACCACCATTGATTTAAAACCAGAGGAGACTGGAGGAGGGGAGGGATGTAATGATTCCGAAGCTTATCTCATACTAAAAGACTGAGGTTCACAGGTGGGTTCTAGGTAATTTCCCCAAAGATCTTCCATGGTGATGCTTCTGCCTGCCTGTTATTAATGCCAGTCATTGACTATTCTGCTCATTGAAATGCTCAGGATCCTGAACAGCAACTTCCCCTTGTCTGATGTTGCCATTGACCATATTTGCCTTTGATTCTGGAAACCCAATTTGATGCCTTTGGGGAATGGCCAGGATGAGCAATGGGCACAGCTTCTGTGGGGCCGGCCCTGGAGGGCCCAAGTGGCCAGGACTACTTTAAGCTGGTCCATCTGGGGAAAGGTGGGAAGGTAAGGTGACAGACACTACCTAGGAAAGCTTTCTGGAAGGCAGGCTTCCTCTCGACATCTTTTTATCTCCCATTCATAGCACTTCAGAGCCACGTCTGAGATCGCCTCTGAAGGTCTAAACCCCTCATACCCTTTGATCCAAAGATTCCCAAAGAAACCAAAGAGGAAGGAAACTGTCCCCTTCATGTACCACAATATTGCCAGCAGCTCGTTTGAGGGTGGCAAACTCTAGAAACGAGTTTATTTATTGGAGAATGGCTGGCCAAATTATGATATATGAAGGTAACCAAATAATATTGTGTTATAAGAAATGATCAAAGGGACAGTTTCTGAGAAATCTGGGAAGACTTTTATAATGGATTCAGAGTTAAGTGAGAATAAGATTTTTGCTAAGAACAATATAAGTATCGGCCATTGTCCTTCATGCTCGGAGGATAGATGACATAACTATGTTGTGTTTCCAACTGTGGCTGGTCAGATCAGTGTGATCCCCAAGGGTTTTGCCATAGGTTGGGCACAAAGAGTCTGCGTGAACATTTGGGAGGAGAGAAGGCTCTAGATTTGTGTACCTCATGTTTCTTTTGAGCTCCCCAAATCTGGCTTTGCTTGTAGAGAACAGCAGCTTCTTGATGGGGTGGCCCTGTGCCTGTCATTAAGGAAAAGCCACCTGGAAGCTCTTCAGAAGTCAGATCAATGCAATGATCAATCCCTGTTCCGGAGGACTGATGCACCTCTTTGCAGAGAAGAGAAGCAGAATAAGATACAACCTTTCAGGTCCAGCTGAAGTGGGGATTGGCTTTGCTTGAATGTAAAAAACAAATGGCAGTTTCATCAGCAATCTATTTTTTTTAAACCCTATTGAAAATAAATGAAATCCATGTACTTTGGTACATGGGAATGTTCACTTCACTAAGTATTTGTGAAGTTTGGAATTTAAAAAAAAGAAATTACCCAGACCTTCAAAATAACGACAAAAGATGCCATCCAAAGCTGGCAGAGAGAGGGCTGTGGGGACTGAGTGCAAATCACAACATAGCATTTTCACTCTTTTTGTTGTTTGCTTGCATTTTGTTTTCTTTCTCATTTTTTCCCTTTTCTAATTTTTCTTGTGCACCATGATATTTGTGGAAATATGTATAGGAGAATTGCACATGTTTAACATAGATTATTTGCCATCTAGGGCAAGAGGAGGGGAGAAGAGTGAAAAAAATTGGAACAACAGGTTTTGCAAGGGTGAATGGTGAAGATTATCCATGCATATATTTTGAAAATAAAAAGCTTTAATTAAAAAAAAAGAATGATAATGATCCATCAACTCCCATTGGGCAAAGGAGAGGTTGAGATCTATGCTGGAGGAAGAGGGAACACAAGCTCCCCAACTTAGAGTTAAGTTATTTACATTTTCCAGGGCTTCCCTTCTCATGATGTAGTGGAGAAGCCAGAAGTCGGGGGACCTTCACTCTTGTCCTGGTTTTACTATTGAGTTTATGTCATCTTGGACAAGTTACCCAGGCTCTAGTTTGTTTCCCAATCTGTAAAATGGGGAGTTTGAAGCAATTGGTTTCTAAGTTTCCTTTCCACACCATCATTCTATGAGCTTAATGTCACAAATCCCTTCTTCTCAGAGCTCAGTTTTTTCATCAAAGGAGGTGACTTCAACCAATCCTAATGTCTATTCATTCATTCATTCATTCATTCATTCAGTAGGACTATAATAAACACCTACCAGGTGCTTGATACTGTGCTGGAGATTCAAAGAAAAAAGCTCATAGTCCCTCCCCTCAAGAAGTTTATATTATATTGTAGAAAACAATATGAAATGGAAAACAAAATATATTTTGTTTTTCAGTCATGTCCTACTCTTTGTGACCCCATTGGGAGTTTTCTTGGCAGAGACACTGAGGTAGTTGGCCATTTCCTTTTCCAGCTCATTTTACAGATGATGACCTGTCACTGATGATGATTTACAGATAAGGAACCTTCATAAAAGAGAGAGATGCGATTACTTTCTAGACAACAGTATTAGCATCATGGGGACATGGTGGAAGATGTGCAAGAGCCGATGTTTGAGCTAAACTTCTATAAGGGCATAATCTCTCCTCCTCCTGAAGCCTCCTTGCTGGCAGGTAGTTAACCCCATTTTCAAGGAAGGTAAGTAGCCCAGGAGCAAACAAATGGGAGATTGTGAAAACTGTCTTAACCAATTAAAAAAAAATCTTCCTGGAAAGATCAGAAGGTTTGAGTGTCCCTCTTTCTGAGGGTAGATCCAGAGACTATAGGAAGAGGCTAAATGACCACTTGTTGGGGAGAGGGGGGTGACTGAAGGGGTGGAACTCCTTGCAATCCCATACAGCTGGGAGAGTCAGTCAGAGGATGGATTCTGAGGATCCAGGCTGGTGGTTGAGGGCAGAGGAGCCCCAACCTGAGGATGGTGTGCCATCTAGTGGCCATGCTCCATATGGTTGGCAGGGACCTGAATTTTGGAGGCAGTTTGAAAAGGAGAGGGAATCTGTCCTCAGGTGTCCAAGATGATTGCCTTTTACAGCCCACTGAGCCAAAATAAAGAGAAAGAACGGAGAGGGGGATCAACCTCAGCAAACTTTTTAGGAGGAGAGTAGCCAAGTTCTTCTAAATGGGAAGGGCCACCCTCCCCTTCCCTGATGTCAACTTTGGCCAAAACTTAAGCTTGTGCCTGGGCAGAGGTGGGATGCCAGGCAGGGGAAGAGGACAGTGTAGGCAAAGAAGGTTCCATGATTAATAATGGCTGTCCCTTAGCAGAGTGCCTGACACACAGTAAGAGCTTAATAAATAAAGAATTGTGAGCTTGCCTTTCTAAGTGACTAGGTTTCCAAATATGATTGCTGCCAAGGACATCACAGCCCAGCTATCATTGATTCTATTTTGCCAAAGGGGTCATTGGGACTCAGAGATATTGTGCCACTTGTCCAGGGTGATACCTGATAGCTCGGATTCCAAGGGAGGACTGGCCAGGCTGGCATTTACCTCCCTTATTCCTCTCTCTGTCTCTCTCCCTCCCTCCCTTCCCCCCTCCCTCCCTTTCTCTCCCTCCCTCCCTTCCCCCCTCCCTCCCTCCCTCTTTCCCCCCTCCCTCCCTCTCTCTCTCTCTCTCTCTCTTTCTCTCTCTCTCTCTCCCTCTCTCCTCCCCTCTCCCCTTTGTGGGTGCAGTTTCCCTCTCCTTGATTTCAAGGAGTTCCCTTCAATTAACTGAGTCCCTAAGGGGGACTTTCTAAAATCCAATTGCCAGAGGAAGTCCCAGAGTGTCAGTAATAGGAGGCCCCTCAGGACCTTCGGTGTGCAGATGAGTGACTGACCCCTCTTTGGGTTTATGGTCTAGGGGATTCCTAGCCAAATGCCCAATAAGAGAAAGGCCCTTGCCCAAGATGCCCCTGTCCATTCCTCCCAGTCTAAGCCCTTTCCAGCTACATCTCCTCCATCCCACTTGGGCCCGGCCAGCTTTCCTTTGTTGTGGTCCACCAGAGGGGCGGTAGAGGAAGGTATGGATACTGGAGGCGGGGGAGGGGGGGAAGGCAGGGCTGAGGAGAGGGCAGCTTTCCTTCTCTCTCTGAATTTGAGCTCCTCAGTCTGCCGGCCTGACAACTGGGGAACATCCAACCTTCCCATAAGCTCCTCTTCTTGCAGGCAGACTGTTTGTTACCCAGAACTGGGCCTCCAGGAGCCAGCCAGTCAGCTAGCTTTCCCCCCTTTTCTCCTTTTCTCCCTCTCCTTCCCTTTGTCCTCCTTTTCCCCTCCCTTTCCTTCCCCCCTTTCTCCCTCCCCTCTTATTTCTTTTCTTCCTTCTCTCCTTCCTTTAGCCATTCCTTCGCTCCCCCTTTATCTCCTCTCCTTGTCTTCCTCTCTCTGCTTCCCCTTTCTTCCCTTCCGTTGCTCTCCCTCCTTCCTTTCTAGCCTCCTCCCCCCACACCGCCCATCCCCACTGCTCCGGCCTGTGTGGGAGGGCCGGCTAGGGGCGGAGCCCAAAGGATGGGGGGGGGGAGAGGAAGGCCAGTACCCGCGCGTGGGGGGTGGGGGCGGGTACGTGTGTGTGTGCGTGTGTGTGTGTGCGTGTGTGTGTGTGAAAAAGTCGCCAGTGGATTTGGGTGTGGACTGACCCCCTGAGATTTGACCCTGGTATGAAATGCTCTAGCTGTTTGCAGAAACCTCATCAATGGGCAGATAAGGAGCCCTATAAAAGGCGTGAACACCTGCAGCCACTGGGTTCTGTTCTTCCTCCCCATCCCAGCGCCTTGGCTCCCTAGTGCTTCTGTCCGCGCGTCGGGAAGCAGCTGAGCGCGTGCCTGGAGGTGCCAGTGCGTGTCGTGGCCAGCACTCGGTGGGCCACAGCGGCCGCTCGGACAGAGCCAGCTCCAGGCCCGAGCTCCGGCCGGCTGCGCCATGGCCCCGCTGCTGACTCCCCTGCTCACCCTGGCTGCGCTCTGGTTGGCCCCGTCGGTGCGCGCCCGGCCGCTGGCGGACGCCGGCCCGCACGTCTATTACGGCTGGGGGGACCCCATCCGTACGCGGCATCTCTACACCGCCAGCCGGCATGGGCTGGCCAGCTTCTTCCTGAGGATCCATCGCGACGGCCGCGTGGACGGCAGCCGGAGTCAGAGCGCGCTAAGTAAGTCGGGGAGCCCGAGTGTGTGTGCGCGCTTGCGTGTGAGAGAGAGCGCGAGGATCCTTGAATATCTCTGTCCACTCCTGAGTGTGCTTGCTATCCCTTCTTCGGAGCTCCAGACCCTCCCGCCTTCTCTCCCTCCCTCCCTCCAGACGAAAGTCCCCTGGGGCGCTGCAGATTGGAGGGCTCTCTGCCGGGAATCCTTCGGGGCCCAGAGGCGGGGCGCTCCTCCGTCCTGCTGGGCAAAGATAACCTTGGCTTCTGGCCGCTGGCGCCGGATGCCTCCCCGCCACTCCCCTCAGAGGTTTGGCTCCCGGGCAGGCCTGGGTTGAGGCTGCTCGGAGGCTCAGCCCGGTCTCCCCGCTTCTGGACTGCTTTTGGACGCCCCATCGAGGCGCTTCTGCCCTACTCACCTGTCTCCTTTCTGTTCAGGTTTGTTGGAGATCAAGGCGGTCGCTCGTCAGATCGTGGCGATCAAGGGTGTCCGCAGCTCTCGGTACTTGTGTATGGGAGACGCCGGGAAGCTCCAGGGATCGGTAAATCAAGTCCCCAGAATAAATAACCCTTGTGGGCTTGGGTAATTGGCCCCGCCGGGCTTTCCAAATGCGGGGGCTGGGGTTATTTCACTCTGTGCGACCTTGGCCTCCAAATTGCTGGAAGGCTGCGAGCCTCAGTTTCCTCACCTGCAAAATTGGGCTGCTAATTACCTCGAGATTCTGGGAAGCCCTAAAGAAATTAGGGATGTCAAGTTCTTAGCGGGCGGTGGAACTCTGCTAGGGAAGGAATTTGGGTTCTTTGTGTTAAGTAGCGGGGAGCCTGGCCCTGCCGGAGGAGAGGCTGGGGAGCCCTGGGGTCCCAGACTGCAACTTGGAAGACTGGCGGCTCCAGTTCCAGTCCTAGTCGGGGGAGGGGGGTGCTAGTTTGCAAGAAAAAATATCTCAGCGGCTGCTTCCAGGGGTACTGATAAACCAAGGACCCGACATCTGAGAAACGGTAGCTATTGTTTCTTTGGCTTGGAGCTTCAGTTCCCAATCCAGGGCCGAAAACCCAGGAAAGACCAGAGCCCGGCCAAATCTGCTTTGTGCAGGAGCTTTGGCGTTTGCACCGGAAGCGAGATTGTGATTGTCCTTGCGGCAGACTGCCAGAAAGGAGCCCTTAAAATAATTCCCCAAGGGATGCTTTTATTGCCCTGACAAGCCCCTGATAGTCCCTGAAAGGCCTTTCCCATTACTTTAAATCTTCTTGAAAACTAGTTAAGTTGTTTCACTAAGCTTACCAGGAAATCCCACTGGAGAACTTGGGGGTCCATGTTGGAGCCCCGTTTGGCTGCATTTTTAATAAAAACATAAAAAGACCTGGGTTCCTCAGCAGCCCTGAGCCTCTTCCTAGCTGTATGGTTTTCCAGTCATTCTCCCTTTCTGAGCCTCTATTTCTTTATAAAATGGGGGGTTGATAATAACATCTAGGGCTTGGGGAGCTGGAGCTGTCCATCATCTGATAAACCCCAAACACTGTGCTGAGAGCTGCCTAGAGCTGGAGGAAACCCAACCTTCCCAGCCCCTGAGGGGTTCTCATTCTGGTTAGGGAAAGTGACTAGTGGTAATTGGAAGGGGTGGGGATGAGATAGAAAACTGTTGGTGACTCCAGACTAGTTTCTTAGCCTCTCCAAGTTTTGGTTTCCTCTGGAGGAAAATGGGGTGGGGGTGTCGGAAGAGAATAGCACTTTCGGTGCTGACTTGTTGCAAGTCCCCAATGAGATCACAGAGTTAAGTGTTTTCCAAACTTTCAAAGCTGTGGTTTCAATGCTAGCTATTATTATGTAAAGCGCTTCCCCATCTTTGCTGCTGGAAGGGAGGGTTAATTGTGTCACCTTTGTTATATATTCCCCCTGTCCCCCTATTTTAAATCCTGCCTTTTGCAAATTGTCAGGATAGTCTTTCAAAGTCGTTTCTTCTGTCCCCAGAAGCTAGGGCTTCCAGCGGTTGGCCCCCCAGTCCCACTAAACTGGGTCTCTTCATCTTAGAATAATAAGCACTCCAGGTCTGTCAGCCCCCCCCCCCGCTACTGCTCCCCTATTACTGTTCAGCTCAGACCTAGTGGGAGAGCTTACCCCCACTGAAAAGGAGCTAGGCCCATGGAAAATCTGAGCTCGCTGCTTCCCTAATTAGCCGCCAACAAAGGCAGGAGTTCAAAGGGATCCATTATAAAACCCCGTCTCTTTCTGGGGTCATCGATGGCTGTTGGCTGTGGGAGGTCTGAGAAGGGTGGTCCAAGGAAAGCTGGTCAGGGGCCCCTGGTGCCCTCTTGCCCTGCTGTGAATGCCCACCCCCACCCCTTGTGCTTCCAAAGACTGGGGAATAGACCAGTCTTCCCAGGCCAGAACCATTGCCTGCTAAGATGATGCAAGGAGAGCCCAGCTTTGATTAGCTTCTACCCAGGATGCTTCATGACCCAAGCACAGGCCTTTTGATGTTGGTCCCCAGCTTGTTTTGTGGCTGGGAACCATTGATGTCGGCTCCCTTTGTGACCTTTATTAGCTAAATACTTGAAGGGGAGGAGAGGACTGGAGCAGAGTGAAGAAAGGAGGAGGGAGCCCTGGGGAGAAATTTGGCACCTGGGGGAAGGGGAACTCTCCAGGCGAGGAGGTTGTTTTTCCTCTTGGGGCTTTTACTTAAAGTGGCTGCATGGAGGGCCCACTTAGTCTTTAAGGTCTTCGAGGTCCCCACCATTCATCAGGTGAGCATCAGGGAAAGCCTTTTCCCTTTCATTCTGCCTAATATAAAAGAGAAGCCTGAAGGAGGCTACACATCTGCCTTAATGTATCCTGAGGGGTGTTCTAGGAGGGGCAGGAGGGGCTTTCTGCAAGAGGGACCCTGAGGACTGTTTTAGGAGGGGCAGGAGGGGCTTTCTGCAAGAGGGACCCTGAGGGGTGT
>JAJPUD010000663.1:600419-613091 GCA_023553655.1 Myrmecobius fasciatus
TAGGAGGGGCAGGAGGGGCTTTCTGCAAGAGGGACCCTGAGGGGTGTTTTTTAGGAGGGGCAGGAGGGGCTTTCTGCAAGAGGGACGACCTTCCTGTCTTTGGGTTCAGAGGAGAGACCTAGGAAGAGGGGGAGCAGGGGATTGAGGCTCCATGGAAGGAAAGGCTCCCTACCAAGCCAAGGATCATGGAGGGAACCAGGCTGCCTGGTATCCTCAAGCACAGGCGGGCTGACTCCTGCCTGGGCCATGGGGTTCCTGGACAGATGGGCTGACCTCAGTTTCTCTGAGAGACCCCTTCCATCTCAGATGCTGAGCTTCTGTAACTGCCAGCTGGGCAAGAAACTCCCTTGGAGAACCCGAAGAGAGCCTGTTCTCTCTAGATACATCCTAACATTTCCAGTTGAAACATTAAGTGTTGTAAAACTGTCTGGTATATTAATTGAAGGGAATGGATCTTGCTAATCTTTGAGCCAATTAGGGTTTTCTTTAAATGCTAGATGTGAGAAGAAAAATAAGATTGAAAAGCCCCCTCCCAGTCCCCAATCACTTGGAATTCTGAACCTGATAGCTACCTGAAGGATACTTCTGACAGGACACAAGGACCCCTAAAGTCCCTCCCTTCCAGTGCTGCCATCCTAGGGCTCTGGGTTGGAGAGACCATCACAAGGAGGCTTGAAACTGCTATTGAGGTGATCATTAGGAAGAGAAAGAGAGTGAGCTGGCTTGGGATGTCTTAGGTTCCCCAGCCCTGCAAGTCAGTCCACAGAGGCTTGGCAAGGATGCCAAGGAAGAGTGGGGAGCTCAGGGCTGAGTTGGGATCCCCTCCAACTCAGATTGGGAGATTGGATGAGTTTGAGGTTCGCCTCTCAGTTTCTACTTGGTTTTCCACTTTAGAAATGATTGACTATAGGATGGACTAATCAGCAGCTCTACTTCATGACTGCTGGGATTTGACCAAGCGTCTCCGGGACGTTTTATTACAGGTTGAAAGAGTTCACTGGGAGCCATCACCGGCAGTTCAGTGACCCCTGAGCTGGAGTCAGCGAGAGCCCTGAGCTGCGGGGCCCTCGTGGCTCTGATCGCCAGTTTGCTGAGTCCAGCACTTTAGTTATAAACATTGGCTGAGGCAGGCTGGACTTTCTCTCTGTCTCTGCTCTCTTTTGTCTCTTTGTTTCTGTCTCTGTCTCTGCTCTCTTTGTCTCTTTGTTTCTGTCTCTGTCGGCTCTCTTTGTCTCTTTGTTTCTGTCTCTGTCTCTGTTGGCTCTCTTTGTCTGTTTCTGTCTCGATTTCTGACTCTGGCTCTCTGAGTCTCTGGGTCTCTGTCTCTCCCTTGGAATGGATTGTTTGATCTTTTAGGTAGGATCATGAGTATTAAGGGCTTTCCTCTGAGAACATCAGGCTCTTCCACATAACCCCAGACTACTTGTCTTCTTGAAAATCTAAGTGAACCACAGGGATCAAACTTTTGTCTCTAAAAATGAATCCTCGAGGTGGTCTCTAATAACATGGTTTAAAAGCCTGAGGAATGTAGAAATGGCAATCTTGAATTCAAATCCTGGATTGTCCCTTCTCTTACTGGCTGGGAAAAGTGGGCTTGTGTTTGTATGTGTGTGTGTGTGTGTGTATCTTCAGCACTTAGCACAATGCCCAACATTTAATAAGTGCTTAATAAATGCTTATTGACTAAAATGAGGGTCTAGTCTTGATGGACAACAAGGCTGCTTTCAGGTCTGTCTTTAGGGGATTCTCCATTAGAGGCCAGAGAAGCCACATCATCCTCAGCTTGGAGGCTCCCCAAGGGCAGAGGAGGGAAGCCCTTTCCTGGGGCAGCCCAGACCCCTTTAAGGAAGCTCTCCCTTAATTTGCTTTGGAATCTTTGTGGCTTTGTGTACCCACCATCCTTTGTCCTGAATTCTGTCCTCCGGGACTGCCCAGAAAATCAAGTTTCTTTAAATAATGGAAGACGCTCAGTAGGTCTAGGTCTCCTGGAGTGGGATAGACAACATTCAGCATTCTCTTCTGGAGATTCTATGGCCCTGGTTTCAAGGAAGGGAGGGGAGAAGGCTGCGTGGACCTAATGGCCCAGTTTGCTGTGCTAAGCACTGGACAAATGCGGTCTCCCCTGAGTCTCTGGACAGCCCTGGGAGGCAGCTGCTCCTATAATCCCCATTCTTCAGTGGAAGAAACTGAGGAAGTGACTTGTCCAGAGCCACCCAGCCAGTAAGGGCCTGAGGCAGGATTTGAACTCAGGCCTTTTTGCTCTCTAGTCCTAATGGGGACACACTCCCATACCCTCCACCAAGTAAGAGACAGATTCTCCTCCCCTGGGGACTCAGTTTCCCAATTTGCTTCTCCGCATCCCTCCGTGGGGTTAGTGGGCGACTCCGGGCAGCCTTACAGACGGCTCCCTGGCTTCTCAGGAGGGCGTACTGACCCGGGCTGTGTCTCCATCCAGGTGCGGTTCTCCGCCGAAGACTGCACGTTCGAGGAGCAGATTCGCCCCGACGGCTACAACGTGTACCAGTCCCCGAAGTACGGCCTCCCGGTGTCCCTGTGCAGCGACAAGCAGAGGCAGCAGTTCCAAGGCAAGGACTTCCTGCCTCTGTCTCATTTTTTGCCCCTGATCAGCTCCACTCCGCTGGAGAACGAGGACTCGGGAGGGCCCGGGGATGCCTTTGACTCGAAGATGTTTTCCTCGCCGCTAGAAACTGACAGCATGGACCCCTTTGGCTTTGCCTCCAAACTGTCGCCTATAAAGAGCCCCAGCTTCCAGAAATAATCGAGGCCCCTGCCAGGATCCGGGACCCGGGCCAGGGTCCTTCTCTCGTCCTCCTGCAGCCCATGGGCTGCCGTGGGGAGCAGGGCTTGCCCCCGGGGAGTCTCGAGGGATGAAGACGCCCCTGGAGAGAGTGACGGTTCCATTTTGTAAATACATAAAACGTCTCCAGATGGTTCATGTGTACGATATTGAGCATCAGCTAAACCCCCTGCCCAACGGATCTCTCATTTGGGCGGGGCCGCCTTCCATGGCCCGGGAGAGACCCCTTTCTGCTACGAATCGGTGACTAGGAGAGCTGAAAAGGGGGGACTTGACCGACCTCAGAGCCATGTTGGAAAGGAGCCCAGGCTCCTCAAAATCCCTCCGCCAGGGGTGCCCCAGGGCGCCTCTGCGGGCTGCAAGAGGCCCCACCCCCACTCTTCAGGCCTGAATGGGTAGAATTGGAGGGTGAATGACCTCTCTCTCCTGCCTACTAAGCATCAGATTGCTCCTGGGAGATAAGGCTGCTCACCCTCCCTACCCCCTACTAACTCCCTCTTTTAACCTGGCTTACCTTATTGACAGGAAGAAATGAAAAGACCTTGTCGCCCCCAGCTCCAAGACTGCCTGTCTTTTCAAAGTAAACACAGCTTGAACCAGAAAGAGATAGGAGCCAGCTTTGGGGCAGCTTATTGACCCAAGTCACCCGGGGTGTCTCTTAGGCACATCTCCAGAGAGTTCCCAGGGAACAGCGACCAGCAGCCACCAGATCAAGCCCCACTAAGTTTCTTCTCTCCCATAGAGTGTGTTTGGGCTCCCTTCCCACAGGCCGGCTGCTTCTCCTCCTTCTCCTCTTTCTCCTTCTCCTCTTCCTCTGTCTTTCTTTTCCTCTTTGTTCTCCTCTTCCTCTTCTTCTGTAGGGGGGAACAGGAGCTGTGAATAATCCAAGGCCAGTTTGGGGGGCTTTCCCTGGGTATCCCACCTAGAGCAGACTTCCATTCCTTGCTATCGGGTCCTCATGGGAAATCTCACTCCCTCCTCTGCCCAGCACTTAGCTGCCCCATGTGATATTTATAAGTAATTTATTGTCCCATTCTCAACCCTTTATCTTCTTACTTTATTTATGCCCTGTCATATTTATGCGCTGATGGGAGTTTGTTTTTTACATTAAAGTGGCATTGGTTTGTATCAAAGCCTGTCTCATTTCTGAAGAGATTTATGTGGAATGAAAAACAGAATTATCCAAATGGAGTGCTAAGAGCTTGGACCTCTCCCAGAGGTCTCTAAGTAGAGAGTCTACCTTCCCGAAAACTTGTATTAAGTGCCTATTGTTTGCCCTTTGCCAGGCTCTTTGTAGGGGAAGGTGTAAGGGAAAGTTCTTGTTCAGGCAATAGTCCAACTGACCCCCTCTGGCGTCCCTCCCAGTCCCCAGTGACAGATCCTTATCCCAGCTTTTTGGAAATTCCTCTCCCCAGGGATACTGTTGAAGTAGGAAAAGTGAATGGACAGAAAGAGAAAGGTGGTCAAAGCTCTTACTGGACAGGGAGAGAAAGGGGGTCAAAGCTCTTACTGGACAGGGAGAGAAAGGGGGTCAAAGCTCTTACTGGACAGGGAGAGAAAGGGGGTCAAAGCTCTTACTGGACAGGGAGAGAAAGGGGGTCAAAGCTCTTTCTGGACAGGGAGAGAAAGGGGGTCAAAGCTCTTTCTGGACAGGGAGAGAAAGGGGGTCAAAGCTCTTTCTGGACAGGGAGAGAAAGGGGGTCAAAGCTGTTACTGCTCCACCTTGGGAGCATGACTCTAGACTGTGCAACTGGTTCATGAATCCCTGAACACAGAAACTCTTGGGTTTCATCTGCAGAGGCAAAGGGAGGGAAGCCACAGAATTCTGGATCTCTGGGATGGTCAGGTCAGGAGTTAGGAGGTTTCAGCCAAATCCCCTCATTGTCTTAAGACGCTCTCAGTTTTCTCATCTGTAAAAGGGAGCCATAGTCCATGCTGCCTATTTCCTGAAGCTATGGTAGTATCAAGAGGATGTACAGAGACTTTAAGTGATGAGAAATGCTCACATGGAGCAGCTTTGGGCTAACAGGAGCCCTTAGAGGAGGAGCGGGAGAGAGGGGCAGCTGGTGCTCTTTGGACGTCAGCAGGTTTTATAAATAATTTGTTGTCAATCCTTTATTTTTGTAGTTTATCATGGAGCCATGGCTCAATTTCAGATCCAGCCACTGCCTCCTTCCGAATAACCATCCTGGTGGAATATCTCAGAAATCAGATTTCAGAAGTGACCCCTTGGAAGAAATGGTTTAGTCTCAGGAACTGTGGGAAGAGGGATCACAGGAAGGGGCCTGGGAGGACATCTATTCCAGTCCACTCATTTTATAGATGGCTGATTGGCCAAAAGCCACCCAGGTGGGATGAGATGGCCGTGACTAGCATGGCATTGTGAGGTGTACAAAGCGCAGCACATAAATGTTATCTCAAGTCCATCCTCACAACAGCCTGGAGGTGGGTGCTATTATTATCCTCACTATACAGAAAAGGAAATTGAGGCTGAGACACTGCCAGCATTTATTAAACACCTACTTGATGCCAGCTACACTGCTTTTAAATATCTGGGGCAGGATTGGAACTCTCATTTTCTTGACTCCTGGTGTGTACACTGTTTTCTCTACTAAACTACATTAATCTCTCTCTGTCTGCCTGTCTTTCTCTCTTGCTCTCTGTCTCTTCCTCTCTCTTTCTCACCCCCCTTTCAATTCAGAAATTGCAGGATTCTTTGGGTTACTTCAGTATGAGACCCATTTGATTTCCCATATGGAGAACTAATAGTATACATCTTACAGGGTTGGAAGTTCCCAAGGCAACCAGCCACAGCTCACTCTACTACTTTACTATTATTTACACTGGACCAAGAAGTGTCAAGTGTCTCCCAGAGGTTTCATCACAGGTAGAAAGAATTCCCCGGAGTCAGAACCTGCAGTTCATTGACCCCTGAGCCTGGCTCTAAGCTGTGGGGCCCTTTGGGCTCTGAATGCCAGGTTACAGAGCCTGGCACCTTAGTTATAAACATTGTCTGAGTGGAGATGGATGGATGGATGGATGAACTCTCAGAGAAGCTTAATGTGTTTGGAATTTGGGATAAGAACATGTGAACTGAGGGTTTTCCTCTGGGAACATAGAGAATGCCAGACTAGAATTGATTTATTGAAAGTGTCAATGGAATAAAGGCACTGAACACCCACCTTTAAAATATCTCATCCCTCTGCTCTACAATAACATTTTTTTTAAATTTTTGCTGAGGCAATTGGGGTTAAGTGACTTGCCCAGGGTCACACAGCTAGGAAATGTTAAGTGAGACCAGATTTGAATTCAGGTCCTCCTGACTTCAGGGCTACAGTAATATTTTTAAAAGGCTAAGAAGCTTGAATCTTATCTGGCTGCTTATTGGTTGTGTGACTTTCCCTCTCCCTCTGAAAGAAGAGAAGGTGGGATATGATGGATTTCTTCTTCATGACCAGTTCTGACCTTTGGTGATCCTCCACTGCTATCCTTTCTCTCCACAATTTAGTTTAGAAGATCCAGCTTTCTCAGGGGTGGAAGGAACCTTAGAGATCATCTCCTCTAAGCTGCCCCTGAATGAGAATTCCCTCTTCAATGTAGCCAGTAAGTAGCCACCCAGCTTTAGCTAGAAGATCTCCAGTGGGTCAACCCAGGCCTTTTTAGTAGTTTCAAAATGGTTGTTGACTGACTGACCGACGCCAGCCTAACTCTAATACAACTTTCCTTCACCTCTCCTAGCCTTGTCATCTGGAGCCAACTGGAACTAGTCCAGTCCCTCTTCCAAATCTTCCAAATCCTTTAAATATTGGAAGAAAACTATTATCCCCTGTCCAGTTTTCCTCCTCAAAGTTAAATGTTCTCCAAGTTAAGTATGCACATTTCCTTCAATCTTTTCTGATACAATGATTAAAAAAGCTGGATTCAAATCCAGCCCACGACACCATCTGCCTCTGTTTCTTCATTTGTTAGCTGGAGATAAGACCACATATACTATCTGTCTCATTTAGTTTGGGAGAACAGCTAAGTTATCAGCAAAACCAAAACAAAACAAAAACCACAAAACGAGAAAAGAAAGCAATTTATCTTGTTTTCAACAAGGGAAAAGCACATCCCGTGAAGGGAACTATTGACAGGTTTAGGGCGACAAATGGGACATCAGATAGCCCCAGATCCCTAAGTTTGCTCTTAGCCTTTGCCTGTCATCAATCCCCATTAACTTCACCAGTGCTCGTCTTGCAATAGCCTTTATCTTCAGCATGATTAGCCTTGATTCCCCCAGGACAGAGGAGGGTTATTGATACTGTCCATGGTCATGAAATGGTGGGGAAAGTCAGGCAAGTCTTTTCGTTGCGGGGTAACTGTCCTGCTCAGCAACCATTCCTACTGCCAACCCTTTTCCAGTTTGGTCTAAGAAAAACAGTCTTAGGCTGTGTGGATACTTTTCTTTCTTTCAAGCAGGCTTGCAGGCACTTGGAGCTTCAGTGGAAACTGAGCTCGAAAAAGTGTTGGGTAAAGGGATTCAAAAGCCATAAGCAAGGAAGTGCCCCTAACTCAGGATATCTGGCCTATTGTATGCCAAGGCTCCAGGTTCTATAAAGCAAGGAAGTGCCCCCGAGGCAGGATGCCTGGCCTGTTATCACCAAGATCCTCAATCGAGGAAGTGCCCCCACAGAGGATGTCTGTGAAAGCTTAATCTGGTCTTGTGGTTGCTGATTTAGCAGAAAGATTTGGATTCACTCAGAGAGCATCGAAGAGGATTGTTGGTGTGCCAGTCCAGAGGGACTTAAATCATCCTCTCTGATTGGTCAGTCCGTGTGTTTAGCTTTCTTTGGGTGTTGAGGGGCTCAAGGGAGTCCCACATTGGGGTAACTGTCTTGCTCAGTGGTTCCTACTTTTCCTATTCCTGGCAGGAGGAAATCATGGCTCAGACCCAGCCATGCATTTGGGTCATTTTTTTTTTTAACCTTTCTTGCACCTTTGCAGAGTCTCGCTTCGAGACTAAGTTATGGAGTGGATGATGGCTCTGGAGAGCCTGGTCCTGGGGATTAAGTCCTGGATAGCAGCAGCATCAAAAAGCTCATTAACTGTCCCCCAGGGTCCCTAAGTGAGGGAAAGCATCTCAGATCTCTTCCCCCTCCAGTGTATTCGAAAGTGCTCTTCCGCCAGCTCAGGTCTGTCCATATCACCCTTTTCCCAACCCAGTTGACTCCAGGAGTTCCCTCTGGCCTCCAGAAGGGCTTTCAAGGCCCTTTATCACCTGCTCCTCCTACCCTTCTGACACCTTATTCCCCAACTGTACTCTTTGATCCAGTAGCTCCAGCCTAGAGACTGCTCCATGAACAGGATCCTCTATCTCTTGGCTCCAGGCATCCTCTTGGGCTGTTCCCCAGGCCTGGAACCTCCCCCCCTCCACTTTGCATTCCCTGATGCTCTCCAGGAAGCCTCCCCCAGTCCTGCTTCACTGTGCCTGGGAAGCTCTTCCATTGAAAATACCTACCATACAGGGGGTGGGGGTGGGGTGGGAGAAGATCTCTGCCTCTGATTGATTAGTTCTCACAGAATTTCCATTTTAAGAAGAATGTCCAGGTCAGCTCTGCTTTCCTGCTTCTCCTGGCTGCAATTCTGATTCACCTCAGCAGGATTTTGTTCACCATGTCTCTTTAATGGGTACATTCATTTCCCCTCCCCTCTCTTTCAGCTCACTTTTATATGCTCTTTTCTCTATCACACGATAAGCGTCTTGAGGGCAGGGATTGATATTTCTTGGCTTGGACTGGTATTTCCAATGCTGGCACATAACAAGTAAGCAAATGCTTATCTATGATTTATCCACCAACCTTTCTATCTCTCCCCTCCAGTTTCTCCTGTCTCTACTTTGTTCATACATAGTTGTTTGCATGTTGAGTCTCCCATTAGATTATGAACCTTGGAAAGACTGTCTTTTACCTTTCTTTGTATCCTCAATACACAGTAGGTGCTCAATAAATGCTTATTGCTCTGACATGTTGATACACCATTTCATTGAACCTCACAACTCTATGAGGAAGGTGCTATCATCTTTCTCATTTTTACAGATGAGTAAACTGAGGCTAAGAAAGAGTATGTGATTTGCCCAAGATAAATAACTGAGGCAGTATCCTAACTCATACCTTCTCTAAGTCCAACATTCTATTTACTATTGACACTTGGCTGCCTAGCAATAACATGAAGTAGTCCCTACCTTCAAGGAGTTGATGTTTTTCAGGAGATAAAATGAACATGGATAAGTAAGTACAGAGTCAATTGAGGAGAGAGACAAGAAAGAGACAAAGAAACAAACAAAGAGAAAGAAAAAAGCAAGGAAGGAAGAGAGAGAAAAAGAAGAAGGAAGGAAGGAAAGAAAGAAAGAAAAGAAAAAAAAGAAAGAGAAGTAAGAACGACCAAAGGATACGGGAGACGTCACGGAAGTCAATGGGCTTTCTCTTTGTGGATTCTAACTTTGAGGCTTGCTGGTGAGAGATCAGTTATGAAAATCTTGTACAGAAATGGAAACAAGGAAAATAAAAGCATCCATGAAAATGCCCCGGCCCCTCCAGCTCTGGCTTTCTGTGGTCTGCTTTCCAGTCTCCAGGCTGACTTTTTAGGTGCTGGAGCTCCATAAAGTCCCCACATTTTCTGTACTAAGGCCCCCCCCCCAGCTCTGATTTTCTGGAGGCTAAAGGCCCTCCACCAGTCTAGGTTCTGGGCGACATTCGATGCTTTAAGGTCTCTAACCGCTTCTGACATTCTGCTTTCTTATCTTGCCAGAGGTTTTAAAGGAAATAAAGGTCCCTGGGATAAAATCACTTTGTAAATAAAGGCAGTGATTGAATCGGTCAGGAGTTAATTAACCTGCCCCCCTCCCCACTCTGGTGGAGCGGGGTGGGAGTGGGGGGGGTGTCTGCTGCTATGGCGGAGAAAGGAGTCAGAAGAAGCCGCCGCGAGGGCGGCCTTGCCCTTGTTTTGAGTCCTGACCCCACTGGGCAGACGTCGCCCTCTGGGTTTCCTCCTTGTCAAGTGGGGAGATGGGCCCGGGCATTTCCTCCCTCTTGGGCTTGCCCCTGCTTTCCAGGGCAGACTCTCTCTGCCTGAGCTGCCATGGGCACGCTGGGCTGGGGCCACAAATCCAGGGTCCCGTCATCCAGCCCCGACGCCTCCCGGTGGCCGCTGGGAAGTCCCCCCAGGAACGTCAGAACCAGCGCAGCGGGGCCAGGCAGGCTCGCCATTGCTGCGCTCCGCGCTCCCCCTGCTGGCCAGCGACCTTTCAGCGCCCGTAGCCTTGCTACCCAGACAACAGCCCTGGGCGCCCCATCACGGAGAGCCCGGGGCGCCCCCGGCCGGTGAGATCGTGCTTTGGGCGGAGGGAGGGTCTCTTTGGCCTCTAGCCTGGATTCTCTCCTCTCCGGGCCTCATCTCGGAAAATAGCACCAGGGACCAGGGCTGGGCCACGTGGACCAAGGATCCTCTTCCTTCCTCCCCCCTCCCCCCTCCCCCCCCCCCGCGAACCTCGGGGGTGACAAAGAATTGCGTCCCCGCGCAAGCACGGTCGGCTCCCTTGTGCGTGCGATGCATGCGCTTTATTTCCACGCATCCTGCGGAGCAGGGGCGCACACGCTGCCCCAGATTGACTGTCAAGGGGTCCCGGCCCCCCAGAGGCCCTTCTTGGGACAAGTCGAATCTTCACCAGGCCTAGAGTGCCCCCCAGTGGCCATGAGTGACATGGCAGCGGGGCGAATGCTGGTCCTGGAGGAAAGGGGATGGATGGAGTCGCCTTAAAGGGACAAGGCGGAAGTCTGGGCTCGGGGACCCCGACTCCAAAGACAGCAGGCCAGTTACCCTAAACTGGCAGGGAGGAGTGTGGTGGAAGGGGTGACCTTCTGGGACGAGTCCCTCACTCTCTCCGGATCTCAGCCTTTTAATCTATGAAATGGGGCTGAGTGGGGGGAGGGGGGAAAGAGGGGGACCAGATGATATCTAGGGTTCCCCAGCTAACCCTAACCCCAGTTCCTCAGCGCCCGTGACCTGAGGCTTTGAAGAGCGTGACATCGGACCTTGAGGATACAAAGAAGCCGAGGATGGGAGCGCGGGAAGCATTTAAGCCCCTTGTGTGTGCCGTGCCCTGAGCTAAACCCGAGAGACTGCGGGGGACGGTCAGTGCAACCAGTCCATCCTTCGTGCAGGATGGGGGCCGGGGGTCACAGACTTGGGAGCCCCGGCTTTGATGCGGCTGTGTTGCTTCTCCCCGCTCCCATCCCGAGGGGTGTGTGTTGGGGGGCGGCTACGTGTGCATGTGCGTGTGGGGGGGGTTACCCCTTCATCCACAGGCATGGATTAAACGCTGCATGTTTGCGGATCAGTGATGCGAGCCGGGAAGGCGAACACTGGCTCCTCCTCTGACTCCGCCTCTGGTTCCGCCTCAGTCCCCGCCCCTCTCCAGTCCTGTTTTCCCCGCCTCTCTCCCCCCGTCTGCAGTGGTTGCGGCCGAGCAGGCCTCGCTCGGAGGAGGCCTGGAAGGTTCCATTGCAGGAATAGGGTGGAGAGAGTCTCTCATCCCCTGAGCATGCGTCATGGGCTCCTCTTGAGCCCTCTCGCTGGCCGTAGTTTGTATCCCAACAGTCTGTGCGCGGCTGGCCCGGCCTGGGAGGGGAGACGGTGGTGATCCCGGGCGGGCCGGAACCGAACCGGGTCATGGACCGACCCCCGGACCTGTTCGACGCCATCGTGATGGCGGAGGAGAGGTGGGTGCGCGCCTGGGCCCTGTCTCAACCTCTCAGCCTGCACCTGGCTATGCCGCCCTGCCTCAGTTTACCCGCCTGCTCCTCAGCTCCGCTCCACTTCTGCCCCCCTTCCCGGGGTGGGTGGTTCCGGGATCACTGAGATTCCTAGTGCGTCCCCAGTCCGTTTATAGCCGGGGAAACCGAGGCCCGGGAGAGGGAGCAGCTGCCTGGGCCTCGTCAGTTGAGGTTGGGGTCCGGCCCTCTGGAGTCTTCCCCAGGACCAGGGTGGAACCTCCCTGATGAGGAGGCTCTTCTTCATTATAGGCCGAGCCAGGCCGCTGGTCCTGGGGGAGGGGGCGGAATCAAAGCTGGGCGACTTGGAGGGTCCTTCCCCTCCCCCCCCCGGGAGTGACAGTGACCCTGGTGATGGCTCCAAGGCCGTGTGGTCCATCCACCTGGGACCCTTAGTGCTGTGGGCAAGGCCTTGGGCTCGTGTCCTTGCGCCCCCGCCAGCCTGTAAACTACATGCAGTAAGTTGGCAGGCATTTAGTAAATGCCTACTGTGTGCCGAGTACTGGAGACACACGGAGGACCCCCCCCAAGCTCCCACTATTGGGGGATGCCGGCTCGGGGGGAGATCTGCTCCTGTGGGAGGACTCCAGCCTCAGGAGGCCCCGGAAGGGCCCCCAGACCCGATGGCCCGGAGCGCCGGCCCCACTCCCTGCTGTGCCGGGTCTCCTCCGGCCTCCATCCCCCCACTGAGAGGTTCTCGTGTCCGTTCTCTCTCAGATACCGCGGCGAAGGCTTCCAGGAGGGCTACGCCGAGGGCCGCTGTCTGGGCCTGGCCGAGGGCCGGCGGGCGGGAGTGGCCCGGGGGGCCAGCGTCGGGTCAGAGGTCAGCAGGAACCCCTCTGGAGCCGCCCTAGGGATCCTTGGGGGGAAGGGCAAGAGTCAGCTTGGGAGAGGTAGGGGGGAAGGGCCGATCCTTACAGCACGTGAGGGTCACCCGGTGGAGATGGGGGACACCCCAAGAGGGAATCCTGGTGGGAGGGGGCACGGGCCCCCCCCACAATCCAGCATCTTCCAGCCTCCTCTTTTGCCTTGTCCGGGCCTCAGTGA
>JAJPUD010000664.1:0-30506 GCA_023553655.1 Myrmecobius fasciatus
GCAAAAACTGCTGGGAAAATTGGAAACTAGTGTGGAAGAAATTAGGGCTTGACCCATACCTAACACCACATACCAAGATAAGATCTAAATGGGTTCATGATCTAGATATAAAGAGGGACTTTGTAAGCAAGTTAGAGGAACGTAATATAGTTTATCTCTCAGACCTGTGGAGATGGAACAAATTTTTGTCCAAAGAAGACTTGGAACTCCTAATTGAACACCAGATGGATAATTTTGACTATATTAAGTTAAAAAGTTTCTGTACAAACAAAACAAATGCAGACAAGATTAGGAGGGAAGCATCAAATTGGGAAATCATCTTTACATTTAATGGTTCTGATAAAGGCCTCATTTCTAAAATATATAGAGAATTGTCTCATATATATAAGAATTCAAGCCACTCTTCAATAGATAAGTGGTCAAGGGATATGAACAGACAATTTTCAGATGATGAAATTAAAACCATCTCTAGTCATATGAAAAGTTGCTCCAAATCACTATTGATCAGAGAAATGCAAATTAAGACAACTCTGAGATACCACTACACACCTGTCAGATTGGCTAAAATGACAGGAAAAGATAACGATGAATGTTGGAGGGGATGTGGGAGGGCTGGGACACTAATACATTGTTGGTGGAACTGTGAACGGATCCAACCATTCTGGAGAGTAATTTGGAGCTATGCTCAAAAAGTTGTCAAACTGTGCATACCCTTTGACCCAGCAGTGTTTCTACTGGGCCTATATCCCAAAGAGATCTTAGAGGAGGGAAAGGGACCCACATGTGCAAGAATGTTTGTGGCAGCCCTTTTTGTAGTGGCTAGAAACTGGAAACTGAAGGGATGCCCATCAATTGGAGAGTGGCTGAATAAATTATGGTATATGAATGTTATGGAATATTATTGCTCTGTAAGAAACGACCAGCAGGACGATTTCAGAGAGGCCTGGAGAGAGTTGCATGAACTGATGCTGAGTGAAACGAGCAGAACCAGGAGATCATCATGCACAGCAACAACAGTATTACATGATGATCAATTCTGATGGACATGGCTCTCTGCAATAAAGAATTGTCTCAAACCAGTTCCAGTTGTTCACTGAAGAAAACCATATACACCCAGAAAGAGGGACATGAAATATGGACCACAACGTAACATTTTCATGATCTCTATTGACATTTGCTTGCATTGTGTTGCCTTTCTCTGATTCTTTTTTTTTTCTTGTAGATAGGGTATTTCTTGCATAACTTCTCAAGCATTTCAACATTATTAACATGTAGTGGACTTCCTGCCATCTAGGGGAGGGGAGGGGACTGGGGGTAAAATTTGTATTGGAAAGCTTTGTAAAGATCAAGGTTGGGGAACTACCCATACATATGTTATACAAATAAAAAGCTTAAAAAAAAGAAATTTGTTTATTTAAAACAGACAATAAAAAAGAGAAAAAAGCAAAAAAACCCACAATCTTACCAAACAAAACATAGCAATATGCATAGTAGAATGCAAGAGGATTCAAAATATGAAACAATAAATTTCCATTTCAAAAAAGCCTATTTATTACATCTTGTGTTCAGAGCTATCAATTATTTTTTTGCTTCCTTGTAAGCTTTTCTTTTGTTCTCTGCAGTATACTTTTTCCTTTATTCTTTTTTTCTTTTTCCATTATTCTTTTTTTTTCTTTTTCCCCTTCTGCACTCCTTCAAGAAGGCTACAATTAAATGTGGATATATTTATATATACTTATACATATTTACATATATATATACATATATATTTATCTACAATCACACATGTATACACAAACCTTCATATACATCTATCTACATAATACTGTACTATGCTTGTTTGTCCTCTTTTTCTCTGAAGCTGGATAACATTATCCTTCGTAAGTCCAAGCCTTTTTATATTTTTCTAAATCCATCAACTTATTTCCTTCACCATAGCAATAATCTACCTTTTACTATTTATTTTAAATAGTTTAAAATAAATATTAATATGGCTGACTTATAGTGTAGTTTCCCTATTTTTATCTTTTGATTAAATCTATTTGAGCTTTAGCTTTGTCTGAAGTCAATGATTACTACCCTTGCTTTTTTTCCCTAATAAATTCTATTCCTGATCATTATGATCTTTATTTCCTATTCCTGCTGATTCTTCTACTTATACCTCTACCTTGTCTTGTTATTACTTAACCTGTCACTCCTCAAAGGATCTCACCCTTCTCTTTCCCTACCTTTTTCCTCTCTCTTATTCTGTTCCTATTAATCTATACATATCTAATTCCTGTCAATCTATATACCCTTCTATATCTCAGTTTATACTTTCTCCCCCTCTTACTTCTTTACAAATTTAGAAGACTTTTATACCTTTCTAGATATGTATGTATTGTTTCCTTTTTAACCCATTCCTGATGTGAATAGGATTACAGAACTACCATCCTTCTTCTATCTAATTCCTCTGTGTCAGTTCTTGCTCTTGCAATCCCTTAGTGTAACAGTTGTTCTTTTTATCTTTTCCTACCACAATTTTACATTTTAGAATCATATACTCAGCTGCGCCTCAATCTTTCTTTTGAAGTACCCAGTTACTAATGACAATCTTCAACATATGGTTTATATTTCTACATATAAAATATAAATAATCTGTCCTTATTGAGTTCCTTGAAATTAGTCTTTGATGCTATATATAAGGTATATATATATATGTTAAATATACATATAAGGTATTTGACATATATACAAGGTACATATATATGTCAAATTTTCTATTAAGTTCAGTTTTTTTTTTGGCAACAGAATTCTGAAAGTTTGGCAATTCATTGAAAATCCATTTTTTTCCATTCAGGATTATGCTTAATTTTGCTCTCTGGTTTGTGGATATCTACGAATGGAGTGTTTTTATTTATGTTTGGTACAACTGTACTGTTGCCTCTTTCTGTTCCATTTCATTTGAAGGAGAGTATTATGACCTTTCCACTGAGGTATTCATGTTATTAAATCTCCTCTCACCACATTGCAGGGATACTTATATAGTAATACTTATCTCCATATGTTAATCTCTAGTTTAATGTGTATATAGTTCATATTCTGTATATTTCTATATAAATATCTAGGGCCATCAGTGAAATTTTTTTGACCTTTCTTAATTTTTTCATAAGGCTTACTGGTCTTTAATATTGATATTCCTTTATTGTCATTTCTACTGCTTTCCTCAATGCTAGAGCTTTCCTTATGAGAGTACCTTCCAATTAGACTATATTTTATATGTACCTAATTGTTTGCATTATGTTTTTCCACATTAAAATGTGGTCTTGGGGCAGCTAGGTGGAGCAGTGGATAGAGCACCAGCCCTGAAGTCAGGAGGACCTGAGTTCAAATCTGGTCTCAGACACTTAACATTGCCTAGCTGTGTGACCCTGGGCAAGTCACTTAACCTCAATTGCCTCAGCAAAAAGCAAAAAAAAAAATGTGGTCTTTTTGCCTTTCTCTGTTACCCCAGGCTTAGTACATTGTAAATTTTTGATAAATGTTTGTTAACTGATTGATTTGGCATCTGTTCCAGCAGCTACATCTGGGTACTCTTCCCTTTCTATTTTAGTGGAGAGCCTTATGAAAGTTGTAATACATTTTCATAGAATACATTCATCTCAGTATTTATGGGATTAACTGTCTTTCTAGCCAAAAGTTCAGAAAACTAAATCCCATTCTCCATCACCAGTTTAGTTAATTATTCACTTCCCATAGTCTTGTTCCTTTTTGATGAGAGGCAGTGATAAAATTGCAGTTATTTAAAAATTCAAAGATTGTCAGTTTCCCTTGCTTTAGTATGAGTCAAAAAATTATAAAACTTGTATTTAAACACTGTAATGACATGAAAATTACTTGCTGGTTATATATACAATTAAAAACACCCAATTGATATTGTCCTCCTGTTTTAAAATCTGGATATATCATATAGTTATAAATATTATTTTAAAAAACAGTTAAAACACTATAATTAAATATACACTTGTATAACTATATCTAAGAAATGAAACACAATGCTTTGTCTTTTCAAAAATTTATAAACTCCCAGTAAATTAGTTCATTATCTCAGGACATCTCCACTTGGATATCTTAGCACTATCTGAAATTCAACATGTCCAAGACCAAGCTTATTAATTTCATTCAAATCACCTTTTCCTTTTATCTTCATTATTTCCAACAATGGTATTGTCATTTGTTATGTCCCAGTGTTCAATACTTTGATGTAATATTTGACCCTTTTTTCTCCCTCATCTCTCATGTTCAGTCATTTTCCAAGTCCAGGAAAATATATTTTATCTCCCATCTCTATTTCTCTCCCCTTGTCCCCATTTCTATTATGACCTGGCTATTCAGACTTTCATTAATATATCCATGTAAATTACTGTAGCAGCTTCATCAGAAGGCTCCTTTAATCCAAGCTTTCTTCTCTAATACATTTTTTTTTTTTAGCAATGGTAGTCTCTGCTCAAATCCCTTTAATAATTCTATATGTCCTGGTTTGAGCTCAGTTTCTTTAGCCTGTCATTCAAGCCTATCATCAAAATGACCATTCCTTTCTGGCTCTTTAAAATACTGTTCCTTTTTCACATATTCTCTGCCCTATCCGAACTGGACTACTTAATGTCTGTACTATCCCATGTTTTTTGACACCATGCCTTTTCTTAACCCCTGAAATTCCTTCCTATCGTTTTTAACTGAACTCACATAATACTTCCTCCATGAAATCTTTCTTCATCTCTCCTATAGCTCATAACCTTTTTCCATTAGAGTTCATATAGAACATTATTTTAACTTATGTATTTTTGAACATTATCTTATAATTATGCCTATATGTTTTTTGTAATATAAGTTCCATGGCGGCAAGTATGATATTTTCTCTAAATTTCTTATCTGCTAAGCATTTTGCAAATAAGTATTTTATTTTCTTTTTTAACTGAAAGAACACTGGATCTGGAGACAGAAGTTCTGGGTTCCTATCCTGTTTCAGCTATTTATTTGTATGATGTTGGCTTTCAGTCTATTTGGAGAGACAATATGCAAAAACATTAAGTACCAACAAGATACATATAAGATAAAATGAAGGCAATCTTAGAGACAAGGCATTAGTATTAAGGAGGAATCAGGAAAGGCTTCCATAGAAGGTGGTATTAAGTGAGATTTAAAGGGAATTATGAAAATTAGGCAGAGGTGAGTAGAAAGAGCATTCTAGGTATAGGCAGCAGCCAGTAAAAATGTGAAAAGTCTGGAGATGAACTATAATGTTCAAGGAACAGCCAGAAGATCTGTGCCAGTAGATCATGAAGTACAAGAGGAATAGTGAAGTACAAGAAAACTAGGAATATATGAAAGAGCCAGGTTGTGAAGGGCTCAAGAAGGATTTTATATTTGATTTTGGAACCACTGGGGTTGAAAGAAAGGTTGACCTACATTTTAGGAAGATCATTTTGTTAGTGGAGTGGAGGATGGACTGGAATAGGGAAAGACTTGAGACAAGCAAGATCAGCCTTTAGTCTGTTATAACAGGTGATGAAGCATGAGGTGAACAGGGCTGCGCCAGGGAGGGTAAGTGTCAGAAGAAAGAAGTAGTAGGAGAGATGTAGAATCCACAGGCCTGCTTGGAAATGGGGTGAAAGAGATAGTGAGGGTAATTGAGGATACCAGTGTTTTTGACTGGAAAGGGATGGTGATATACTAGACTGTAATAGGGAGGTTCAGAAGAGAAATTTTTGTGGGAATAATGTAAATTCACTTTTTGATATATTGAATTCAAGATGTCTGCGGGACATACAGTTCAACTACTTCCATTTTCAATTGTGAATTAAAGGTGATTAAAGAGTTTTAGTTTTTTATTTTTATTTTTAGTATGGTAATGTAGTCTCTTCCTTTTTTTAATTTTTACTTGATTTTGCATTTCCTGCATAACTCCTTGTTGACTAATAAGTAGAATGTTCAGCTTTTGCAGATGTTCCTAAAGGGCATAATAAAAACAATTTAATTGATATCCTCTCTGTAGACTGTTAGCATGATATTTGCTTTCCAAATTTTTTTTTGGGCAGGTCTCTGAAAGGTCATAGTTATAATTATTTATGTCCCTCCTCCATCCCATTCTCTGATCCCAGAATCTTATTGTGGATATTTCCTGTATCATTACCTTTTTATGACCCTAGTCGTGTTAGGACATCAGTGTGGAAAATGTATTTCATTCTGTAAAAAAGGACAAGATCTCAGATCATGTTGGCTCAGGTCAGGTTTTACTTCTGATAATTATATTCTACACTTTTAACCTAATTCCTTGTCTTGCTCTGTAAAGTGTGCCATTATGAGAGCATCACTCTCCATTTTTTCCTTCCCCTTTATTTACTGGTGAAGGTTTACTAACCAATGACATGTAGGCTAATTTTAATCAATGCTTGCTCTATCTTAAGAAAGACTACCTTTGGCCATGAAAAATCAGAGTTAGGCTTTCCATCCTTCCCAGCAGCAAGCTTACAAATTCTGAGGATTTTTGAGTATTCTCCCAACCCTATGCAAGTTTGGGATATGAGTCAGAGGCCAGCTTGAAATCAGCATTCCAAGATTGTTTTGCATGACCAATATACAAGTGTCAGAACTATGATATAATCTTTTTTTTTTTTTAATGGCCAATTCTTTGGGTAGATTCTTAGGATAGCTGTGTGACATTTCAGCATCAAAATGTGAGATCAGTTTTTTGGCCCACAAAAAATACAGTAGTTTGGGCAGAGATAATAGCTTATAGGATAGAATATTGTTCTAAGGGTAGTTTCTGCTACCCTTCCTTCTGATGCAACTTTCCTGTGCCATTTTTTAAAGTTATATAAAGGCTTATGTGGAATTAAATTATAGTGACCAAACCATGGAACAGGATCAGAGGGGCCAATCCTGGTTCTTTCTGTCTAATCACTTGAGAACTTTGAGATGTTTCTTGATATGTATGAATCAAAGCTAATGGGATCAATGTAAGATCCCCTAATTTACTATAGAACTGGAAGAAACGATGACTCAATGGGTGAAGAAAAGGGAGTAACCACCTCTTCAGATTATATGTTTCTTTCTGGTTCCTCTAAGCAGTACTGAATTGAATTTGGGTTACCTATTTTATGTTTGTTTTGTGTTCTTTAAAGATCTTAAGTAAATGAGATGAAGGGGTGCAGGCTTGGAGGTGGATTTGTGAGTTTGGAAGTCTATGGGTCAAAAATACATATTTTCATACTGGGAGGAAAATTTTTTCATGCTTCTGGGGAAGAATTCCCAGCAATTATTACAGTGTTTGTAGAGAATATGGCTTAGAGAAGACTGGCACAAGCCTAGATGTTTTATCAACAGGCATATAGATTTGTTTGAACAAATTGAAGAGTTTAAAATGTCTAATTTAAAAGTACCTCCCATAAACTTGAAGTATTGTAAAATTCTTTTGCCTTTTTTAATACATCCACCTTTTAAAAATCATAGTCTTAAATAAACAACTGATTAAAAGAATTACAATGGAAATAGTATATAAAATTAGAATTTGTAGTATTATCCATTGATGTGCTAAATATTTAAAACTTCACACTTGTGCTAAATCAGTTCTTCAGTATACATTACACTAGACTTGCAGGTATCTGTATTTGAAAAGAACATTCTGCTCGTTGGAAGACCAGATGGCTGCAAATTAATCATATGCAAACAGAATGAAATAAGTGTGGAATTATCACTTGAGCATATGTCTAAAATTTAAATATTCCTTTTAGTATATTTCATGGTATATAAACCCAATTTAGCTGAATGCCAACCTGTTCACTCACTATCTTAGAAGTACCATGACTTTTTTTTTAATCCCTTAGTCAGATCTTATTCTAAATTGAATATGAAGGTAATGCCAGACTTTACTTACTTTATATGTCATATTCAGAATAATTTCAGTCACATTCATGGCTAGTTCTCATGAAGAGAAAAATTAGCATATTAATGAATGTGCTATAGTTTATACTTCTATTCAAAAAGCAAACTGTGTGTTTAAGCAAGAAGTTATGCTTTATTTATGCACCTTACCAAATGAGAATTATTGGTATTTCCGAAGCACGTTGGAATTTCTTAGGCTTACATTTCTTTTTTTTTTTTTTGCTTTTTGCTGAGGCAATTGGGGTTAAGTGACTTGCCCAGGGTCACACAGCTAGGGAATGTTAAGTGTCTGAGACCAGATTTGAACTCAGGTCCTCCTGAATTCAGGGCTGGTGCTCTATCCACTGCGCCACCTAGCTGCCCCATTTAGGCTTACATTTCAAAACAGAAATAAAGGTGATGAAATAGTTTTATATAAAAATGCCTCCCCCCCCCCGATTTGTAGGCTAATTTCAAGGGTTGGAAAAGTAGTCAAGATTTCTTGCTCTAGCCTAATGGTTAGCAGTTAATACACCTAAGCCATTGAAGGTAATATATAACTCACATTTATTTCAGTGAAATGTTAGAAAATCTGAATTATTAGAGAGATGAATTGTAGCTTGTTAGATTTTGAATGAAAATCAGGTATACACTGATGCTAGCAATTGTTTCAATTACTTCCAAAAGAAAGACATATTCTTCCTCACTTGTAGAATCTCTTCATCCTATACCAGCTTTCTTCATGCTAATGTATGAGCATTGTGGATGAATTTGATTTGTGGTTAGAATGCTCCTATTCTAATTTTTTTAAAGCTCTACTTATGATATTGGATCATAAAACTAGGGCTGGAAGTTATCTTACAGGTTATCAAGACCAACTCACTTTACAAATGAGGAAGCTAAGGCTCAGAGATAGCAAATAACTTTCTTAAGATTCACACAGTTAGTAACCATCTGAAATAAGATTCATCTGTAACTCTTCTTGATTACAAATCTAGCACTCTATTCACTACACCATATTCCTTAGTGAATCTCTTTTCTCTTCAAGGGTTTTTGAAGTTTTGAAGTGTCAGTTAGCTATGGGAGATGCTCCTGAGCTGATGGATACTTTTTTCTCAGTACTAATTGGCCAGAGTACATTAACCTAGCTAGTAGACATTCCTTTTCATATTTATTATTGGCTTCTGAACATCAGCAACCTCAAATTTAGGTACCCATTGTATGTATGTATGTAGAAGGGGAAATCCATGAAGAAATTGTTCCCATAATTAACCATAAGAAGCAGTCAGTAGTTATTTCATATTGGGCTGCCTGCTCAACTTGGATACTGACAAATATCTTGAAAACTAGTTATTTTAGATGAGAGGAAAAGGACCCAAACCAAAATCTATTACACTTTTGAAAAACAGTTATGAGACTACAAGCAGCCATACTTAAAAGAAAGCTATTAACTTTTAAGGTCTAAGCAAAAAGGAGTAAAGTAAACAAACTTCATACAAATGTTTCTTCCACTTAGAAAAGGAATCTCTCAAAATGGGGGTTGTACTTACTATTTCTGCATGTAATAAATAATAATTGCCACAATGATAATAATAACATTGGCTTGATTGATCAAGAAATTCATACTTCAGCAGCATCTTGAACTATGAAGTTCAGGACACATTAAAAAATAAGGCCTTGAATGATTAGAAGAAAGCTTACTCAGAACATATCTCTGCACAGCAGATAGGGATATTAGGGATATAAGTTTTATTGATTCTATTTCTGTATTACTTTATTTCATTGTACAGGTCCAGGCCTTATCAACTATTAATTACCTGATCCTATGTTTTGCAACTTCTCACCTTTTACTCTTCTAATCTTTGTGATTCCAACATTACCTGCCTAGATAAATAGCACAACAAATAATTAATAACGAAAACCCTACAAGTAAAACCATTTTCTTGTTTCTACTTCCCTGAAATCTCATCTGCATCCTATTTGTCTTTCTCCTCCAAGTTTCTGCTTTCTATATATCTTATGTCCCTTGGACATTTTTGTTGAGAGAACTGAGACAACTCTTGATTGATTTGGACTGCCAAGTGGATGATTGAGTGATTCTCATGGAAAAGCCACCCCTCTGGGGCAACTTGTGAAAAAGCCATTATTGGCCTTTTTCATGTTTTCTCTGTTTAAAGGATAGGGGGTTCAGTCCTTTCTAACTCTAGGCATATGATTACATGATCTTATGATTCCATGTTGATCTGAATCTAATTTCTGCCAAATTGATTTCATTTTTCCCAATAGTTCTTGCCAAGTAGAAAATTCCCCTCAAAAAGACTTATAGGAAGTAGGTTTTATACTTAGATTGCTTCTGATTTTTGTTTAGTTTTGTTGTTTGTTGCCTTATTATGTGATTTGACATCTGAAAGTATTGCCCCCCTCCATTTTTTCATTATTCTTCTTAAAATCTTAGACAGCTTTTTCACTCTCTAAATGAATTTTATAATTATTTTGTCTAGCTTTGTAATATACCTATTTGGTTATTTTGATTGGTACAGTACTAAATCTGTGCTATTTAGTTACTAGTATTGTTTAGTTAGTAATATTGTTATTGTTGTAATGTTGGTATGGTATAATCATGAACAATGAATATCCTTCCAAATATTTGTCATATGCTATTTCTTTAAGGAGTACTTTGTAATTGTATTTATATGTCTAGTTTGTGTCTTGACAGGCTTCCTGAGATTTAATATATTTTGCAGTTATTTTAGATGAGATTTCATTTTTTATTATTTGTTCTTGTATTTTAAAAAAATATTACAAATGAATGCTACATAATAGATACAAAAAAATCCCCATCTTTCAAACAGGGTGTTAATTCGGTATGCTTTAAAACCTTAAAAAACAGAACTAGACCTGGAGTCCTCAGACATTCAAATGTGACTTTAGTGTCACATTTGTGATTCTGCGCAAGTCACTTTTTGCCTCAAGATTGCCTCAAAAAACCTAAAACTGAACCCTTAAGAAATAGATATAAAAGAGCCATTTTAAACATCATAGAATAAAAATCTGAAAAACCAATATTATTTGCAATGGGAAAATACTAACCTTTTCCAATAAATAGAAAGGGAAAGATAGGATGATTTCCCCTTTACTATTATTTGATGTAGTTCTAGAAATGCTAGGGATAGTAATGAGGAAACTGAATGTATAAAATAGTAAAAAAGGACAGAAAATTATTCCTTTTTGCAGACAACATGGTTATGTTACTTAAAAAACCTTGGAGAGTTAACAAACTGGCTGGTTGTTCTCTCTCCTTCAAATGGGAAGGTTTGAAAAATGGGCCTTAGTCAATAATAGGATAGTAGGATAGGACCAGAATTATCTTGAGGGGCTTTTTTGATTGAGAGACCTGGCTCCTTTGGATCTTTTGGTAAGTATAGTTTATCTATGACTTTCTTGGGAAAAGTTCAGAGGAAACTGAACACTGAATAACATGATTTATTTTAGGCCTGGGGGTGCAGTTATAATTTGTTGTGGTTGCCTTAAAAGACAGCTGTATTTAGCCAACATTTCACTTTAAACTATCAGAATACAATCACAGTTGAGCATCTTGATGATTATTTATGGTACTTTATTCCCATTTAAATGACACCTCCATCTTTTGAGATATAAGGATGTGTGTGGTAGGGGATAAAGGCATAGAAGTATGGTATTTTGCATTGTGAGACACAAGTAGGCCCAACAATCCTCTTTATTAAATGGAGCTCCCTTCAGAGAGCAAACTGGGAATAATGATTCTTAAAATACCTCCCCAGATTAATATAAAACTCAAGTAAAATAATGTATATATGGTGCATTGAAAACCAAAACCCATAAATATTAGTTATTATTATTATAAATATTCTTAAGTAATTTAATTACTCTTATAGAGGAGTTTAATTACTCTTAGAGATTTGCTTGAGACACTTCAGTGAGCACAGATTAAAGATTACAATCTAGTCCTTATGCTATAAATTGTTATTTCTTTTCACAGCAATGGGTTGTGTTCTTTGTTATTTGTTTCTGCTTTTGCCCAATCTTTTGGCTTCAGAAACTTTTGCAAAGCTATAGCAAGGAAACTACTAGGCTTGGTCAAGACTGGATTAGACATCAACCAGGAGAAAATACAGAATAGATCTAGCTCTCGACCTAGGATTATACTATAAGAATCCTATACTATAGAAATATACTATAAGAATATTTGCAACCAAAGGCTATAAAATCATGCATATCCTGTGACCTAACAATACCACTACTAGGCATGAATCCCAAAAGAGATTTAAGAAAAAAAGGAAAAGGACTTTTATGTGCAAAAATATTTATAGCAGCTATCTTCTCAGGGAAAAAATGGAATTGGGGAATGGCTGAATAAATTGTGGCATGTGATTATGATGGAATATTATTATTCTGTGGGAAATGATGAGTAGAAAGTTCTGAGAAAAAGCCTAAAAAGTCCTCCATGAACTCAAGCAAAGTGAAAAGTACTATGTACAAAAAAATAGCAATGTTCTGGAATGATCAGCTGTGAATGACTTTGCTATTCTCAGCAATACAATGATCCCTGAATATTCTAAAGGATTCGTGATGAAAAATGATTTATGATGAAAAATCCTATCTATACCCAGAGAAAAAACTGATTGTAGCTGAATACAGAATGAAGCATACTTTCTCTCTCCCTTTCTCTCCTTTTCTCCCTGTCTTTCCCTTTCTGTCTTTCTGTGTGTCTGTGTGTCTGTCTCTTTTTCTGTCTCTGTCTCTTTTTTTCTGTCTCTCTCTGAGACTGTCTCTGTCTATCTCTCACTCTATTTTTTCCCCTAAGGCAATTGGGGTTAAGTGACTTCCCCAAGGTCACACAGCTAGGACGAATTAAGTGTTCGAGAGCAAATTTGAATTCAAGTCCTCCTGACTTCAGGGCTGGTGCTCTATCCACTGCGCCACCTAGCTGTCCCTCTCTATTTTTCTTGATTTTTTTTTTTTTTAAAGGGAAAAGATCTGTATTTTCTAATTTTTATGGAAATGTGCTTTCTTAATGTGGATGGGGGTGGGGATAAGGGAGACAATCTAGAATTCAAAGTTTTAAAAACAAATATAAAATTGTTTTAAATGTGACTGGGAAAAATAAAAATAATAAATTTTAAATCAGAATATTAAAGAAAGAATATTTGCAACCTATGATATTGTTACTCTTTTTATATATAATTGTATAGCTTTTCCTGATGTCTCAAAAAAATTTGTAGCAAATTTCTCATTAAAAAAAACATTAGGAATTTGGTTTCAGCCGACTTTGGAGGGAAATTGGAAAAAATCCTGTGGCTTTTTTCAGAAATCTTCAGTGGCAGGGAACCTATGAAAGCCATGGGAACTGGTAATGACAAAATACTGGTTAATGTGAATGGATCCCAGGATGGGTTCATTCAAAATAAAAGAAATGTGTTGTGGTCAGTGAGTTCTGAGGATTCATTAGGCCCAGGCCACATAATACTACAAGTACTAAGTAAATGAAGGAATGGATTTCTTTCACAGCAGATTATTTTATATTATATAGATTAATGATTCAAATCATGTTGATTTTCAGTATTTATGAACATTCAGTATTCTTCCCAGAGGGGAAGACATTGAAGCTGACTTTGCTGAAATGAGGGAGGGAAGCACACCTGTGCTTCCAAATTGGGAGAACGATATAATAAACTGCTATATTTAAGGGAAGGAGGCCAGAATAAAATAGTTGTTTCTAACAGTTATTTAGAAATAGTTTTTAACCTGGCATCATAAACTGCTCACGTAGTGTGAACTGATTAAGTGAAAGCAAGAGTGATCTGGGATTCACCAGGTGCTTTTCTTTTTGAATTTGGCTTTGTGATCTATGATGATGATACACTTTTGGGAAAGGAATCCTTGTTTTTTTTGTTTTGTTTTGTTTTGTTTTGTTTTTCTTTTTCTTTTCCCCTCTTTTCATTCTCTCCCTCTGTCCTTTTGATGAAGTCTCCTTTTTGTATTTGACAGTCTCCTCAGCAGCTATAACATCAAGAGGGAATTGGCCCATGATGAGTTGAGTGCCCACAGACATAGCTGCTGGCTGCCTATTTAAGCTAACTCCAGAGGACAATTATTTTTCTCTCAGGGTATAGCTGCCAGAGGAGCTGGAGCATATGCTAAAAGAATTGTTCCTTCAACACTGACTTGATCTGTAATGAAAGTCTCTTTTTTTTTTCCAATATTGCCTCAGCTTTTACTAGTAATAATATAACGTTAAAAGAAGTTGTGAAGCTTGTTTAGTGCTTTCCTCATCAAAACTGAAAATAAGTAGCTTTATTAAAAACAATATAAATGGGGCAGCTAGGTGGCGCAGTGGATAAAGCATCAGCCCTGAAGTTGAGGATCTGAATTCAAATTTGGTTTCAGACACTTAATACTTCCTAATTATGTGACCCTGGGCAAGTCACTTAACCTCAATTGCCTCAGCAAAAAAACAAACAAAAACAATATAAGCAAGAAGCTAGTGCACTAATAGGATTAATGCTTGATACATTGAAAGACCACTTTAGTACTTTTTTTCTCCAGCATCTCCAATTATTTTCAAGAGATGCTTGTTATGTGTCTTGTAACATAGAAGTAGTATTTCATGGTATTTATTGATGGACATAATAACAGTATATCTATTTTTCTTTTATTTAAATTATCAGCCATGGAGCAAACCAAGAGCCACTCTAGAATAGCTTCTCTCACCACCACTATCACCAGCACCACCATCATCATCATTGACTTCATAGAGCACCTCAAGCTTTACAAAGCGCTTTATGTACATCACATATTTGAATTTTATATATATATATAATTAGCAAAAATATGAAAAAAGTAATGCAGACATTACTACATTTATTTTATAGATGAAGAAAATGGAGCTCAGTAAAATGAAGTTTATTGGAAGTCAGATCTCACCTATATCCAAGTTGAGAACTTTTCTTGATACATACAAAAACCTAAAACTTCTTTCAAAGAAGGTAAATTTTGATTTCCTGAAAGGTTATAAATTAAAACAATTAACAAAAACCAAGAAAAAACAAGGAAAACTGATATTTATGGTAAATTTATCACCTTGGAAAAGCTTTTGAAGATTTTGGCAGCTATAGATTAAGATTAGAGCAATTTATTCAAGTTGCTAAATTGTAATCTGATTAAGATTACAGTATAGTGTAAATGTCCTGGGAAAATTTTCACTTGAGAATTTAAGAGACAGCTGTGAGAATTTCTGGATTTGGGAGTTTGTGGAAAGAGAAGAGTGATTAATGTGCAATTTAGAAATTCTAGAGTGATGTTGTTTACAAGAAACACATCTAAAGCATAGAGATACATATAGAATGAAGATAAAGGGCTGGAGCAGAATCTATTATGCTTCAGGTGAACAAAAAAAAGCAGGGGTAGCAAAGATAGATCTAATTAAAAGAGATAAGGAAGGAAACTATGTTTTATTAAAGGGTACCATAAGTAATGTAGCAATATCAGTACTAAATATATATGCACCAAGTGTTATAGCATCCAAATTTCTAGGGGAGAAATTAAGAGAAATGCAAGAAGAAATAGACAGCCAAACTATACTAGTGGGGGATCTCAACCTTGCTCCCTCAGAATTAGATAAATCAAACCACAAAATAAATAAGAAAGAAACTAGGGAGGTAAACCAATTGTTAGAAAAGCTAGGTATGATAGATCTTTGGAGAAAATTGGATGGGGACAGTAGGGAGTTTCCTTTTTCTCAGCGGTTTATGGAACTTATACACAATTTGACCATGTGTTAGGGCATAAAAACCTCAAAATCAAATGGAGAAAGGCAGAAATAGTAAATGCATCTTTTTCAGATCATGATGCAATAAAAATCACGTGCAATATAAGGCCAGGAGAAAATAGACCAAAAGTTAATTGGAAATTAAATAATCCTAAAGAATGAATGGATGAAAGAGCAAATCATAGACACAATCAATAATTTCATCCAGGAGAATGACAATAATGAGACAACATACCAAAATTTGTGGGATATAGCCAAAGTGGTTATAAGGGGTAATTTTATATCTCTAGATGCTTACTTGCATAAAATAGAGAAAGAGAAGATTAATGAATTGGGCTTACTATTAAAAAAGCTAGAAAAAGAACATATTAAAAACCCTCAACTGAATACCAAATTGGAAATTCTGAAAATAAAAGGGGAGATTAATAAAATTGAAAATAAGAAAACTATTGAATTAATAAACAAAACTAAGAGTTAGTTTTATGAAAAAACCAACAAAATAGAAAAGCCTTTAGTTAATTTGATTAGAAAAAGGAAAGAGTTGTTAGTCTCAAAATTGTTGGTCTCAAAAATGATAAGGGAGAACTTTCCACAAAATGAAGAGGAAATTAGAGGAATAATTAGGAGTTATTTTGCCCAACTTCATGCCAACAAATTTGATAATTTAAATGAAATAGAGAAATATCTATAAAAATATAGACTGCCCAGGTTAACAGAAGAGGAAATTAATTATTTAAATAGCTCCATTTTATTTTTGTTTATTTTTCATTTTTTTGCTGAGGCAATTGGGGTTAAGTGAATTGCCCAGGGTCACACAGCTAGGGAAGGTTAAGTGTCAGAGATCAAATTTGAACTCAGGTCCTCCTGACTTCAGGGCTGGTGCTCTATCCACTGCGCCACCTAGCTGCCCCTAGCTCCATTTTAGAAAAAGAAATAGAACAAGCTATTAATCAACTCCCTAAGAAAAAATCTCCAGGGCTAGATGGATTTACATGTGAATTCTACCAAACGTTCAAAGAACAATTAATTCTAATACTATATAAACTATTTGAAAAAATAGGGAAAGAAGGTGTACTACCAAATTCCTTTTATGATACAGATACGGTGCTGATAGCTAAACCAGGTTGGGTGAAAACAGAGAAAGAAAACTATAGAACCAATTTCCCTAGTGAATATTGATGCAAAAATCTTAAATAAGATATTAGCAATGAGATTACAGAAAGTCATCCCCAGGGTAGTGCACTACGACCAAGTAGGATTTATACCAGGAATTCAGGGTTGGTTCAATATTAGGAAAACTATAGCATAATCAATTATATTAATAACCAAACTAACAAAAATAATATGATTATCTCAATAGATGCAGAAAAAGCATTTGAGAAAATGCTATTAAAAACACTAGAGAGTATAGGAATAAGTGGGCTTTTCCTTAAAATGATGAGAATCATCTATTTAAAACCATCAGCAAGCATCATTTGTAATGGGGACAAACTAGACCCATTCCCAATGAGATCAGGAGTGAAACAAGGTTACCCACTGTCACCATTACTATTTAATATTGTATTAGAAATGTTAGCTTTGGCAATAAGAGAAGAAAAAGGATATTAAAGGAATTAGAGTAGGTAAAGAAGAAACCAAATTATCACTCTTTGCAGAAGACATGATGGTATACTTAGAGAACCCTAGAGACTCAACTAAAAAACTGCTAGAAACAATTCACAACTTTAGCAAAGTGGCAGGATACAAAATAAATCCACATAAATCAGCAGCATTTTTATATATTACCAACAAAGTTCAGCAGCAAAAGATACAAAAAGAAATTCCATTCAAAATAACTGTTGATAGTATAAAATATTTGGGAATCTATCTGCCAAGGAACAATCAGGAACTATACGAACTAAACTACAAAACACTTTCCACACAAATAACGTCAGATCTAATCAGTTGGAAAAACATCAAGTGCTCGTGGGTAGGCCGAGTGAATATAATAAAAATGACAGCACTACCCAAACTAATTTACTTATTCAGTGCCATACCAATCAAACTAAGAAATTATTTTACAGATCTAGAAAAAATAGTAGCAAAATTCAATGTCAAGAATCTCAAGGGAATTAATGAAAAAAAAAAAAGGCTGATGAGGGTAGCCTTGCTTTGCCAGATCTAAAACTATATTTTAAAGCAGCGGTTATCAAAACCATTTGGTACTGGCTAAGAAATAGAGCAGTCAATCTGTGGAATAGGATAGGATCACAGGACAAACTAGGCAATAACTATAGCAGTCTAGTGTTTGATAAACCCAAAGACCCCAGCTTTTGGGATAAGTGGTCACTATTTGACAAAAATTGCTGGGAAAATTGGAAACTTGTATGGAAGAAATTAGGGCTTGACCCACATCTAACACCACATACCAAGATCTAAATAGGTTCATGATTTAGATATAAAGAGTGGTATTATAAGTAAATTAGAAGAACATAGGATAGTTTACCTCTCAGACCTGTGGAGAAGGAAGGAATTTGTGTCCAAAGAAGATCTGGAACTCTTAATTGAACACTAGATAGATAATTTTGATTATATTAAGTTAAAAAGTACAAGGCAGAAAACAAAGGAATAACCTACAAGAAAGCAAAGAAAAATTTGGAACTCAAAATCTTAGAATATGAATGTTGAAAACTATATGTGTAATTGGAAAAAAATGCTATTAATTGTTGGGAAAATGGAAAAGAAGGAGTTTAACTAGACCAGAGGTATCAACCATAAGGGCAGCCTCAGACAGGTTAAAATGTAATTGGGAAACATTTAACAAAATAAAACTATAGTAACATGTAGATAATATTACATTTTAAAACAAAGTCAATAGGAAGCTTGCAGGGATCATTCGTTACAATTAGGTGGGTCCTGTTTCCTTTTGTTTGACACTATTGAACTAGATATAATCTCTGAGATATTTTCCAGTGCTAAATCTTATGATTCTATAAATATTCAGATCATCCTGTAGGTATGAATAATGATGGAGGCTGCTCCTATTCTTGCGGCTATAATTTCTTATCTTATTTTCTTCCTTTCCCAAAGCTGGTATATAAACTTAAAGGGATTCTTATATGGAAGAAGTAAGGAAATGCTTATATTGGGATTATAGAGAGTTATCTTGGAAGATAACTTCCAAGAAGTTATTTGGCATCATACCCTTAAATGACAGTTACAAAGAGCATGGTAATGTTTCTAAGGGCCAAGAATTTAGAAAAATATATTACGTGTGCATTCTGGTATAAACTGTCCAGTTTGCTAAGTAAATAACACAATTTTAAGTACCAATTTCCTTTCTCACTTTATGATCTTACCTGAAAACATTTTTACTTCTATGTGGTTACCACATAGAACTTGAAGTTGTAGATGGGGATTATTACATTAAATAGCATTAAGATTTAGACTGGTAATAAAATTTTATGGGATACAGGTGAGAATGGTAGTTCTCTGACAGTAGTATCATTCTTGAGACCAGGACTAGTCCAACCACAACTCCAAAAATAAATGAGGTCTTCTGAGCTTCACCAGTCTGTGGAATAGTACAAATGTCAAAAAATGTGAATTTGTTATTCTTCCACTTACTTGCTGTGTCAACCTGGGAAATGGATTAAACTCTTTAGTTCATAATTTGCCATTACTCTTTTGGGAATTGTTTATTCATATTCTTTTTTGTGTATTTATTTATTTAATATTTTTATTTTCCCTCAGTTGTATTTATTAAGAATTTTTTATATTTTCTTTAAAAGCTTGAGTTCTTGATTCTTTCCCTTATCCCTACTCCCAATCTCCATTTAAGAAAGCACATGTGAAGTTATGCAAAAAAAAATTTCCGTAAAAGGCATGTTGTAAAAATAAAAAAAAACAAAAAAAAAACAACAAACCCTCCCCCCCCAAAAAACAACATAGATCTTCCCTTTAAAAAACCCTCAAGAAAAATAAAGTAAAAGAGAGAGAGAATGAGTGAGTGTATGGGCTAATCTGTATAATTCAGATACATTCATTTCTTTGAGTATGTATAGGATTTTTCATCATAAATCCTTCAGAGTAGTTGTGGATCATTGTACTTCTGAGAATAGCAGTTATTCACAGGTAATCATCCCAGAGCATTGATAATACTTTGTATATAATACATTTTATTTTGCTTGAGTTCATGGAGAAATTTCCAGTTTTTTTTTTTGAGAGCATCCTGCTCATCTGTTCCCACAGAACAGATATTACACCATAATCTCATGCCAAAATTTATTTAGCCATTCCACATTTGATGGGCATTCTCTCAGTTTCCATTTCTTTTTTTGCCCTGAGAAGAGAGCTGCTATAACTAATTTTGTTCATTTACATCCTCTTCCTTTTTTTTTTTCAAATCTCATGGCATTCATTCTAGTAGTGGTATTGTTAGGTCAAAGGATATACATGATTTTATAGCCCTTTGGGCAAAATTCATATCTTTTGATCATTTATCAGTTAAGGCATCACTTTTTAAAAATAAATTTGACACTGTTCCCTTTAGATTTGAGAAATATATCTTATCAAAGAAACTTGCTTCAAAATTCTTTTTACAATTACTATTATTAGCTATATTTCTTCCTCCCCCATTTATTTTATTCTCTATCATCCTGTCCCTCCTGAAAATTATTTTGCTACTAACCACTCCCTCCCCCAATATACTTTCTCTGTTATCACTCTCCCCCATTCCTATTTCTTATTCCTCTCCAGCAGGGTAAGATAAATTTCTATAACAATATTGAGTGTATATATTATTTCCTCTGAGAAAATTCTGATGAGTAAAGTTCATTCACTCACCCTCTCCTCTCCCTCTTCCCCTCCATTGTAAAAGTTTTTTCTTGCCTTTTTATGGCAGATAATTTACACTATTCTATTTCTCTCTTTCCTTTTCTCCCAGTACATCTCTCACCTCTTAATTTCATTGTTTTAGATATTATTCCTTAATAATCAACTAACACGGGGCAGCTAGGTGGCACAGTGGATAGAGCACCAGCCCTGAAGTCAGGAGGACCTGAGTTCAAATCTGGTCTCAGACACTTAACATTCCCTAGCTGTGTGACCCTGGGCAAGTCACTTAACCCCAATTGCCTCAGCAAAAAGCAATAATAATAATAATAATAATAATAATAATAATAATAATAATCAACTAACACCTATGTCCTCTATCTATACTCCTAACTGCCATAATAATTAGAAAAATCCTCCCATGTAGGAATGTAATCAGATAAACCTTATGAAATCCCTTATGATATCACTTTCATGATTATCTTCTTACGCTTCTCCCGAGTCTTGTATGTGAAAATCAAATTTTCTATTCAACTGTGGTTTTTTCATAATATATACTTGAAAATCTTTTATTTTGTTTAATGAGCACCTTTTCCCCTGAAAGATTATACTTAGTTTTACTGGTAGGTGATTTTTGGTTGCAATCCTAGCTCCATTGCTTTCCAAAATGTCATGAGCCTTTAATGTAGAAGAATCTTATGTTATCCTGATTGTGTTCCACTCTACTTGAATTGTTTCTTTCTGGATGCTTACAACATTTTGTCCTTGATCTGGAATTTTATTTGGGGGTCTCTTACAGGAGATGATTGGTGGATTCTTTCAATTTCTATTTTCCCATCTAGAATATCGTCAGTTTTCCTTAATAATTTTTTGAAAGATGTCCAGGTTCTTTTTTTTTTTTTGATCATGATTCATAATGTTTAAATTATCTCTCCTGATTCTATTTTCCAGGTCAATTGTTTTTCCAGTGAGATATTTCATATTTTTTCTATTTTTTGTTTTTCTTTATTGTATATTGATTTCTCATAAAGTCATTAGCTTCCATTTGCTCAATTCTAATTTTTAAGAAATTATTTTTGCTTAGTGAGATTTTATGTCTCCTTTCCTATTTGGCTAATTGTTCTTTAAAAGGCATTCTTCCCCTCACAAGCTTTTTGTATTTCCCTTTGCACCACTCTCAATTCTTTTCCTATTTTTATCTTTATCTCTCTTATTTGATTTTCAAAATCTCTTTTGAGCTCTTCCATAACGTAAGACCAATTCTTATATTTCTTGAAGGTTTTGGATGTAGGAGCTTTGATTTTGTTATCTTCTTTTGAGTGTGTGTTTGATCTTCCTTGTCATCACAATAACTTTCAATGGTCAGAAACCTTTTCTGTTATCTACTCATTTTCCTAGCTTATTAATTGGCTTTTAACTCTTTGTTAAAGTGGGGCTCTGTTTCCAGAGTGAAGGGGGCACTGTCCTAAATTTCAGGATTTTATGCAGCTGTTTTCAGAGCTTTTTCTAGGGACCTGACTTTAAGCACTCTTTTCTGCCCTGAAACTGTTAGGAGTGTCTGCACCCCACTGTACCTGTAAGTTCTAGTGGACTAAAGCAACAGAGTCCTTTCTCAGTGCTAGTAGAGCTCTCCTGTGAGCTGAGACCTCCAGAAACTGCCACGGCCACCATTGCCCATGCCCACTTCTGCTTTGGTGGTTCCCTAAGGCCTTCTCACCCCACCTCTGGATTGAAAGACACTGGATTGCCAGTGCTGTTGCTGATTCAGAGGCTCATAGGCCCATTTCTGGTTTTCTGGCATGGGGTTAGGGCAATGCAATAGATATTTTGGGACTGCTTACTGATTCCACAGAATTTTTCTGCTGATCTTCCAATTCCTCTTTGGTGTCTCTGGGCTGGGGAAAGCCTGTGTCCTTTCTATTATTGCCTTTTAGACTTTGTTATTATATGGAAATGCTATTGTTAATGGGCTTATTTTGCAGCTTGTAAATTTGTTACATCTATCAATTGTCTCAATTACTATCTTTGATGATTCTATAGGATTTTCTAAATAAATTTATCATAATGTCATCATTAGATATGGATATTTTTAAATCTCCTCTTCACCTATTATTAAACCTCAAATTTCTTCCCTTTTTTTTCATTGCTAAGGGTAGCATTTATGAACTATATAAAATTGGACTAGGAGAATGAACATTTTTGCTTTATTCCTGTATTTATTTGAAAATATTCTAGTTTATTATTATTGTATGATACTTGCTTTTTGGTTTTAGATAAATAATTTTAATATCTGAAAAGGTCCATCTTTATGCTTTGTAGGATAAACTTTTTTTAGCATAATGAGTATAGTACCTTATCAAAAGTTTTTTATATCTAGAATATGATTCTGAATTTTTGTTTTTGATATGATTAATTATGTGAGCTGTTTTCTTAATATTGAACTATTTAGGGATCTCAGCTAACTGATTAATTTGGTATAGTGAATGATTTAATTGGAGAAGATTATTAAAATTTTTTGAATCAATACTTTTTAATGATAATTGGTCAATTATTCCCCTTCTTTCTTTTATTTATTACATTAAAAAGTCAGTGATTTTCCCCTCAGTTTTTGGGAATAATCTGTAATATTGCTAATAATATCATTCTTTAAAAAGTTTGGTAGAATTCTCTTATTAATTCATTAGGGCCAGATTTTTTTTCCCTTTTGGCAGTTCTTTTATAACTGGTAATATTTCCTTTTTTGAGATGGGATTATTTATGATCATCTTGTAGCTAGGTATTGATGTTTTTTGAAGATATTCCTTGACTTTTAAAAATTATTTCTCAGTTTTGTTAGCATATAATTGTGGATGGTAGATTGTGATAATTCTTTTAATTTATTCTTCCATTGTGGTGATTTCACCTTGCTCATTTACTGTTTTATTATTCTGATTTTCTTCCATTTTTATTATCAAATTGGCTAAAAGTTTAGAAATTTTATTAGTCTTTTCAAAAAAACAGCTTTTAGTTCTGTTACCATTTTAATAGTCTTTTTGTTTTACAGTCTGTATTCTACTTTAATTTTCAACATCTCTTTTTAAAGGAGGGAAAGGGTCCCACATGTGCAAAAATGTTTGTGGCAGCCCTTTTTGTAGTGGCAAGAAACTGGAAATTGAAAGGATGCCCATCAATTGGAGAATGGCTGAATAAATTATGGTATATGAATGTTATGGAATATTATTGTTCTGTAAAAAACGACCAACAGGAGGATTTCAGAGAGGCCTGGAGAGACTTGCATGAACTGATGCTGAGTGAAATCAGCAGAACCAGGAGAACATTATACACAGAAACAAGACTATACGATGATCAATTTTGATGGACATGGTTCTCCTCAACAATGATGTGATTCAAACCAGTTGTTCAGCGATGAAGATAGTCATATACATCCAGAGATAGGCCTGTGGGAACTGAGTGTGAACCACAACACAGCATTTTAACGCTTTCTGTGAATATTTCCATGCATTTTGTTTTCCTTCTTAGGTTGTTTTTTTCTTCTTCTCTTTCTAGATCTGATGTTTCTTGTGCAGTAAGATAACTGTATAGATATGTATACATGTATTGTATTTGTCATATAATTTATCCTATTTAGCATGTATTAGATTACCTGTCATCTAGGGGTGGGGGGAAGGAGGGGAAAAGCTTGGGAAAAAAGTTTTTGCAAAGGTCAAAAAATATTGTACACAGCAATATCAAAATTATGTGATGATCAATTCTGATTAACATGGCTGTTTTCAACAGTGAGGTGATTCAGGCAAGTTCCATTGATCTTGTGATGGAAAGAGCTATCTACACCCAGAGAGAGCACTATGGGGATTGAGTGTGGATCACAACATAGTATTTTCACATTTTTTATTGTTGTTTGCATTTTGTTTTTCTCATTTTTTTTTCCTTTTTGATCTGATTTTTCTTATGTACAAGATAATTATGGAAAAATTAAAAAAAATTTTCAGCATCTCTTTTCTGCTTATTTTGTGATTAGGTGTTGATGTTCTAACTTTTTAAAATACCTACTCAGTTCATCAATCTTTTCTGGGTAATTTGATCATTTTTAATCTTATGATTTTAGGATGGTCATTTGGCCATCTCTCTGTTAGATCAAAGACAATCATGGCAGCTGCTTCAAGACTTATATGTTTTTTTGGGAAGAGGAGTGTTCAAGGAGATGTCAGTCTACTCTGATTGACTAACAATGAAAGGTGAACTTTACAAAGAGAAGTAAGCTTACTCCATTGAGGAGCTAAGAGTGACAGCATGTCAACTTTAGAACAAGAGGCTATTTCTATATCTAGATCACACCCAAGGGAAATTTGGCGGGGGGGGAAGCTCTGTTTCCACCTAATTTTGTTTAAATGGAATTCACCTTAGTCTAGAGATACCTTGGAAGGTTGGAAGGGGTTGGATAGAGAAGATTAGCTCAGTTAGAGACTGAGGTTTTGAAATGAAGATGGATAAAAGGGGGAAATCTGAATCTTTTCAAATCATTGGTTATTAATAATAATTTCTTTTAAGGGATATAATTTTTCATTTAATAATTATTTTTGTTGCTTCCTCCCTAGAAATTTTGGTATTTAGTTTCATTATTTCCTCCCTCCCCATAATTGTTATTTCCATGATTTGTTTATTGACCCAGTCATTATATAGGATTTTATTAAGTGTCCTTTTGGGTCTTCATCATTTGTTTGAACTTCATAACTGATTATTGTTTTTATTCCATAATAATCTATAAAAATACATTTCTTTCTTTCTTTTTTTGCAATATCTCTGTACCCTAAAGCATGATTATTCTTTTTTTTTTTTTTTTTTGCTAAGGCAATTGAGGTTAAGTGACTTGCCCAGGGTCACACAGCTAGGAAGTATTAAGTGTCTGAGACCAGATTTGGACTCAGGTCCTCCTGACTTCAGGGCTGGTGCTCTATCCACTGCATCACTTAGCTGCCCCTAGCATATTTATTCTTTATAAAAAGGTCATATTGATGAGGTCCTAGTTAACTAGATGGAGTTGGCAGAAAAAGCCTGAGCTACTGATAAGATTTTAGTACTCGTTGACGTAAGCAGAGAAGGGCACTGATGGGAATCAGCTCAGCTTCATAGTCTCACAGCTACGGAAGTTTTGGGAAATCTCACCTTACTGTATCCAATCAGAAAGCCAAGTTATGATGTCAGATCCCTGAGGTTAAATTTTTCCTATAAATCTGCCCAAATTTCCCCTGTAAATCTGCCTATGCCATCTTTGCTAAATCCCTTTTGAGTTAGCCTGCTATGACATTCTGCCTCAAAGTGTCTCTTCTCACTCCTCCCCCATGCCTCATGGTGTCCTTGTTATAACTAATTAATTCTTTCATGGTGCTAAATTCCTCTATGCATTTAGCCTGCCAGTCTCCTGACCTTTATGTATTTAGCCTGCAGATTCCTACCTCATGGCATATTATTTTTGTCCTGGTAAATTGTGAGTTCTACTAGATAACTTGTCTTTTCCTTAGTAAGGAAAAGGATTTTTAACAATTAACAATCTGCTCTCCCAAATTTATTTCCTATTTACTCCTCCTGATATCTATTTTACTTCTTGATTTCATCCATAACTTCTCATAAATAAAGGTAACTTTTGGAAAGGAGAAAGCTATTGTGAATACTTCACATGTGAATTGCTATAGAACCACATCGTTTGGAGCCAAACACCAACATTTGGTGCCAGATCTCAACCTCATCACTGGTATGAATACTTTGGTCTGGCCAGTAATAGAGATACTGAATGGAACCCTAAGGCACTTTGGTTTTTGACTTTTCTATAACAATGGTTCTTTGATCAATGTTTCCCAGGAAAGTAATGGAAAGGGGGCACTGGGGGTGCAGGAGAGTATGCCTCATATCTCTGCACAAAGCTGGACTTAATTAGCTTAAACCATCTGAGCATATTTTTTTTACTTGTGTAGGCAGATTTATGTAACCACTCAGTGGGAAAGGCTAGCACATGGTGAGCTTCTAGAGTACTATCTTATAATTTTTGGACTAGGTGAATTTCCTACTCTCATTTGGAGTTGTTTTATATATGCTTATTGAGGGTAAAAGGCCAAGGGTCGAGAAGGGGCACCAGGAATCTGGGGAAGATCTAGAATTTTCTTCTTATCTGTTAATGACTTGTAACAATATGCCCTCTTTGAATAATGTATTTTTACAATTAAAAATACTTAGCAATCTCCTGCACTCCATGAGGCTGTCAATTGAAGACTGACGGGCAATTCTGCTAGAAATACTACAATATACAAGCATGTCTTCCTTCCAGTCTTTCCTTTTACTATAGACTAATTGTGATGTAAAAATTAGGTCAGTTATAGAAGCTGGTATTTTCACGGCAATGGTCTTCACTGTCAGTTTAGTCTGGGGAAATGCATGTTTTCCTTAATTATCAAGGACATTATGCCATGTGCTGAGTAATTGAAGTGGAGATGTGCAGTAACTAAAGTTGACCTAGTTTTCTTCTCCAATAAATAAGACTAGACTTAGACACTAATGTCATAGCTACCTTGAAAATTTTTCTTCTGGAAATATGACTCATTCATTCCCCATCATTCATAAACAACATAGTCAAAGTCTGCCATATATTTACTTGTTTATGGCTTATTTCCTGTTACTACATTATAAACTTAATGAAATCATGCACTGTTTCTTAGAAAAATTTTATATCTATCACTATCTATTTATTCTGGAATATCATAGGCTCTTAATAAATGTTTATTTGAATTGAACTAAATTGAATAAAAGCATAGTGCAACTAGAATAGCATAATTTGAGGGGACAGTATCAAAGAAAATTTCCTTTTAAACACTGAAACTGTCTTCCACAATAAAAAGCCTAAAATTTTACCATTAGAGAGTCATCTTTTTGTGTTAGTAGTTACTAGACTAATATCAATATTCTAGTGTGAACTATGTGGTCAAATTTCCATTCTTCAGGATAAGGACCAGCCTGAGAGTACTGGTAGGACATATAATGTATTATGAAATTGAGAAGAGGAGTGGTAAACTTATCCTCAATTTGACAGGGGGTAGGCAGAGAAGGAATGGGTAAAAAGGGAAAAAGTCTGACCCTAGTAACAAACATCATTTTTATTCACCAACAATATTCCTCAGGTTTTTTAAAATTAGTGTTCTAAGGTCTCCAAAATAATTTCTCAACTCATAACAGATAGGACATTTTTATATAATTTCCCATATCACTTAGTTTGACAAATGGCATTGAGGTGCAGAAGATTTAAGGAATTTGCCTAAGGTAATATGATAAGCTAATGACAAGAGTTTAAGAGTTTAGAATAAAAGTCTCCAGATCTAGTCCTTTTTATTTTATCCCATGCAATTGAGTCTGGATTCTTAACCTGGAGTCTACAGAATCCTTAGAGAGCTTATGGGGATATGTGTATTTGGATTAGAAAAGTTACTTCTTCATTTTCATAAAACTTTGATTTTCATTGTAATTCCATTTATTTTATTTCATACATTTAAAACATCATTCTGAGAAGGGAGTTCTTTACTTCAGCAGATTGCTATAGGTCTCCATAACACAAAAATGGTTAGGGACCCTTGCTACAGAGAAAGCAATTAAAGTTAAAACTCAGGTTTTTTCCCCTGGGGTTAGCAGTCCTGGTAAGATGTTTTAGTGGTGGTGCATGTTGAAATTATTGACTTGAATTTTGGATTATTAGTTATAACATTTCAGTTGTTTATGGAATTTATGTTCTCTGTGACCATTGATACTTGAGTCACATGTATTTAGAACCTGGCCCATTGTCCTATACATTAACCAACTGCCAGATTTTTTTAAAAGTGTTAATAAAGAGTCACTGGAAGAATCCATATTAAAAACTTGACTCTGCTCAGATTGCCGGCGTTAGCATAGAGTAAGGAAACATTAGCTGTAGTCCATTTAACCATTTGGGCTGACTGAATCTCAGACATAAATGCTGCACATGGACATGACTCATTTTATGGAAAGGCTGTCTATATTTGTCCAGTGTGTCAGAGTGTTGAGGCAGCCAATATTCAAGAGAAGGAAGAAGTGCTTTTCCCCTGATGAGCATTAAATTATTAGGAAAAGCTCTGAATCCAGATTAACAGCTCTGATTAATTTAGCAGGTGGTCATGACTGCTGGCTCCAGTGAGCTGTGTGATTTGAATGAGAAGGTGGGTGATGTTTGAGCTGCAAACCCCAGATGAAGGAATTCCATTTTCCCATGGTCACAGAGATAGTGACCTTGAATGGCTTTAGCATCATGTTTTTAAGCCTCCTATTTGGAGTAGCTCTTTATTGGATATAAGCATAAAAACTAATGACCAACACTTCTCATTTTTACTAAATATTTAGCAGAGATTTCCTTCCAGGATTATTAAACTATGGAAAGTACTGATTATAATATACAATATGTGACTTGGTGAATGAAAATGCATTTAATAAGTGCTAATAATATGCCAGGCCCTCTGCTAATTGCTGGGAATACAAAAACAAAGAAGCAAAACAGTGTCTGTCTTCATAGATCTTATATTAATACAGAAAGAGAATATATTTCAGTTCATCATTGTCTGTGGATGTCTTAGCAAATGATTTTACTGTCCTCATATGATCTGTGGGTTGCACATTTCCCACCTTGTTCTAAGCAGTTGATGTTCTGACTATACACAGACAACTTAGTAAAAGGTAATCTGTAAAGATAGAATTTCCATATTTCTTGACTTGTCAGTTGAAAAAAATTGATGTTATTTAGAACTCATCATATCCAGTGCTTTCCCAACTCTCTTACTGAATAAAGTGTAGATTACAAAAGGTATGAAACCTGTATGTTCTAAAAGCCAGTCAGTAGACTATAAGCTGCTTGAAAGCAGAAACTTTTTAAATATTCCAAGTTTCTCTTTAAAACAAAGACTTATCTTTTGAGCCTTTAACATCAAAGTTCTTCAGATGATATTTCATGGGTCATCACTGCCTCCTAAGATAAAGGTGCTGTCATTCAAAGAGCTATGGAGGGACACATGATAGGCATAAATTTGTAGCAAATTACTAAAAAGAGTTGCATTTAAGAAGCAGAACAAAAACATAGCATTAGGGAAAGGTGTGACTAGAAAAGGAGCTGATTCATTTCAGAGAGCAAGAGATAAACAGTTAACGTTCACTAAGAGACCTAGAGAAATAACCTCAATACTCTGTAAAGTTACAGAGAACATAAAAACCTGTTACATGGGGTAAGAAGGTATGGATGCATTGTAACCTCTAATAGTGGAAGAAGTAGCCATATTAAAGAGATTGTGGAGCCATTGGAAATGGAAAATATAGGAAAAGTAAAATCCCTTTTAGTTTAAAATATGTTTTAGTTTACTTCCACTCATTTATTGAAATCTCTTTGGAGTGGTTTGGGAAAAGAGATTCAGAAGCATTTTTAACATTAGAAAAAAGTGTTTTCTCAATCCGATTCCTATTTTGCCTTTCTGATTGCATTTCCAAAGAAACCTTGGACCATGTATATTAAAAATGAGATGCTTTACATTTATATGTTTTAAAAAATTATATATTGACTAGCACAATATGAGAACTTTAACTGGAGTTTGGAGTTGCCTTCCTGCTTAACTATTTTGTTTCTTTGAGTAAATATGAGTTTGAGTAAGTTATTTTACTTCTCTGGGCCTCAGTTTCCTCATCTATAAAAATAAATTATTTTTATAGATCTCTAAGTTTCTTTCTAATTCTATTGTGTTTCAAGTATATATGAATCCATACACATACATGTATATGTATGAATACCCACACACACATAGACATGAACACATCTACATATATATTTGACATAAATGCATGTGTCCTTTCGTATTTCCTTACCTGAAATCATCCTAAATTTTTTGGTAAATCTAACCCTCTGCCTGTAGTATCAAAACTCTCAAATGCAAGTCTAGACACCTCAACAAAG
>JAJPUD010000664.1:38535-57602 GCA_023553655.1 Myrmecobius fasciatus
CAGAACTGGAATTTAAATCTGCAATCTTCTGATTCTAAAATCCTTTCCGCTTAACTAGCTCTGTGATTGTGGCAAATCATTTGGCTTCTCTGAATCTCAATTTTATTACCTGTAAAATGGGATTTTAATACTTAAAGTATATACTCTATGTGGTTGTTGTAAGAAAGGTACTTTGTAAATTATAAAACATGATATAAATATAACACAATATTATTAATTATTCTTATAATTTATATTGGAGCAGTGAGGTGACACAGTAGAGTTCCAGGCCTACACTCAAGAATAATCATTTTTATGAGTTCAAATCTAGCCTTAAACACATACTAGCTATATGACCCCGATTCTGTTTGCTCAGTTTCCTCCTGGAGAAGGAAATGGCAAAGCTCTCTACTATCTCTGCCAAGAAACTCCCAACCAGTATCATACAGCATCGGGCATTAATGAAAAATGAGTTGGCAGCAATTTATATTAGGCAGAGACAGATGCCTTCATTTTAGATGAAAACAGAGAGGCACAGAAGGTTCTCAAGGGTAACTTGATGGGAACCATTAAGTCATCCACATAATAAAGTATAATATGAGAGTAAAGTAATTAGTAAAAGAATCATATTCACATACACAATCTATGTTGATACTTCATTTCATCAGTAACCTTTTTTTTTCTTTCTGCTCAATTTATCTAACAGTCCATTTTGTTTGGATAGACTGAAATTTTAATTGTTGAATTCTTCCTTACACATTGATTAGGCTGTGTGATCCTGGGCAAGTCTTTTTCACTCTCATTTTATTCATCTGTGAAATAAAATGTTTAGAGCTAATGACTTCTCAGCTCCCTGAATTTATAATTCCTCATTCTACCAGAATAAGCCTTTGGATGTTAAAAGGTGAGTCTTCTTTGAACTTAAATTTTGAAATTCTTTAAATGAAAAAGTAGGAATGAAATAAATATCCATGGAACTCGGGAAGACTAAGAAGATTTATATGATTAAAATTTAGGCATTTTTGGTAATATAAATTGAAGAAAAAAATAGTTATTTATGAAGAGAATGCAAATTGTAAAAGTTTCATGTACATTCTGTACCATGTCAAACAAGCTGTAGAAACTGAAATTAAGGAGTCAGTTGAATAATCAGTAGTAAATTTAGAAAAAATGTTCATGAATGGATTAAATTTCATTTTTATAAATCTGCAAATAATTATGTAATTATGTAACAGTATCCTAAGTGTTAAATAGATTCAAAACTATTCACAATAATGCATTAGAGTTCCTGGTCACTGAATCTTCCTTTCTTTGGGAAGAGTTAGAATTTTCATGTCTTCATATAGTGGAGATTCCAAAAATAGTTTTCATTATTAAAATATTGTGATATCAAGAAAATATCAAGTGATCAATATGATAAAATACATCAAACCCAATCACCTTCCCAAAGCATTTCTTCCCTCATTCCTGCCTCTCAGTCTTCAGGTAATTAAGGCTATGTATGAGTCCTGTGTCCTTGTTGAGAAGCTATTATCAAAACCACAATTCAAGAGTGATAACAGGTTGGCAAGATTTGGCCATCATATGAACACAGAAAGGATTATGTCTGTATTGGTAACGTATGTTGCCATTGGATGGGTAACTCTTCCCTGGGTCTTGCAGTTCTAGCTGCTCTCATACAAAGGCCAATCTTAGATCCTGCATAATAATATTAAATCCTTGGGTCTGAAGTTAATAGGAATGTAAAAATATCAATATCTAAAATATCAAGGCAGGAGGAATGTGACTTGAGGGGCTAGCCTTGTTAAAGCCAGGGAATTCTACTTCTATCTTCTCTTCTTACTCAATCTTAACCTTATCTTGTCTAGTACCTGAAAAATCTGGTGAGAGCATTCAAGTTTATCTAGCCAGTCTAACTAATGACATGGGGAATCTGAGGCTGTGTCAAAAATATCTATTATTCGCCCTGATGGAAGAATTGGCAAACTCAGACATACCCCTTAACATTTAATATATCCTCAGAAACACTATTATTTGCCTGAATTTAACCCTCATGTTGAAAATAAGGTTTCTTTTAAAGGGAAAAAAAATATGACTTCACATTGAAAAATACCCTTGATTATAAGTCACACTGAGGTTTTATACAAACATGATTTTGCTAAAAAATGGTGACAAAAATGTTCTTTCCCCTCTTCTTCCTCTACTTCTCTCTCTTCAACCCTGTCCCTTTTTTTCCTGAAATAATTTCATTTTTAGAAGTTCTTATAAACTTTACATAACTTTGAGGGATAATCCATGTAAACATGGGAGTCTCACATGAAACATGACTGAATTCTTTCTGAAACAGTGGACTAGATGAGGTACTCATCAATCAGAAAGGTAGGGCAGGGACTGAAGGAAAGATAGGATAGAAGTTCCAGAACTGAAAGGGTTAAAAACTCCAGATTGAAGTCTTTGGTCCAGAGGCAGGGTGTCTACTAAGATAAAATGACTGGGAGTAAGAAAAGTATGCCCTTTGTGTGTTTTTTCACCTCATCCATTTCCCATTCTGGAGCCATAATCAAATAAATGCTACCTTTGTTATTGGAAAAATGATGTCAGTTCCCTCTTCTATGGCCCCATTAGCCATCATTTGTTGTTTTTCAATTGTGACCTACTTTTTGTGACCTTATTTGAGATTTTCTTGGCAAAAATACTGCAGTGGTTTGCTACTTTCTTCTCCAGTTCATTTTTACAAATGAGGAAACTGAGGGAAACAGAGGTAAGTGTCTTTTCTAGGATCACACAGCTAGTAAGTGTCAGAGGAAAGATTTGAACTGAGGAAGATGAATCTTCCTGACTCTAGGCCTGGATTCCATCTACTTTACTGCCTAGCTACCATTAGCTATCTTTGTAATGTTAAAAAAAATCATCCTCCCCCCAAAAACTATCCCTCTCTGGCCACCACTTCCCTATATGGGTTGTCTCCCCCGATAGAATGTAAACTCTTAGAGGGCAAGGACTCTTTGGTTTTATATTTTGCTCCTTAGCCAAACTCCTTATGTAATGCTTAATAAATGCTTTTTCATTAGTCCATTCATGCATTCATGTGAAAACTTTAGTCATAAGGGTTATGGGAGTTTTCCTATTCTCTCAAAGAAATTACTAGTCATTCGGTTACTAACAGTATCTCCTAAAAGAACAGGTATTTTCAAGTCTAAATTTGTCAGATGGAACCAACATGGAAACAGTAAATTTCATTAAAAATAATCATCCTATTGGATTGCTTTTGAAAAAAAAACCTGTGCTGGAGGGAGCTCCCAGTAAGAAAAATTTAACAATACAAATCTGGTGTCTAATGGATATGTGTAGAGAATGGAGTTGGAAGGGAGTCCATTTGACAAAATAAACCTGTGTTCTTAACTTTTAACTGGCTATATTAGGCAAAAATAGATTTCTTTATGAGTCATTTTCAGAGAATTCTGTCTGAAGAAAGAGATCTTGCCTTGATTTGTTTTAGGTTTCTTGTAGACTGGATGCAGTTTGTGTTTTGACCAAATAAACTTTTGCAATCTACCTTAATCTTCACCAAATTGTAGAGGGCCACAGATAGTGGGGGAACTTTGGGTGAGGTATAAGACCCTTCAGCCCAGAGGGAACTTGCTGCAATGTATGGTTCGGTTCTCATCTCCCCTTGAGGTATTTCATCCTTTCTGAGAAGTCTGGGGGCAGGAAAGGGGAGGGCCTCATGACCACCTGTGTTCTATTTGAAGCAAGGGATACTTACAGTAAAGAGAGGCATTTATATATCAACAACAGGGTGCTTATAACTGGCACTTGCACAGTGTGCTGTGGTGATGTAATGGTACTAAGGTATTTAAGGGCTGAGAGGACTTGAGATAAATGATCTCTATCTTTGATCATCCTCGTGGGTCCCTACTTCATCACTCTTCCACCAAGACCAAGGACTCCAGCTGGTCCCTAGGTCCTTCAAAGAGCTGGACAGCATATTTTGGCACCTTAGCGTGGGGGCTCTAGAAAGCATAGTACATTTTGGCACCCCAACTTGGGGCTCTAGAAAGCATAGTACAGAACTGAAGGAACCAATATACTGACATCCCTCTTTTTTTGATTGCTTAATAATATCCATTTATCACCTTGAGATGAGTGAGAGAAATGATGAAATGAATCCAGTCCTTTTGCCTCTTCATATCCTCTGACTTCACAGATCAATAATATTGGGATTGACCAATTATTTCCAAAGATCAATATTTAACTATTGGTTTTAAAACTACTTAATTCTTGGTTTAAAAATTGATGCTACCTATGATATGACATGAGCCTTCTGATATGTTCATTCACACATTTATATTAGGGAAGGTGCTTGCTAAGTAAAAGCATGCCTAAATTAAAAATTTTATAAAGTGTTTATGAGTGTTGGGCCAAACTTTGGTTTGGGGCTTAAGATTTTTGAACTGACCATTTTGACATTATGATAGAAGTCTATCAAGCAGAAATTAGTGAGCTCAAGGGGCCAGCTGGTAGGATAGTTATATGTAGATTATTGTGTATGGGTAACTGCAAAAATGTAAAGACAATAATAAGCTAGCCAGGAAAGTAATAAAAAAGAAAAAAAGAAATTCTGGCAGTGAGAATGCCCTGGAACATTTTGTACTTTAGACAACTACTTAATCATTGAGTTGGGCCTCTTAACTCACAGAATGTAATAAGAAAAACAAATGACCCATATTTTCCCAACTTCATAGTTTCATGGACTTGACTAACAGAAGCACCATTAGGAACATTTTGAGAGAAAATACAGAAAAACTGAAAAGGGATGATGAAGTCAGGAGTGACCTAATGTGCATCTTAGTTAATATCCGTAAATCCTAATTTTGGAATGAAAAATCTAAAAGCTGTCCTTTTTGTGCATCCTCAAGATGGGAAACCTTTAGCTTTAGTTGCCTCATCTTTATTTAGATATGTATCTTTAGATATAACTAAAAGAATTTCATTTGAGCACTATTAGATTGTTTGGTATTTAACTTAAAATAATTCAGAAGTGGGTAAGAATGAGATTTTAAATCAAACTAATTATTGTTATTTGCTGTCTTGCTATCAATCAGCATTGTTTGCTTGCTCTGTATCCAACCTTGTATAAGGTATTGTGGGAGATATAGGGGAAGATGGAGTTCTTGTTTTAAAAGTCTGTAATGTGGTTTGGCAGGCCAGTTATAGAACTCATGGAACAAATTGAGAAAAATGTAGACAATGTCAAATTAGCCATGCTGTTTAAAAGGTAGTTTCCATGCTTATAAATTACTCGAAGAAAGGAAGATTTATTTTTCATTCAATTTCATTTTTGTACATACATACACACAAGAAAACATTCTCATTCCTTCCCCTATAGTTGAAATAGAAATTATCAGTAGGTTTCATGGTTTCAGCATTATTTTTGATGGAACACCTCAGAAAGTTTCATCAATGATGTTCTTTACATAATAGTAGTTAAGCAGATCAAGAAGTTGTGTGTGTTCATAAACATTATATGACTAATGTCATTTTGCCACCTGTGATGGCTCCAGAACATCTGGGTACACATCTGTTGCCTTGACATTTTGATAGATGTTCTGATTATTACTTAAGCAAGCACAATCTTGCATAAGTATTTTCTTCAGTCAACTTTGTTAGTTCCCCATACATTCTTTTCCCACCCCTTTTTAGTCATATCCCCTTTCTCCTCCCAAACTCTCCTTTAATTTAAAAACCTTTCATTGCCTATGTTAGGTTTGCCTTACACTAAATTATATTAAATAAAATGAAATATTTGTAAAGCATATTGTAAACTTTCAAGTTCTATGTAAGGATGAACTATTATTGTTATTATTATTATTATTATTACATTCATTAATTCTAATCCTTTATGATTTTACATCCCATAATATTACTTTTAAACATTAGAATACTTTCTAGCAACAACATATAATAAGTATTAAATTATGTGGTTAGAGGCTTCTGACTCCATAAGAATTTAGAGAAGGGATTAATATGAGTTAATGTAGTAGGACAAGTCTGAGTAGATGTGGGCATTCTAGGTGTGAGACACAGCATGATTAAAAGGATAATGGTGTAACTGAGTTTAGAGTACATTATTCCTTAGGTCTCTTCTATCTTGTATAACTATGTCCTCTTCCCCCAAGTCTCTAGGATTCTCAAGGCTTAACAGAATCATATATCTGGAACTGGATGGGACCATGGAGATCCACTAGTCCAATCTCTTCATTTTACAAATGAGGAAATTGAGACCCAGGACATTAAGTCACAAAGATAGTAATTGTTAGACATAGGATTTGAATCCAAGTCTTCTTACTCTTAAATTCTTTTAACTGATTTTTATGGCATGTTTTCATTATCTGTTTGCCTTTTTTAAATATATGGTTTATTAATATTTTTCATAAAATGTGATCTCCACAAATGAACATAATACTACAGATGTGTTCTTACTAGGTTAAAGTGCCATATATCTATCACTACCCGAATCTTAAACTTCAAACATCTCCTGATGCAATATAAGAATGCATTAGCGTGTTAGGCTGCTACATCATGGTTCACAGAATTACAAAATCTAAGTTTCAAACATGACATGTTTCCTTACTGATGGGATAGGCAGCTAGTTGGCACAGTAGATGGTGTTGGACTTAAGTCAGAAAAACCTGAATTAGAATCCTTTTCTCACACATTTGTTAGTTGTGTAACCTGGGCAAGTAACATAATCTCTCTTAGTTTTAATTTCCTCATCTGTAAAATAGGGATAATAATAGCATCTACTTAATAGGGTTGTTGTAAGGGTTCAGCAAAATAAAATTTGTTAAATGCTTTACAAAAATTGAAGCATCATACATGCATATGTATATGCACATCTATGTTTCTACATGAATGGAGGGTAAGCTGAAGGAATTCAAACAAGAGCTTTCTAGTGGGAAAAATTAAAAGTGAGAATAGACCAAGGATTGAGGACTGGGAAATATTCACAGAAAAGTATTAGGAAGACAAAGAGGATCTGGTTAAGTAAATTGAAAGATCATGTATTAATAGGAGTCAAATAAAAAATGGAAAATGAAGTATAAGGGTTTTTAGGACATAGAGAGTGTCAGGGTAGAGTATAGTCAACAATATTACAATTATATCAAATATCACACTAAGAATATTTTGTCCAAAACATAATTCATCATCTTTCCATCTCCTCACTCCAAACCATATCTTCTTCTAACCTTCTGTAATACCAATGGCACCACCATCTTCCCAGTATTAGACTCAGTCCCAGTGTCGTCTTTGACTCTTCATTCTCACCCTATACCCTATTACCAAATTTTGTCACTCTTTCTCTACAAGATTGATCTTTTGTGTCACCCTTCTATTTGTTCACACAGCTACAATCTTATTTTGGGTCCTTCTCCTCTATCAGCTGGACTATTGAAATAATAATCTGAATGAATTCTTTACCTGAGCTCCTCATTCCAATCCATCCTCCACTCAACTTCTATGGATTTTATAAATCATGTCTGATCCTATCATACTTATGCTTTGTGAGGTCTGGGCTTTCTGTTACTTCCAGGATCAAATATAAATTTCTAACTTTCAAGTCTTCTTACAGAGTACTTTCTTCCCTACCCATCCTCAAACTCTATATTTACATTGTGTTCCTTGAACACAACACTCCAGTGTAATTTCCCTATGCCTGAAAAGCTCTGTCCCTTCACCTTCACCACTTGATTTCCTTGGTTTACTTTAAGATTTAGCTCAACAGACTTTCTGTAGGTCTTTCTAGTTTCCTCTGCTATTAATGCCTTATCCTCTGAGACTGCCTTTTGTCTGCTTTGTATTTATTGTGGTATGTCCCATTAGAATGTAAACTCACTGAAGGTAGTACTTGTTTTTGCCTTATTATATCAATAGTGCTTAGCCCTAGTTGACTGACTTGTTTGTGAGAATTAGAAGATAAGTCAATTGGTGTTTAGACTTTAATAATGTCATCATTCATTTTCTTATTTCATTTTAAGGCTTTATTTTGATTGTAATCCTTTTCTTTTTGAAATTCAGTATTACAAAAAGGGAATAATACTTCACTGCCTCCAGAACTTGGCAGTCTATTTTATTTATTTATCTATTCTTCAGTCATGTGGTCAGTGAAGAGGATCATATTGTTATAGACTCTAAATACCTCTAAGGAGAGGATATTCAAGGATTGGCAAGACTGAAAATGGATGGTGGGATTTTTAGTGTGATAGGAAAACCCTTGAACTCTTGAACTGATGTTAGCTAGGATTTTGCACTTGAGAATAAGCTAAGAAATCACAGAAAGTCCTTTGTTTGAAACCATTCAGTACCAGAAAAAATCTGTAGTTCAGAAGGTAGAGAAATAAATCAGAAACATCTGGTAAGTTCAATGGCAGACACTGTCTGTGCTGGCATAGAGAGACAATAATAAGGCTGCTGATCAGGAAAGGCTTTATTCTAGTGAATAATATTTTTGTAGCAGTCTCCTGGCTGTAAAGTACCATCAGGGACTGGGAACATGTTGTAAAGTGTCTCGATGCCCAGAACAATCACACTTGGAAACATTCTCTTGGCTGGTAGAATGTATGAAAAATCAGGTTTGATGTGTGACCAATGACTACAATTTTGCAAATAGATTTAGTCACATAGACATACATGGAATAATGCTCACTTTCACACCTTGGAAAGATCTGCCTCATATTAATGATGTAAAATATCAAATAGGGCAAAGAGGATATTTAGGTATTTGGAAAATCCTAATTTATAATCTATTTTCCCATATAGCTAAGGTTCACATGATTTCCCAGGATATTTCCAGCACTCTTAATTAGCAATTCTTTTTTTTGGCAAAGACACACTTTGTATGTGATTGGGCCAGATCCAAGTCCCAGAGGTCTAGTGTACTGGTCATGGTTCCATGCCTTGGCCCAGAACATATATAGGGTAAATTTAAAAGGTAGTCTGGTATAGTGGAAAGAATGTTGGGTTTGGAGTCAAATTACTTGCATTTGGATTCTAGCTCTAACACTTATAACTCTGTGACCTTTAGTAAATTACCTCTCTGGATATCAATTTTCTCATTTATATGTAAGGGTGGAATGGAATTCTCTCTACCCCTAATTAAATAAACATCAAAGGCCCAGAATTCTTCATTGAATTAATTAATGAAATGATCAAAAGTGTAGAAATAGAAAGACATGGTTAATCAATTTGGGAAGACTGAAGTACTTTGACCATTGGATAAAACTAGAGCACTTGTTTTGGGATTGGTTGAAGCAGACACACCTGTGATTCTTCTTCTATAATTCTTCATTTTTCAGTAGGAGATTTCAGCACCAAGACATTCTTGTGGTCAAAGGATTTGCCCCTGGCAGAAGAGGAGAGAATTTAATTTTCTCTCTGTTTTCCACCCTTTTTAAGATAAGAACACCTCTGCTTACTTTGAAAGATCAGAGGATTTGGTAGCAGTGTTCCTGTAACATTAGTGGCTGAGGGCAGCATCTACAATAGGAACTGAGGGATATCTCAAGAACAATTTATATACTAAAGAATGCCAATTTAGGACACTAAAGGGCATTGACTGAAAGCTTAGAAGGAAGAGTACATAGAGGGAAATTTATGAAGACTCCACAAAAGAAGAAAATGATTTCAAGTAATCAAGTTCCATGAGTTACCTTTTGGGCACATATACTCTCTCTGTTTAAAATCCACTTTTCAAATGGATCTTATGTTTGGGGATGATTTGTGCCAAACTTTATTACTGTATCATCTCAATAAATATCCTTTTCTTAAAGCTAATTAGCTCTGCTGGAAACTAATAATCAATAAGGAGCACAAAATTGTTCCTTACAGTAGTAGGAAAATCCCAATTCCTCAGAATTATTACTAGAACTCTGAGAAGAGCATTACTGGGGCATCCTGCAAGGACTCGGCCTACCAAAGCTAGTGGGAATTGGGAGAGTAAACCTAGAAAACTACTTTCTTCTGAGTTCCATTTGTACATTTCAAACTGCCTATTGGACTTTTTGAAAGTAGATGTTCTATAGACATCTCAAAAATATCTAAAACATAACACCTCATTCTTCCAAAATCCACTCTCTTCTCAGCTACTCTATCAAAGCAACAATTCTCCTAGTCACCTAGGTTTCCAAACTTAATGTCATTCTTAAATAACCCTTACTCTTCCTCATTCATTACATCTAGTCAATTCTCCTTTCCTTTTCTATTCTTTTATTAAAATCATCAACATATAATAGAATAACTCCTAGGCTTTATCCTATTGAACTTCCTTTTATGATGATGATATAGTTCAGATGGAACACATATCATTTCTCCAGTTTATCCTTTAGTCCTTTATCACTATTCTTTAATATTTACTTTTTTATATTTCTCTTAATGCCTTTCTCTGGATTTCAAAGTTTTTAAGACAGTTATTGTTTGTTCATTAGTAATGCTTGGGAAATCTTTTATTTCATAAAAGTCCATTCCCTTCCTACCCACATAACATTATACTCCATTTTGTTGAGTAAATTGTTTGTAGCTTGAGGCCTACATATTTGCCTCCTGGATTATCATATTCTTTTTTAGTGGTGGTTGTTAGTTAAGTCATGTATGATCCTATTTGTGACTCCTTGGTACTTGAAATTTTTCTTTTTTTTCTGGCTTCTTGCAGGATTTTTTTTTTCATTTACCTGGAAACTGGATTTTGGCTATGTTCTTTGAAATTTTTATTTGTGGTTTCAGGAAATAATTGGCAGATTGTTTTCTAAAAATTTTATTTATTTTATTTTTAATTTATGAAATGGAACAAACATTTGAAAAATAAAATGATGATTGTACATGAAACTGCAAATCTATTACAAGCAACTTCCTATTTTTGCTAATAATTGGAAGTCTTTACATTTCCATTTTGCCCTCTGGTTCTAAAAGATCTGAGTAGTTGTGCGTGTGTGTATTTATGTTTAATGATTTCTTGAAATAGGATGCCTATACTCTTTTAGCTAGTCCAAGAATTCTAAAATTTTTGTCCTTGACCTGTTTTCTAGGTGATTTGGTTTTTTTTCAGTTTTTTGACTTTGTTTTAATATTTCTTATCTCATGAAGTCATATATTTATATGTGTTTATTGAGATTTTGAGGGACTTTGTTACTTGGAAATGTTTTGTGCTTCTTAGGCCAAATTGCTAAGTCCCTTTTCAATTATTTATTCTATAACTCTCATTTCTTTTCCATTTTCCATAAAACTCTCATTTCATTGATAAAAATCACTTTAAAACCACTTTTTTAATGTTTGTAGTTGAATTTGGGCCCAATAGGAATTTGTCTTTGATGCTTTGCTAGTAGATGTTTTAGAATCATTTTTGGGGGGTTTGTATCTTGAACTTCTCTGCATATCCTTACATCCTCAAGGCCTTCCCACTTTACCACATAGTGCCATTTTTCTGTTAATGAAGGAGTTCTTTTCTCACAGATGTAAATGTCAGAAAAGACCAGTGATTTGGCTCAGTCAAGCCTTTTTAAAGATACAGACAATTCTGACCATACAGTCAATGGTAATGTTAACATAGGAGGACAACATAGAATATCTAGATGCCCTTCAATCTCCTGAAAGCAGGTCTCTAGCATCTTCTACATGAGAGATGCATCTCAAGTGACTTGGGCATGTACCCAAACTCTTTTTCCTTACATTTTTTTCCCTGAAAGAAAGTAAACTTCTGAGGGCAAGAACTATTTAATTTGACTGAATCCCTAGTACCTAATATGGTCACTGTTACATATAGGTTCTTCATATATGCTTTTTGATTGGTTGATTGAGCTATTTTTGAAATATCATTATTTAGTATTCATTAAATATCCATATGTAAAGCTGATTGATTTTCTTTTCCTAGTTAATAGCAACACATGATGGTTTAGTCTCATTCCTTTAATTTTGTTGACTGATGGTTTATTTTTATAGCACATTTATTTCTGAATATATCCTTCACTTATTCTTATCCTTCGAATTAACTCAATTCATAAGTATTTATAAAGTACCTTCTGGGTGGCAGGCAACAAGCTAAATGCTAGAGGTATAAAAATGAAATTGTACCTGCCCTTGATGATGTTATATTCTTATAGGGAAAGGCACATATATACATATAGATGTAATTCATTGTAACCAAGAGGGCTGATGGGAAATGTAATTTTCCATATCAGGAAGGAGAGACTTAAGGATTGTGGTAGTTAGGATCTTTTCTAGCCTAACAAAGAGAAGCCTAGGAATTATTTTTGCAGAAGGAAGAAAAGAAAGAGGGACTATAGTGAAATGTTTCAGTGGTGATCTTATGGAAAAGATTTCATACTGCTACTCTGAAATCAATAAAATTATGAGCATATGATGACTTGTCTGATCCATCAGTACACTTAAGAAGTCATCTACCTGAGAAAAATTTGCGATTCTGAATAAATGTGCCTGTTTGTGGTGTATTGTAATGAGGCTTTGTAAAGTTATCTCTGTCTACTTTTTTCTCCCCATCTTATCAAGGCCGGGACAACCAGCACCACTAGCCAAAGTTACTTTTTCAATCTAAGCCTTGTTCATTTACCAAATATATTTTGTTAAGTGTCTGTCTCCAAATTTTTTTTGCATTCTGAGTATTTGCAGTAATGAGAGAATGTCCCAATCAAGGATGAGAAGGTCAAAAGGAAATTTGAAATTAATTTCTTTAGACTTAAGTAAGAACCTGTAAAAAAAAGCTGATTACATGTAGAAGGGCTTCATAGAGGTATATGTGTAGGTACTTATTGGATTCAAGTATGAGGTAACCATGGAGGTGAAGGCATTATCACCTGGGGAGATAAGGAAGGAATGCATCCCCCCAAAAAAGGTCTTTTGCATCAAATGGATAGTGAACTGAGGAAACAAGTGATTCAGAAAGTTGATTTGAGAAGAAAGAGATCAGGAGGGATAATCAATGCAAAAGCATGAAGACAAGATATGGAAGGTATTATGACAGGGGTAGCTAAGCTATTATGACAGGAAGGTCTCAAGAAATTAGTGGGTATTTAATTCCTAAATCTATTTTGAAATAGACATCTTTATCACTAGGCAAATACAGAAGATGTGTAGAACTAAACTGACTTCAGGGGGTGGCTGTTTTGCCTGATCAAACCAGTCCCAGCATAATTGTCAGAAGGTGGTGAAGTAGAATGGTCTTTGGCATATGCAATGGGTAAACCCAGGGCCAGTAGTAACTCTCCAACTCTTAGGAGAGCCATGCCTAACAAGAAGTTAGTCAAGTCAGGACTGGTACTCCTCTTTTCTTCCTCTCTACCCCCTTCACCTCTTAACAGATTTTACAAGAAAAAGAAAAACAATAGCAATTCAGTAGAAATATCTGCCACATAAATTGGGTCTAAAAAACATGCAAAATGGTCCACAGCTGTAGTCTCCTTCCCCTCTCCCTCTCTTCCCCTCTACAATGAAGAGATAGAGATACATTTTCTCAACTCCTCTCTTGGACCAAGCTTGATAATTATCATTACACGACATTTCAGTTTCGTTTTATCATTCTTTCAATTTACACTATTTTAATCATTATGAATATCCTTTTCCTGCTTCTACTTACTTCACTCTGCATCATTTCAAATAAGTCTTCCCATATTTTGCACAATTCTTTCTATTTATGATTTCTTATGGCACAGTAATAATCCATTTATGGATCATTCCCCAAAAATAGACACTTTCTTTCTAGTTCTTTGTTGTCACAAGAGATGCTACTATGAATATTTTAGCATATATAGGACATTACTATTTTTATCTCCTTGGGGTATAAATTTATCAATGATATTTCAGGGTCAAAAATATGGACATTTTAATTCTTTTTGTATCCAATTCCAAATTTCTTTCATAAGTGGTCAGATGATTCCTAGCTCTACCAATATTATATAACAGGATCTTCTGTTTAGAAGTGGGAAAAACCTTAGAAGTAATTACATTCAAACCCCTCATTTTATGTATTAGAAAACAAATTTGTAGAGGGAAGTTAAGTCACTTGTCCAGGGTCACATAACTATTAAGTGTTTGTGGCAAGATTCAAACCTGGGTTTTCCATATTCTTGAATCTATTACTACTATCCATTATACTGTTTTGGAAGAGATCTTAAAAATCATCAAATCCATTGCACTTATTTTACATATTAGGAAATAGTTACCCTAAAGAGGTTTTTAGAGACTTGGTAGTTGTTCAGTTGTTTTAGTCACAACTCATTCTTTTTGACTCCATTTAGGGGTGTGTGTATGTATCTCTGTGTGTGTGTATGTGTGTTTGTTTTTTTTTGTTTTTTGGGGGAGCAAAAATACTGAAGTCGTCTGCCATGTCCTTCAGCTTATTTCACAAGTGAAGAAACTGAGACAAACAGGGTTAGTTGATTTGCTCAGGGTCACACAGCTAATAAGTGTCTGAGGCCAGAATTGAATTGAGGAAGATGAGTCTTCCTAATTCCAAGCCTGGCACTCTACCCACTATGCCAACTGCCTTCCCAAGGGACTTGTTTAACATCAAATAATTATCAAGTATATAAGGCAAGATTCAAAACCAAATCCATACCATTAGTGAACCTGTCTTTTCAAAGCTCTTAAAACTCATTTTTCTATCTTGTTATATTTTCCAATTTGCTGTGTGAAGTGAAACCATAGAGCTTTTTAAAATATTATTAGTGATTTGGAGAAATCTTTCATATAGTTGTTAATAGTTTTATAATGCTCCCTTGTTTTGGTTTCTATCCTTTGGTTAATTATCAATTGAGGAATGAGTCTTGATTTTATATATTTGGATTAATTCCATTTATATCTTAGATATTAGAACTTTGAGTTATTTTAGTTTTTCTACACTCATGTCACCTCATTTATGGCAATCCAGGCAAAAGGGGGAATCACTTCTACCCAGATTTGTCTGACTAAAATACACTGGACCAGAATCCATCAATTTATCTAACTTAAATTTTTTTTTGTTTTGATCAGATCTAAGTTTTCTCAGTTGGATGCATCTCGTCCAATATTTTATCTCATTATCAGCCTCAAAGCTTTCTAAATAAACTATAGGACTATATTATCCACTGATTAATTTTGTCATTAAAAGTCACTGGGATAGAAAGACAAACATAAAATCATCTTGCTCTCAAGGAACTTAAAAGTATGCCAGAGGACACAAAATATATACATAGAGTTATATGTCACATAAATATAATCCTGTAGCTTTGGCTATTTTTTTTATTGATTATGTTAATTGTTTTCCTCACATTGAGCTGTTCTTGGATCTTGGTGTAAATCTTGACTATAGTGAATATTTTTAAAAATTTTATTGCTGTAGCATTTTTGCTAGAATTTTATTTATAATTTTTGTATCATTGTTAGTGATATTGATCCATAATTATGCTTCTTTGCCTTATCCTTCTCTGTTCAGATATTAGTACTAGATTTTTCTCATAAGAGGAATTTGGTACAATGTGTTATTTACCAAAATCTGAGAAAATGGGTAGAATGAACATTAATTCTTCTTGAAACATTTGATAGAATTCTCTCTGATCCTGTTACTAAGATTCTTTAAAACTCTGTTGTTGACTTTTTACCAAAATTTCTTTGTTTAGATTTCTCACCATTTAAAAATTTTACTTGAATTTTTATCATATTTCACCTTTGTGTCTCTTTTAATCCGCAGAATGTAGACCTTTTCTTGGTTACTGGTATATATTTTATGTGAATGTTTATCCTGATTCTTTTTTTTAATTGTGCTGGAATATTTATACATATTATCCTAATGATATAAGGCTCACCTTCTCTTTATATGTGTACCAACAGACATAAAATGTAATCAGATATATAGAATTTTTATGATTTTAGTATGCGTTTCATATTATCCAACAAGGGTATAGAATGGATTCCAGGAACAAGACTTAATTATAAAAGAGTGAATGTTTGAGAAAATGTCACATAATTATAGAATTTTTAGAATTTAAAAAGGATTAGAAATTCATTTAGTGTAATTCTTTAATATGACAATTAGCAAAACTGAAATCCAGAGAAATTAAGTAAATTTCCTAATGTCATACTCATAGTGCCAGAGACACTAGAACCCAGTCTTAACTCCACAAAGTACATGTTTATGTTCACTAAACCTTGCTGGTTTTTAGATATACTATATTTTGTACAGAATTAAATTTTTGAATTTCTTTTAATTTTCCTCTCTCCTTAACTAAAGAGTTAAGCCTTACTGTAGTGCAACAGCATTTATTTTGGTAAATATTTATGAACAATACTGGTATCTGGTAGTTTTGTTTAAAAAAAACCCAGAGGTCTCTATTTCAAACATAGTTGTATTATTGGATGTCAGAGAAAGAGGGGGAAAAAAACACAGAGACTGCAGATGTGGAAATCAGACAAGCAAGGTAAACAATTAGTAAGGAAGTGGTTTCTCAAGCAACAGTAAATCTGTGAGATTTTATAGTACATTATTTCCCAATTGCTTGTCTTTTTAATGATCTGGATAAGATACTTGACACTTTGGGTTGGAATGTATTGGAACTGGGAAAAGTTAAATTAATCCTGCTGTTAACTAAGATGCAATCATATTTTCTAATAGTTACTAAAATGTCTGATTTATTCAGCCAAAGGAAAAAAAAAGCCAGGTTTAAATAACACAATTAAAATGTTCCTTCCCTTTTCTCTTAATCTTTCCACACTCATTTTTTGGTTGTTCTAATGACATTTAAAAAAAAAAACTCTCATTTTCCTTTGTTCTGTGGTGCCCTTGGAAAATATGCCAACAGATTGATGACCAATAGGAGGTATTTGGAAATGATGATTCATCCCAGCAAAAGACCAATAGTTTGGTGTGAGCCTTTTTGGAATGTTGGTACTGGTCCTTACAAAAATGATTTGTGACAGCAGATGTCACTGTTGATCTTTGTTAACAAAACTCAGGAATATTAGAGACCATTAAACATTCAGGTGATCAGGGACATTAGAAAATACTGCACATGTAGGTTATCACTATTACAGCCATTGAAAACAACAGGACTTCCGCAATATTATCTGTGGTATTAGAGTAAAAGGCTATTAAGCAGTGTCTGAATATATACAGATATACACATACATACTATTTACTATATATCTTTAAAGAGTTGGTACAACTTCACATAGAGATATATGTAGAGAAACATATACTTGCCACTGGAACCATTTTAATATATTTTGATAAAATTTTAACATGCTTGCTAAAATGAAGTTTAAAAATTTATTTCATGTTAATAACCTTTTATTTTTACTACATGTGGTGCTCTTTCCTATAGCTCCATCTCTCTTTTTCTCTGTGTCTCTGTTTCCTCATCCACAAAATGGGAACAATTCCTATTATATCTTATATGCAAACATGTTTTGAAAATAGTAAAAATAGTAAATAGTAAATGAAATAGTAAAATATAAAAATATTGAAAATCATAAAATATAATGTAAATGTAATTTATTGTGATGATGATTATTTTTCCTTCATCTTTTGTAGTTTATCTCTTAGGCATGGAATAGCTTTCTTACTCCCTCTGGCATAGAATGTCTACCTAGAATTCATGTCCACTACTGGGATTCATCTTTTCTTTCTGCTGTCAAAATATTTATGGACTAGTCTATTGGTGAGATTCATTTGCTAGTCTGGTTCTCAGAAAATAAAGGTAGATTGTTTTTAGGACCATGCTCAGAAATCTTTCAGTTTTGTTTTATCCTGTTGGCTTAGCCTCCCAGAGCCTAGGCACCTTAAAGAAGCATTGGAGTGGCATCTTTTACCTAATGCAAGTCATTATTTTATTCTTAAAAAAAGTTTTTTCCACTGAATCAAACATTTGAATTTGTGCAAAAAGCCTTATTGATTTTAATTTCCTGAGTTGAGGCTATTTCCCTCTTTGCTTTCATAATTACCATTTGTTTCCCAATATTTGATTTGGCTACTGTGTCCAGTTTGGAAAATCTTTTGTATTCATTGCTGAGGAATAGGAACTCCCCACTTCTAAAGGAAAGGAATTGGATGAAGATCTGGCTTCGAGTCCAAGAGAAGCACCTGGCTAGCTCATTTTGTAACATGGCATACCTTCAAAGTTACACAAAAAGAGGACTTAGTCTTAGAGTAAACACTCCCCAAAACAAACAAACCTGAAATGAATAGCACAATGAAAACATATATACTGCTCGGCATCTTTTCTGAAATGAAAAAAAGGAAGTTGTTGAAACAGCTAATTATCTAATGTTGTATTGGGCATGGCTGTGGTACCTCGCCACAATTCTTGGCAGACACAGTAGGAAGAGGAGAGTTTCTTTGGCTGGGCAAGAATGGTACCAAAAAGCACATACCCTAAGGAGTCTCCAGGTACATTTAGAGCACTGTGAGAATATTTCAGTGAATTGAAAAACTGCCCCCATTGACACGGGTAATATGGATTCATTCTCAAGGGAATAGATTCATAGGCATCATTCTAGAGATGGAAAGGTTCTTGGAATTCATCTAGTTCAATCTCTTAAATTTATAGATGAAATAAAGACCCAGAGTCACAAGTTCTGTGACTAGTTCTGTGAACTTGGGTCCTATGATTCCAAGTTCAGACTTTTCTGTGCTGCATCTTTTGTCATCTATTCCGACTTCTTCATTTTGCTGCTGAAGAAAAGGTGAAATATTCTCCATAGAGGTGAATGTTGTTCTTGGCAGATCAAGGATTATGATCCAATTCTCCTTGTTACCAGTTAATATTCTTTCTCATAAATCACACTTCTAAAAAGTGAGATGCTAATGATACCAACTTCCATTTCTTTTTTAAAAAAATTCTCCTCTATACTAGACAAATTAGCATGACTATTCTTGCATACAAAGCATTGAAAAAGACTTGTACATGAAATCATAAATCTCCATTTTGGCTTGCCCTCCCCTTTTTAAGCATATAACAAATTGAATATGTTTTAGATTTATACTATTTATCTATGCCTCTTTTCAAATCTCCTTTTATTATCTTCTATGTATATTTTTTAAAAAGTGC
>JAJPUD010000664.1:57702-71727 GCA_023553655.1 Myrmecobius fasciatus
TTTTTTTTTTTTTTTTTTTTGCTTTTTTGCTGAGGCAATTGGGGTTAAGTGACTTGCCCAGGGTCACACAGCTAGGGAATGTTAAGTGTCTGAGACCAGATTTGAACCCAGGTCCTCCTGACTTCAGGGCTGGTGCTCTATCCACTGCGCCACCTAGCTGCCCCTATATTTCATTCTTTATCTTCTATGTATCAAGTCTAGCAGGAGGTGGGTAACATGCTTCATTATTGGTCCTCTGATAAGATAGTTGGTCATTCCATTTGATCAGAGTTCTTAAGTGTTTCAGTCACTTTTCTTCTTTTTTTTTATTAAAGCTTTTTATTTGTATAACATATGTATGGGTAGTTCCCCAGCATTGATCTTTACAAAGCTTTCCATTGCAAATTTTACCCCCAGTCCCCTCCCCTCCCCTAGATGGCAGGAAGTCCACTACATGTTAATAATGTTGAAATGCTTGAGAAGTTATGCAAGAAAAATCCTATCTACAAGAAAAAAAAGAATCAGAGAAAGGCAACACAATGCAAGCAGATGTCAATAGAGATCATGAAAATGTTACGTTGTGGTCCATATTTCATATCCCTCTCTCTGGGTGTATATGGTTTTCTTCAGTTCTTTGGAACTGGTTTGAGACAGTTCTTTGTTGCAGAGAGCCATGTCCATCAGAATTGATCATCATGTAATACTGTTGTTGCTGTGTATGATGATCTCCTGGTTCTGCTCGTTTCACTCAGCATCAGTTCATGCAGTCCCTCCAGGCCTCTCTGAAATCGTCCTGCTGGTCGTTTCTTACAGAGCAATAATATTCCATAACATTCATATACCATAATTTATTCAGCCACTCTCCAATTGATGGGCATCCCTTCAGTTTCCAGTTTCTTGACACTACAAAAAGGGCTGCCACAAACATTCTTGCACATGTGGGTCCCTTTCCCTCCTCTAAGATCTCTTTGGGATATAGGCCCAGTAGAAACACTGCTGGGTCAAAGGGTATGCACAGTTTGACAACTTTTTGAGCATAGCTCCAAATTGCTCTCCAGAATGGTTGGATCCGTTCACAGTTCCACCAACAATGTATTAGTATCCCAGTTTTCCCACATCCCCTCCAACATTCATCGTTATCTTTTCCTGTCATTTTAGCCAATCTGACAGGTGCATAGTGGTACCTCAGAGTTGTCTTAATTTGCATTTCTCTGATCAATAGAGTCACTTTTCTTCTTGATCCAACTTTATAGTTTTTATTTATTCTTCATTCTCTTTTTCATAATGAGGAGTTATGAGAAAAAGTACTAATGAAATCATCCATGTTCAAGCCTGGTATCTGAAAATGGAGGCATATTTTGACCATTACAAAGCAGTGATCTAATCTATTATAGGATTCAGAATACATGAGTTTGACTAACTGTAAACCTGGGCAAGTCCTTAGGTTCTCTAAGCATCACTTCTCACCTTTGAATTAGATGGTAATACTTGCCTACCTACTTGGGAATCACAGAATTCTAGATTTTGTTTGTGTGTGGATGTGTGTGGATGTGTATGCGTGCACATGTCTGTATTGTATATGCGTGTGTGCATGTATGTATATGTATGTGTGCACATGTGTATGTGTGTGCATACACATATGCACACATGTGTACCCTGCACATGTGTGCTTATGGTAAAATTGTCTCAAGAGTATATAAGGATAAAAATCAAAGGAAGAAAACAAATGAGAAAAATGAAAAAGATCTGCAAAATTATTATCATAAACTATTTCATTATCTAGGAAAGTAGAGCTGTTACTTAGACTTGAGTACCATAGTACTGAATGTGTTCATAGAAGAGGAAGAAATGTCATTAAAAAGAACAAAGATAGTAAAAGTAATAGAACTGGACTAAGTGTATTTGAAGAACTTCTATTCTGGATGCAATATAATTGTGAAAGCATCGAAGGATCAATATACAAGGTATCTAAAATAAGATTTTAAAAAAGCCTCAGAGCTTCTTGACAACAAAAAGCAAGTGATCAAGATAATTGAGGACATTTTAATAAAGATATTCATGACAGAAAAGCAGTATTTTAAAATAACTTAAAAGGAATATCCACAGAGAACAGTAGAAAGGCACAGACAATTTAGGGGAAAATATGGATACGAATTGAACAGGATCAAAAAAGTCTGTATGGTTTGCAATTTCCAGGTCAACGACTATCCATGTTGAGGAGAACATAGCTCTATTAAAGTATTATAGTAGAATTGGTCTTTAGTTCTTAGAAATCAGTGCTCCAAGTAGTGTAGAGATAAGGAAAAGGGAGACTGATATTTCTTAAATCATTTCATGTAGGTGACTGTCCATTCTGTCTACATAAGGTTATAAATACAATGTACATTGCCCATTAAACTATATGCTCCATGCTCATGAATATACATAATATCAATGTTAGAAGCATCATTTTCAAATGCAACAGACAGCTATACAATTTATCAACACTGGCACACTACCATAACTTGTTACAAGCACAGAATTAAAAAAAAAAATTAGTCTTATCTACCATATAACTTACTTCCAAACCATTAAAATGATCCCATGGCATGCACTTTCAAATAGATTTAAAGACTTTTTTTTTTCATGAATTGAATTATGTCTCATTTTTCTTTATTAATTGCTTTTTTTTATTAAATAATTTTTCCTCTCTCTTACCCCACTACGCTCTCATGAAAAAACAAAACTTTTAAAGCTAATCATCACAATTAAGCCAAAAAAATTCTTTCATTGGCCATGTCTAAAATATATTTGTCTCACTCTGTATCTTGAATCTATCACATCTTTTTCAGGAGGTAGGTGAAGTATTTCATCGTGATCTTCTGGAATCATGATTAATCATTACATTGATGAGAGTTCTTAAGGCTTTCTAAGTTGTTAAACAAAATTATAGTGAACGAGTCTACAGTTTCCTATTTTTTGCATAAAATATAACTTTGTATATCAAGGGAGATCCAGGGTTTGACTTATTTCACATGGAGTTGGACAAGGACCCCTTGTTATAGCTATATTTCCATAACTAATGAAAACACAGAATGGAAGCAACTATGTAAGTTTGTATAAGGATATACCAGAGATTTATTTTCTAACCTCTTCCATTTACTTTTCCTTCTGCAACATAGCAGTTATAGAATGGTATTGGTACATAGTTAAATAGAGGGATCGAGAACACTGAAATCAATGGGTCAGGGAAATCAAGGCATAATAGAGTTAGGTTAGATTTACTGAGTGAATGTAAAGAGGCAGGATAATCTAGTAGGAAGGGCTCTAGATTTTTATCCAAACTCCAACCCTACCATTCATTAACTGTGTGTGTTTGTGAGTAACAGGACTTCAGTTCTCTCATATGTAAAGTGATTATAGATGATCTATATGGCCTTTTCACTTGTAACATTTATAATTATTCTAGGATCCCTCTGGAAGAAGGAGGAAGAATAGCAAAAGGAATATGGATGAAAAAGTGAGATATTCATATGTCTAGAACGCAGGCAAAAAAAAGGGGATCTGGGTTCTGGACAAGAGTAGAGGTTAGCCAGGGAGCAGAGGCCCTGGTAAATTGGGAGGTGACCTGGCAGTGTTAGTCAGTATGGAAGCCAGGGTGAGAAACTGAACTGGGTGGCCAGGATGGGGGCCAAAGAACCAGTGGAGCCAAGAGAATGGAGAGCCAGTAAATGGAGTGCCAGGAACAGATGAACCAAGAGAACCTGGGCCTTTTTGCAAGGCTGGGAGGGGGAGTTATACAGTGGACACAACCCAAACATTCAAATTCAAATGATTGAATTCTTTGTGCTAGTGATCTTAACTGTAGCCATTTTTTTCCCTCTGGCTATTCTTCTTTAAAATGTTGAATGAAGAGTTAAATTAGTTTCAAATTGGAGCTCTCTTTTGAAAATCCCCAAACACCCAAACATATCAGTTTTCCAACAAATGTTTTTTAAACAGTTCTTGTAGCCAAGTTGCCTCCTGAACAAAGAACAGCAGTTTCATGAGAACTGCACGTTTCCATACACATCTACTGCCACATGGTAAGAGCAGCCTCTGGGAATATCTCTGAGTCATAAATGTTGCAAGTAACTTTCCGAAGAGATTTTCTTGTTGCGATGGAGAGTACTAATCTTATATTGGCAGGCTGAGTTGGCTATGCACACTAGTGTTTATTTTGTGTCCTTCTCAGCTGTTCCACATGATCTGAGATCCCATCTTTTGGAGAAATGGGAACAGAATAATTATATCGTGGTAGAATTTTCACCCTTACCTCCTCCCCTCCCTGTCTCCAATCTCCTGTATTGATTTTAAAAAACTGATCCAAATGTCAGCATGTTCTCCATGAGGAGGAAGATCATTAAGGACAGGGATATGGCTAAAACACAATTCTGAAAGCTTACAGTGCTAGCTAATTGAAGACATGTGGTTCTCAATTAAGGATGTCAAAAACACTTTCTAACTGTCATAATGATTTTTCTGGAGTCAATATCTTTCAATCATAAGTTTTTAGATATAGTTGAAATATAAGTGAACTGGGCAAAAATTCTACTGAAAAACATAGTCTGAAAGCTAACCAGATTAAAAATGAGAGTGAAGCAACAAAGTAGGCCAGATACACATGACTTAATCCTTCTCCCATAATCTTGACCTGAACCAAAAACCTTTGATGTTTGATGTCATTGGGACAACTTCTAAAACATTTTTCTTGTATGAGTTTCAAAACTTTTTTCTTCCAAGCATTTTCCATTCTCTTTCTGGTCACATTAAAAAGCTGAAACACATTAACAGGGCAATAGAGTATAAATCTCTTAGTTGAGCATGTAAGCTTTTAGATTCTTTTCTAAACTAATCATACAATCAAGTCCTGATCATAACTCTAATTTAAAATTATAATAGGGATAATTAAGGTTTCTCTGAAATGCTTTATCAATCCAGCAATTCTTTTCCACATCCATCTCTTGCGCAGAGACATTTTAGATTGTTGTACTCAGTTACATCCTTTGGAAAAGTAAGATTACACAAAGAATAAATTTAATTCATCCCAGAATTTAAGAGCAGGAATTGCTTTACTTTTGACTTTGCAACTCCAATGCCTACCCACACAGTAAGTACTTAATACATTTTTGTTGAATTGAACCAAAGTCTATAGTATATAGAAATGATTCAGATCTTAATGACCTTTGTTTTGGCCTAAATGAAAAAAAAAAAAAAAGCTAACATTCTTACAATAACTCTGCAAGGTGGATACTATTATTGTTATCTTTATTTGACATATAAGAAATCTGAATTCAAAAGATTTGGTCATGGTCACATCAGCACCAGTTAGAAAGAGGATCTAAATTCAGAACTTCTTGTTTCCAAATCCACAATTTTATCCACTACACCAACTAACTACCTTTAGTTTGCAGCATCATCTACTCCCTTGTTTTTTGTATGAGTGATTAATAATCTAAAAGCTAGTCAACCCTAATTTTGAAAGCAAGTCTTTCTCAATCCTCTTAATTCTATTGACTTCTAAATGTTGAGTCTTTCCAATTTATGCAATTTATAAATTTTATTTATACATATTTATCTTCATAATGTCTTTCCTTTGGATTATGAGATCCTCATACCTAGCAACTGTTGTTTTCTTGTTTTACCTTTAAATCCTCATCATTTAGCACAGTAGGGATTTAATAAATGTATATTGGTTGATTTTCTTTCTAATATTAATATTTCAGGATTCTAGCATAATGCCTGGCATATAGCAATTAGTTAATATTTGTTTTATTGAACAAATTTGGAAATCCTGGTTTCAGGGTCCTGACAGACTTGATCTTGATGTGCTTTCTCAGCCTGAGCAACAGTAACCAGACTGGCCCTGAAGCTGCACCACCAAGACTAACTAATCCCGAGCATCCCTGGCACAGGAGCTGTTGCTCAGGGAGACATAGTAGAGGATTTGGGAAGAAAACATTCATTATTAAACCTTCTGAATTTTATACTAAGTGATTTTTGAAGCTGTTGGATATTTTATTTATTGTTGACTGGGATTCCAGGAGCAATTGGCCTAACATTGGTAATAATATTGGTTGGTGAAGCTGAATTAGCAGAAAACCCAGAAGACTATGCTCCAGAGAACTGAAAATATTTCAAGCACCCTATAACCACATGGATTGTGCGTTATGTTTATGAACCTCCTGAAAAGAATTATGAAAGAACTATGACTACCCTTCAATTGGAAGTCAGAAAGGCTGATCTAGTTAAAATATAAAGAAACAAAGATTTATGAGAGGAAGACGGAATGGATCCTGGTTTCATTACCCAACTGTTGATAAGGAATCCACTACAATCCTAAAGCAATATTTGTTCATTTCATTAAGTTATTGATTCTACACATCTGATGTTTATTTTCTTTAGTGGGAGTTAAATGAAGAAATATAAATTGTGTTGTTAATTCTCTGAATAAAATAGCCATTTCTGTTTGGGTCTTGTTTTTAGTGCTCAATGTAGTTTGAAGGAATTGCTTTTGTTAAAAGATGGTTTCTGTTTTAAGAAGGTCATGAATATAGCAATCAAAATTAGATGAGATCAAAGTTTGTAAACTTCTGAAGTATAGTTTGGAATTAGATATGCCCAATAAATGAAAGTTGTGGACAGGAAGTATAACTGTATCAAAAGTGATGTGAAACTGAGACAGCTAATGATTTTTTACTAACTGCCCTAATTTGCTCAAGCTTCCATACTATGCAGAGAGGCCTGACTGTCCTGGGAATCAGAAGCACATCAGAAATTCTTTGCAATATTCACACAAATATTCTTGGTGACATATCCTTTTTATAAACAACCCAGGCCACACCTCCGACCTGTGATTTTAGTCACAATAACTTCATCAGATCACTATGCAACTAACACCTTCCCTCCAACTTTTCTTTTTTTTCTTTATAACTCCGGCTGCCTATGCCCACACAGTGCTCAGTTCTGTGTTCCATCTGCCTTCCTAGGAGAAATAGACCCATGGATAAAATCTAACTCTGTTTTTCTTAAACTGAATTGTGGAGAAAGCCTGACAGCGACATGTACCTTAGAATATAGAATACAAACATTTCATGATGAATATTATCAGGCAAATCCATGTCATAAATAGTCTCAGGATTTCATTGATAATCACTTGGGTAGAGCACTAAATAACAAATGTGATGTTCTAGAAAGGGCACTGAACTAGGAAACTAAGGTTACCACTTCCTTGCTGTGATTTTGGGTAAATTTCTTATCTTCTGGGGGCCTCAATTTCCCTAGTCTAATCTACTTGATAGGATTGTTGTAAGGATAATGGACATGTAAATGAAAAAATCTGTAAACAAATGCATTTGTATGTGTAACCCTATCAATGGTTTTGCTGTGAACACAGTTCTTTTAGATATGATTAAAGTTGCCAAGTTATAACATGCCATATGATAGCTCTAAGGAGAGATAGAACAAATGCAACCTTTTCATAGGCATTTTTTGAATGTTTGTATGTGCTTCCTGCATATCACAGTATATAATCATGCTACTAAATTCCAAATTTTTGTCTCATAGGAGTTGTGATTTATGGGGAAGACTTAACAGTTTTGGAAAATACTAACTTTTTTGCTAGCCAGGAAATTTTGAATAGGAACTTTTAATCAAGTTTGAAATTGAATTGGAATATATTTATTTTCAAACTGACATGGACATGAGGGTCAGAACATGTAATGCCATGTTAATGACCAAATAATAGTTGAAAATTTTGATCACTTTTCTAGTTTCCAGGATGGAAAATGGTTATCAGTATAAGAACCAATGCCTAACTCCTGGTTGCCCTTGGTAAATGATAACAAATATAACAACCTGACTCAAACATCTTTCAACAACTGGGCTGGGCCCTTTATGGAATTATGGTCATATCATCTAATGGGAAAGCACCCAAAGAAATCACTGGGAGATGCTTAATTTAGGATTCTGTGTAACAAGGATTTATAAGTTATTATTTAGCTCCACAGACTTCTTTTTCTTGTTAAAACTGTTTTCTGTCAAATAACCAGGCCTAGCAACTGTCAGACTTGGATGATTTTTAGTATTACTTTTTAAAAATCAATCGATCCCATCTCTTAGCTAATGCAAAGGCCAGAGGGACATCAGCAAAATCCTTCCAACCACTTGCAATAAAAAATAATTCACCCAAAATTTTGAGGTTGAATGACAGGGACTCAATTGAAGATGCCCAAGTTTTGCAGATTCATCTGGACTTCTGAAAAAAAAATTTTTTTAGTGAAAAGTGAGTTTCCACAATTAAAATAACTTTTTCCTCCCCAGGGTTCATTGCTCCAATCTTTGTATTACCTTGAACTTAATGAGCTTTTTTCTTCATAGCAGTAGTGATCATCTGATTAAAAAAACTGGTCTCATTATTATTCCATTTTGAAGAAGCCTGTCACATATTGTACAGGAATCAATAAATAACCATTATTCCTTGTAGGGCTCGCTAAAGACCTATGTTTGGAGTTAGTTAATTAATGTGGAATAAATCCATATTGTTTTGCAGCAATTATCTTTCAGTTTTTGATGTTATTCCTTTTGACTGCATTATTATTTTGTAGCTTAGTGGGCCAATCCTATTTCATTATAGGCTTGAATGATCATTGAACAGCTATTGCAATATTTCTGTCATTGAAATATGTCCTCTAAGAAATAAAGTTTTCCAATTTTTATAGCCAGTGCTTTTGATGAAGCTCTAATTTCTAAAATATATAGAGAAGTGAGTCAAATTTATAAGAATGCAAACCATTTCCCAGTTGATAAATAATCAAAAGATATGAACAGGCAGTTTTCAGGTGAAGAAATTAAAATTAACTACAGTAAAAAAGTTCCTTAAGTCACTGTTGATTAGAAAAAGTGGAAATCAAAACAACTCTGAGGTACTATCTCACATCTATCAAATTGGCTACCATGACAGAAAAGGAAAATGATAACTGTTGGACAAGATGTGGGAAAATTACAAGATTTAATGCATTGTTGTGGTGGAGTTGTGAATTTATCCAACCATTTTGGAGAGCAATTTGGAACTATGCCCAAAGGGCAACAAAATTGTACATACCCTTTGATCCAGCAACACCATTACTAGGTCTGTACCTGAAAGAGATCATAAAAAAAAAAGTCCCACATGAGTAAAAATATTTGTAGTAGCTCTTTTTGTAGTGGCAAGGAATTAGAATCTGAAAGAATGCCCATTATTTGAGGAATGGAGGAATAAGTTGTGGTATATGAAATGATAAGTAGGCTGATTTCAGAAAAACTTACATGAACTGATGCTAAGTGAAATGAGCAGAACCAGGAGTACATTGGACACACTAACAGCAACATTGTGTAATGATCAACAGTGATTGACTTAGTTCTTCTCAGCAATACAGTGATCCAAAATAATTCCAAAAGATTCATGATGGAAAATTATCCACATTGAGAGAAGGAACTATGGGGTCTGAATGCAGATTAAAATACTGTTTTCAATTTTTTTGTTTCTTGTTTTTATCTTTCTTGTGATTTCCTCCTTTTGTTTTGATTCTTCTTTCACTACTTGACTAATGTGATATGTTTAACATGATTGTACATGTATAACATATATCAGTATGCTTGCTATCTTAGGAAGTGAGGGAGAAAAAAGGAAGTGGAAATCTTATAAAAATGAATGTTGAAAACTACATACACAGAACAAGATTTTTCACTCTATTTACAAAACTAAGTGGTATGGGAGAAGCAACTCATTTCTGTGTCATCAGATCAAATTCAGATATTCTGGGCCACTTAATGTCAGCAGAAGTGCATACTCTTGACCATTATTGTCTCAAATTGAAATTGTATCAAAGTTATTTTTCCCAAGTCAATTAAGCACTCATTAATTCACTACTATATTCCAGACACTATGCTAAGCACTTACAAACATTGCCTTGGTAAAGAAAAGGACCACCTCAACTGTGAATGGATCCAGCCATTCTGGAGAGCAATTTGGAACTATGCTTAAAAAGTTATCAAGCTGTGCATACCCTTTGACCCAGCAGTGTTTCTACTAGGCCTGTATCCCAAAAAATTCATAAAGAAGGGAAAGGGACCCACATGTGCAAAAATGTTTGTGGCATCCCTTTTTGTAGTGTCAATAAACTGGAAATTGAAAGGATGCCCATCAAATGGAGAATGGCTGAATAAATTATGGTATATGAATGTTATGGAATATTATTGTTCTGTAAGAAACGACCAGCAGGACGATTTCAGAGAGGCCTGGAGAGACTTTCATGGACTGATGCTGAGTGAAATGAGCAGAACTAGGAGATCATTATACATGGCAACAACAATATTATATGATGATCAATTCTGATGGACATGGCTCTCTTCAACAATGAAATGTTTCAAACCAGTTCCAATTGTTCATTGAAGAAAATCATATACACCCAGAGAGAGGAATATGAAATGTGGACCACAACATAACATTTTCAGGCTCTCTATTGAGGTTTGCTTGCATTGTGTTTCCTTTCTCTGACTTTTTTTTTTCTTGTAGATACAATTTTTCTTTCACAACAATAAGTGTGGAAATATGTATACACATATTCGATTTGTCAAGTATTTTAACATAATTAACATGTAGTGGATTTCCTGCCATCTGGGGGAGGGGTGGAGACTAGGAGGGGGAATTTACAAAGAAAGCTTTGTAAGGGTCAATGTTGAAGAATTATCCATACATATGTTTTGCAAAGAAAAAGTTTTAATTAAAAAAAAAAAAGAAAATGACCACCTCATCCTTTGAAGGAGGAGATAGTAGTGAATGCCATCTGAGTGGTGTGAGATGAGGAGGAAATAAAAGAATCAACTTTCAGTAAATGTTCCCATTTTTTCAATGAAATGTGAGCTAAGATTCTTAGATGAAAAATAGGGGGAAAGGTACACCTTGGGAAGGGTGAAGAGGGTGGAAAAAGTTGTGGAAAAGCAATTGGAGTGAGTGAGTAAATAATTTAAGGAAGTATAAAGGATTGCCTCATTAGAGTGTGGAAGCAGTTGTGATTATATCAGTCAGCCAACTAGCATTTATTATGGGCCAGGTATTTTGCTAAGTACTAGGGATAGAAAGATGGCACTGACTTTATCTGTGAGTACAAAGTAGTCATAAGTGGCTGTAGAGGAAACTCAGAAAATTTGGTTGGTGAATCACAATGAAAACTGCTTAACTAAATCAACCCAAGATGTTATAAATGCCTATTATTGTTTCATGGTATGTGACCCCCAACTCAAAATGACTACTCAGATCTCTCAAAATGAAGATTAGAACTTTTATTAGAATCTCGAGAGAATCAAGTGGTCCCCTTTCCCACCCCCCCACCAGAAGAGCTGGGGCAGGGAGGCCAATTTACAGAGTAGGTAACAGGATTATATAGTCGAGATTACAGAAATACCCTTTCCTTTAAACCACCCAAGCCCCTAGTTAATCTTTAAAGCCATGGGTCTACTCAATATTTGTCTTTAGTATGCAGGTGGGCCTCTTGGCACCAGGGTCTTAGTTAAGCAATAAATGTTTCTAATACCTTTGTTGGGTATATTATTAAGAAAAGGGGTCAATTAAGCAGGAGGGTTAAATATTCCTAAACTACTAAACCATTCATCAAGATGATCTGGTCTGTTTTCAGGCATTACCTTTTATGAGAAGCAGTTGAGCAAGAGGTCAAAAAGGTTATCTCAAACATTTCTGCTGGAAGAGCAATCTTGCTCTTCTCCCAGAGTTCAATAATTAATCAGAGCCTAAACTACTCAAGGTTATTATTCTGAGAAGTCCTCAGTTTCCCATTTCATTCAAATCCCCCCTCTTTTTAACATGAGGACTTCTCATCTTCATTCGAATTCCTGCAACATAATCTCAAGTCCAACAGAATATTTTCTCCAAAGCAAGTACAAAGATTCCCAAAATAATGCCCCAAATCAAGAATTGCAAGAGAAATTTGCACACACAGTTCATCAATCCTTTAAAATTGCAATTTGTGTGTTTCAGCAAAGTAGATACATAACAATTCTTATGAGGACAGACCAATATCTCTACAGAATTTGTCCGAATTCTTAAAAGGGCCAGGAGAAGATACTTTGTCCCGGGCAACTGTGTTTCTAGAGTTAATTTAGTGGGCTGTCTCTTGATCTCCTGATTCATTCTTTTGACCTTGCCTGAAGAGAGGGATGCCAGGGAATATAGAACTCCTAGGAAATCTCTAAAGCTCAGGCCAGAGACTGAAGGATCCTAGCAGTGAAATTCATCTCTGACTGCTTGGACTCTCCTCCTGCTTTCTTTGCTTCCACAACTGCAAGATGATTGCCCTGGGCTCCAAAAGTGTTACTGCTGGATGATCTTTTAACTTATCCATTCAGCCTCTTTCCTTCCACTTACTCTGGAACTTATCTAAAGATAAAGGGTTGTCAGGTGCAGTCCCAATAAACAAAACAGCAGTTAGGTCTCACAGACAACTGTGCTCATTGTCCTCTCCTTATTTCAGAAACCTTTAAAGACCTGAATACCTATAGACACAAATATCTAGTAACAGATGACCAGGCTAAATCCTCATGTGCCTAAGCATTTAAGATATAATGATTACATATAGTCAGATTGGAAACAGCAAGGTATGACATAATTTAATTGCATTAATGGTTTCTATTGCCTATTGCTCTGATCGTAGAAACCAGCTATAGGATAAAAAAAGTAGGAGCATGGCTATAACATAATATAATCAGTCAAAACTGATTCTTCAGTATATACATGACACAGGATAAAGTCGACTTAACTCAGTTTTTACTTCAGGTAACTGTCTCAATTTTAATAATTCCACCTTAAGCCAGACTCAGGAATAATCAGGTGGGTTTTCATTCAAAAGACCACTGGGAATTTGTCAGAAGGATCCTACCTTCAACAGAGGACAAGATGATCCTTCTAATTCGTTCCCAGATACTAACTTCCACCTGTAACAACTTCTGAGTAGCCTGTGGCATATTCCTTTCAGATGGTGGATCATTGGCTTTGATGATCTATCAGACAGTCATATCTGAATTCAAAACTCCAAATAAAAATCAGCTGCAATCCCCAGAGTTTTTATCTTTTATAGCAATTATCATTAATCAAAGCTTCAGATGAATCCAGCTCTCAAGGATCACAGTAAGAAATTTATCCTAGAAAGCTCACAGTTTATAGTTTATCTTTTATATCTAAGTAGATGGTTTTAAGTTTAACATTACAGATCATTTTGCTTTTAAAATACCCAATACATAGAAAAATTCTAAATTGCACATTATCCATAACAGAAACATTTTCAAAGGGACAAAGGCAAAACCCATTATTCTCAGAGTCCCTTTAAATGAGTATAATTTTAAGATGACAATACAATCAATTAAAACTCATACAGAATATAGAGTCTTAATTCCACATAAAAAGAATCTTTAAAATATCAATTAAACTTTTGAAAATAACCCTACTAAATTATAGATCACATTTGTTAAACAAACATTCAGCCAATTAACACCATGTAAAAGTAGTAGAATAAAATTTTCTCTGCGGCAGAGAGTTTGTCTTCATTTCTAAAGAAGTAAGCACTGGGGGGGAGGGTGGAAGATGAGTCAAATTTTCATCTTTGAAGCCAAAAGATACCTTCCTGTTTCTCTCTCCCCACTCAACTTCTCCTTATAATTAACTTTTAGGATGCCACATCCTTAAATCACATTCTTTTCTCCTTTTCTTTCCTTTTTCTTTCAAAACTTTAAGATTCACAATATAGTGAATAGCTAAATAACTCCATAAAACTCATACATTTTCAGCAGAGTTGACAAAATTTAAATCATAACTTATAATGTTTACAAATTACCCAAAATATGTTTCAGAAGATAACATACTTCATCTAATCAAGGGTATGTGATCTCTTTAAGTAAATTAGCAGAACTTTGTTTTAACAAGCTATTATTAAACTGAACCGAATCAAATACAGCTTTAAAATTTTTTTTCCTGAGGGG
>JAJPUD010000664.1:84267-193040 GCA_023553655.1 Myrmecobius fasciatus
AATTTGGAACTCAAAATTTAAAAAGAAAAGAATGTTTAAAATAATACACTTGTTTAAAGAAACAAACAAAAAGAATGAAGGAAGGATGCTGACTGAGAAGTGGTAAATATAAGAACGAGAACCTGGAAAGAGCAGAGTAAAAAACAAACAAACAAACAAAAAACTCAGTGAATATCCAGGATGAGATGATGATCAATGGTGTCAAATGATACAGAAAGGTTAAGGACAAAGCACTTTTTTTTAAAAAAGACAATTAGTGAAAACTAGAGCAACACCTAATACCTTGTAATAAGATAAGGTAGAAATGGGTTCATGATTTTTTTTCATTTTATTAAAGCTTTTTATTTGCAAAACATATGTATGAGTAATTTTTCAACATTGACCCTTGCAAAGCTTTCTGTTACAAATTCCCCCCCCTAACCCCCACTCCTTCCCTAGATGGCAGGGATTCTACTACATATTAATTATGTTAAAATACTTGACAAATCGAATATGTGTATACATATTTTTACAATTGCTGTGCAAGAAAAATCAGATCTACAAGAAAAAAAAATCTGAGAAGGGAAACATAATGCAAGCAAACATCAATAGAGAGTATGAAAATGTTATGTTGTGGTCCACATTCATATCCCTCTCTCTGGATGCATATCGCTTTCTTCATCACTGGGGTTCATGATTTAGACATAAAGAGTGCTACTATAAGCAAATTGGAAAAACAAAGGGTAGTCTACCTTTCAGATCTGTGAAGAAGGAAGGAATTTATGGTCAAAGAAAAACTAGAGTACATTGTGAAATAAAAAAATGGATAATTTTGATTATATTAAGTTGAAAAGTTTTCATACAAACAAAACTAATATAGACCAGATTAGAAGGGAAGCAGAAATCTGAGAAAAAAATATTTATACCCAAAGGTTCTGATAAAGACCTAATTTCTAAAATATAGAGAGAATTGGCTCAAATTTATAAGAATACAAGCCATTCTCCAATTGAAAAATGGTCAAAGGATATGAACAGACAATTTTTAGATGAAGAGATTAAAACCATTTCTAAACATGAAAAAATACTCTAAATAATTATTGATCAGAGAAATTAAGACAACTTTGAGGTACCACTATACACCTCTCTGATTGGCTAAGATGACAGGAAAAGACAATAACAAATGTTGAAGGGAATGTGGGAAAACTGGGACACTTATACAGTGTTGGAACTGTGAATGGATCCAACCATTCTGGAGAGCAATTTGAAACTATGCTCAAAAAGTTATCAAACTGTGCATGCCCTTTGACCCAACAGAGTTTCTACTGGGCTTATATCCCAAAGAGATCTTAAAAGAGGGTAAGGAACCCAAACAAAAAGGAATACAAAACAAAATAAAGCAAAACAGGAGAACATTGTAATGTGCCCACCAGAACATCAGATAGGATTCAAAATATATAATAACAAATTACCAGATCAAGAAAGTATATATATATATGGGTAGAAGAAATTATATTTATGAATGTTCATTTTTTTTTACTTCCTTATAAATTGTTCTTTGGTCCTCTGCTGAGCACCTTATTTACTTTATTCTTTTTCCCCCTTGTTCGTCCCCCCCATCCTCAAACAAGTTGAAGTTAAATATAATGGTATATTTATATGTACATATATACATACATACACATACTCACACACACATCCCACATACACCTATGCCTTTCCTATTCCTGCTGACGCTTTAGTTAAATTCTGCTCCATAACTAGTCTTGCTATTACTTAGCTTCCCCCCACTCAAGGATTCCTCCTTTGTTTTCCCTCATCCTTTGCTTCCCCATCTGCCCATCCCTCCCCTTTTATTTCTTTAAGGATTTTGAAAGTTCTACACACTTCATGATATATATTTACATTTGTATTTAAAATGTTTGACTCCAGATTTTCTCCCTTATCCCCACCCTCAGGCCCTATTAAGAAATCACAAATGAAGTTAAGCAAAACATTTCCAAAAAAGTTATGTTGTGAAGGAAAACAGATTTCTTATCCTAAAAAAATGAAGTAAAATTTTAAAAAAGAAAGAAAGAAGCAGTTAGATGATGCAATAGATAGAGTATTGGCTCCAGAATAAGGAGGGCCTGAGTTCAAATGTTGCCTCAGACACTTAACACTTTTTAGCTCTGTGACCCTGGACAAGTCAAATGAAACCTCACCAATTACTTCACCAAAGAAAAAGCAAAAGAAAAAAAAGCAAGAGTATATGCTCCAATCTGTATTCAGACAAAATTAATTTCTTCTCTGGGTATGGATAGGACTTTATATCATAAGTTTTTCAGAGAAGAATCCACAACAAATGAAGAAAATGAACGAACACATTAGAATCTACTTTGTCTAATTGAATGCTAGTAAAATATGACTTATTTAAATGAAACGAACAAATATTTACAAAGATATTAAATGCCTATGTTATCATAACAATAGAGTTTAAAGAAACTGAACCTAGTAAAAATGTTTGACCAAATTATAAATGAACTCCCTCAAAAAAAAGCTCAAGAATTTTTGAATAAAATACAAGTGAACATGTAAATATGCAATAGATGAATGAATAATATAAAAAATTAAAAAACAATTCATTCAAATTATACTTGAATTGTTTGCAAAACTTACTAAATTCTTCTAAGTCAAAAATCATCCTGGTATCTAAAGCAGAGAGAGAAAAGTCAGGGAAGGAAAGCTATATAGCAATATCCTTAATTAATGAAAAATTATTTAAAATATGCATGACATCTAGGTTATATTTATACCAAAAATTCAAGGTTGATTTAATATTAGGAAAACTATGAGCATTACAGACAATATTAATGACAAAAACAATAAAACTCTATTATTAACAATAAAGAGGAAAAGTTGTTTTGTTTTTGTATTTCTTCCTTTTAAACAAAATATAGTTGATGGAACTGTGGAAAGATCCAATTATTTTGGAGATTGGAAAATCCAATCTGGAATTATGTCCAAGGGGTTATAAAATTGTTCATATCTTCTGATACAACAATACCATTATTAGGTCTGTCCTAAAGTCATTAGGGAAAAAGGAAATGAGCCAATTATATTTTAAAATATTTATAGAAGCTCACTTTATAATGGCAAAGAACTGGAAGTTGAGGAAATGCCCATCAACAGAGGAATAGCTAAACAAGTTATGGTATATGATTGTTATGGCATACTACCATGCTTTTAGAAATGATGATATAGTTGGTTTTAGAAAAACATGAAAGACTTGCATAAAATGTAAAAGTGAGCAAAACCAACAGAATGTTGTATACAATAATAGTAATATTACTTTAAAAAACAATTGTGTACAACCATATTATTATGAGGACTATAAATGGTCAAAACAACTATATAAGACTTATGAAGGAAGATGCTCTATACCTCCAGAGAAAGACCTAATAAATAGATATATGCATAGTATGGTTTTACATATATTTATAAATTGGCATCATAGGGTATGGGGTGAGGAGGGACAGAGAGAAGGAAGACAGTTCAGAATTTAAAACATAACAAAAATATTAATAAGTAAACAAAATATAATGCCATTTGTATTTTAAAATGCTAGAAATTATTAAAATTCATGTAATTTTTCTTTAAATCAAACTACATTTTTAAAAAATTGAGAGCAATGATGGAGAAATACTAAAGACATTTCTAATGAGATCAAGGTTAAAAGAAGGATACACATCACAATAATTTTATATGGTTCTGGGACTTCAACCTATAGTATTAAATATATATATATATATATATGCATATATATATATATATTATAGCATTAAATAAAAATTTAAGTAGGAATAGAAAAAGAAATGGACAGAGCAAGCATAGGCAAAGAGGAAATAAAGTTACTGCTTTTTACAGACATAATATTTTCTTCAAGAATTATAGGGATGCAATTAAATTAATAGAAACAATTTATAACTTCAATAAACTAGTAGCATATAGAATAAACTCACAAAATCATCAGCCTTTCTATCTTTAACAGCAAAACCCAGGAAATGATAAAAAAAAAGAAATTTGATTCTAAATTATTACAATACATAAAAACAAGTCTACTTACACAAAGAAACTATATAAATGAATCTAGTGGATGGATTGACTAATCAGGATTCAAAAAGACTGAAAATGAAATTTCTTGGAGGAAATGTGATTGATTTTAGATATATGAAGAACTATACACACACACACACATACACACACATATTTCCAGACACAATCAATACATCACAAATTTGTTTTGCTGACTACTGTAGCAAGGCCAGGAGGTCTTACCTTGGCTATCTCATGATACATGCCCAGAGGTCCCCTAGAAAATTCTAAAGACTCTTAGGATAAAGTGACTAATTTACTGGGCTTTGGAGAATGACTAACTTCAAGAGTGATTTCCATCATTTAGTGACTCAGAACTAGTAGGACTTTTTGGTATTTAAGAATGACAGGCTAGACCCTAAATGGTTCTTGGACTGTCCACCCTCATCACTTTCCCTACCACCCCCTATCCTCCATAATTATAGAAGGTAGGTGGGTTACTGCATCTTACAAAAGAAGAAACTTCTACTAGCACCAAGTGATGTTGTTTTCTTCTTCTTTTTTTTTAAATATGAATATCTATGAAACTTTAAACTATACACAGAAGAAAGTAGATGGAAGTCCAGAAGGACATACAGAAAAAAAGCAAGGTAGGTACTACTATATTAAATTGAATATATTAAAAACTAAGATAAAGGTCATATAAATAAAATATATGAGGTGTTATTATACAGTAATGAGATGGATTCCTCAAATAACTCATGGAAACAAGTTCCAGTTGGGGAAGATGGTGAGACTATATTAATGGTTTTTATTAGGTCATATGTTTGTCTAATTTACCTAATTATAAAAAATACATATGAATAATTATATAAATATATGTATACACAAATACACATACACACACCCACAGAGGATGAGGGGCCATGGTAGGCCTAATTAAAATTAAGGAAAGGCAGAAGTTTACAATATCATTGACCCAGAGACAATCTAGTACAATATTCTTATTTTACAGATGAAAAAATGGAGATCCAAAAAACTTGAACAATTTACTTCAGGTTATAATAGGTAGTAGATAATAGTGGTGGGATTGAAATCTACATCCTTTGACTCCAGACTCAATGATCTTTCTCTTATATTCTGCCTCTTCTCCTTAGTTAAGGCCATGTAAAGGTATAGATATTCACTAGCTCTGAGATGTGGTTATAAGTTCAATTCTGCTTATAGTTGGAAATTATTATCAAAAATCAAATTTTGTTTAACACATTTTAGGGGTTGCCTGATAGAAAACAGACATCACATGTAGTTACTGATTCTTTGACATTAGGATCTAATGGAGTATGAAAGAAAAAGTTCTAAACCCAGTAAAGAGAACAATACAATCAGAAATTCAATTCAGGTGCAATATGTATCTTTATGTGTAGGATGCTTTAAGAATACTTAAGAAAAAAATGAAGAACATGTTTTCTCCTAGATTTCCTTTTGATAAAAAAAAAAAAGTTAAAGACGTGGATTGAGAATTTCAAGTTTCACTAAACAGTTCTCCATTGCCCATATAATAGTCAGTCTTTCCTTCAAGAAAATTTACCTTCAAGGTAAACACAGATGGGAAAAATTGATCAGATAGGAAATCGCTTCTTTATTTTTAAAAGAGACTACATTTTGTTTGCCATTTAAAATCTCCAGAAATGGGTTGGTAATGTTATTGCCTTATAAGGGAAGAGGGGAAATGAGTAATTATATTTGCTTTAGGAAAAAAGTGGTTTGGCATAATTATTAATCATGTTTGATGTTTACATGGCACTTTAAGGTTTACAAAGTTATTTCCTTGTCACACACACATAAGCACACATGCCCATATATAAACATACATTGTGAAAAAACTGACAAAGATGGTAGAGTAAGAAAAAGAAGTACAGAACAGCTGTCCCTTATAACTACTGTCACAAAGATATAGCTTCAGACTAACTAGCCATCAGAACTCCAAGGACCACACGGGCTCATTTTTATAGCCCAAATGAGCAGAGGAGAGAGACAGAGGCCCTGCACAAAGCCTTCCAGCTAAATCTCATATTAAAAAACAATAGACTTGGAAAACATTACAGAGAAATAATTTAAGAATCATTGGATTACCTAAGTTATAGTCAAAATAAACTAGTTATATTTCAAGAAGTCATGAAAGAATGATGTATTAATCTATTAGAATTTGAGAGCCAGTAAAAATAGAAAGAATCCAGTAGTCATTTCCTGAAGAAAATAAAAATAACAAACTGACAAAGACATTCTTAGAAACATGATAAAAATCCAGAGCTTTCATGTCAAATAAAAAATGCTACAAATAGCAGAAAGAAATAACAAGTACCAAAGAGCCTATGTAATCACAATCACCCAAGATTTAGCAGCTATGACAAGTAAGAAGTGGAGAACTTGGGATATAATATTCCAAAAAATAAGAACAATTTATATAGACAAGCTGAGATTAATCTAAAGGTTAAAAAGTAGTCTTTTAATGAAATGGAAGACTTCCAGGCAAGTATTACTATTGAAAAGATTAGAACTGAGTACAAATAATGAAGTACAAACATAAGAGTCAGGAGGGGGGCAGGGGAAGACAGAGAGAAAGAGAGACAGAGAGAGAGAGAGAGGGAAGGAAAGACAGAGACAGAGAGAGACAGACAGACAGAGAGACAGAGACAGAGAAACAGAGAGAGAGAGAGAGAGAGAGAGAGAGAGAGAGAGAGAGAGACAAAGAATGAGAGAGAGAGAGAAAGAGAGAGAGAGAGAGAATCAAAGAAGACTAGTCTCTCTGGGATAAGGGCTTACTGAGCCTTTTTCAGGACTGTTCATTCACTTTTGGTGTCCACTTAGCACTCAGCTCTTACTTGCGACTCCAAGAAGCTGTAGCTTGCATGGGCCACATCCTAATAAACCATCTCTGCAGATGAGCTAAACCAGGTTAAGAGTAACTGACAGGCCTCAAACCTGTGATGAGTTAAGGGGGTGTCTACTCCAAGCTTGTGAAGACTTCTGCCAGTGGAATGGGGTGATGAGATTAATTTATTCCAACAACCATGAAGCAGACACCATGATATGCTGAGTGAGAGTTTGATCAGACATTGAAGACAATAAGACCTGCAACTGGATCCTGCAACAGGGCCAATCATCCTGTCTTGTGTCTTGTCATTGGGCTTTGATGTGATGACTTTGTGCATTTAAATCTAATTTACCTGTGATTCAAGATATATATCATTCATTGATGTCATTGGTTTTCTTCAAAAATGAAGGACAAACAACAAAAGACAAAAATTCATTAGGAAAGAAAAGAAAAAACAAAATTCACTTTTGTGAATGGTACTTAGAAAACCCTAGATACTCAACAAAATAATTGAAACACTAATTTTGGCAAAGTTGAAGAATATAAAAAAACCCTCACATAAGTCATAAGTATCTCTACATGTTACCACAAAAGTCTGCAGAAAGAAATTGAAAGAGGAACTTCATTTAAAATAATTATATAATACATAAAATATCTGTTACCTGTTAAACATGGGAACTATATGAGTAGAATTATAAAGCATTCTTTGCTAATACAAAGACATCTAAATAAAGAGATAGTTATTGATTATGAGTAGTATGAGCAAATAAAAATAATGACAATTTTTAATATGCTATAATGGACATATGTATGTTAACTTAGCATGATGAATTCCATTTTGTCTTAAGCATTCATTTTGTGAGTAATTATTTATTATATAAGTTGGTTTTCTCTAATAAAATAAATTTTGGTAATTATATATATATATGTCTTGAAAATCTGGTAAATAATGGATGAATATTTGCTAGTGACTTTAGGAAATTAAACATTGATTGATAGTGTTTCAATCATCAATCAGAATTTAGGTGTAACTTGTAGTCTTTAGTGAGAACCATAGAGCCACTTAATGTATTCCACTAATTGACTTGTTTTAAACTAGTACAAATTAACTTTGCTTATTATTGCTATAATTTGAAGTTTGGCAAAACTAGGCCTTGTTATTTCACACTTTTAAAATTATTTTCCCTGTCCTTTTGTTTTTCTAGGTGAATTTAATTATTTTTTCTAGCTCCATGAAATAATTCTTCAGTAGCTTGATTAATACTTGTAATACTTTTGGGAGTTTTTATTTCTCTCGAGGTTCCAGCCATTCATCTGCTAAATGGGATATGGCTATGATAGTTTCTTGCTTCCTATGTGCTTGGAAATTCTGGCATTTCCCATTTGCTTGAGAGCAATGCTGACATAGAATTGCCAGAATGCCATTTCTGAGGAAAACACGTGGCCTCTGGCTAGGCAAAGAGGAAAACTTATAAGCACAAGTAAGAAAGACATTTATTAGGATCTATAGGAACTAGGTTGGTCATTTATTCCCAGAGGGGTTGATATTTGTATTGTTGAGTACATAATTGCCTGCTGTCAATAGTAATTGCATATTTTAATAAGTCTCACCTAATATTTCCATCACACTAGCCAGCATATGCAATAATTCTATTAATCATGGTTCTACTATTTAAATATCTGACATTTGAGGTAGAGGAAATGTGAATGAAAGATATGATATAATATTTTTAATTGCTGCCATATTTAGAATTAAATAAAAGACTATGTGTCTGGAACTGGAGAGTATATAAAAGAAAGGGCGCCTGGTGATTATGATTCTTCCTAGAGAAGAAACCTGAGGTTATGCATACCCAAGTGAAACTCCTGGGTATATACATTTTTATGGCTTTTTTTTGCAGACCTTTGCTGAATGAAGTGGTAGGAAAGTATATGCTTAAAATTTAATTGATTGCTTTATAATGTATGAAAATATTTTAATCCAACTGGATAATTCCCTTTACAGTTAATTCTTATAATCCATGTGATGGATTGTAAAAAATTTGACATATCAAGGAATCACAGTTAGCACTAGAAAATCTTTTTATACTTATGTTCTTAGCATCACTCAGAATATTGGTTATGGCTTCTATGGCAAGCCCTAACCCAATTAGGTGTTTGTGCACATGAGCATGGATAACTATATGGAATGTGAAAAGCTAATTATATAGAGAGTAAATATTAATGAATTCCTTCTCTTTCAAAATGTCTTTCTAAACCTATAGTCCCTTATAACCAAAATGATGTTCATAATAGTGGCCTAGTAGTAGCTAGTATTTATAGCACTTTAAGGTTTGCAAAACACTTTACAAATATTCTCATTTGACTCTCAAAACAACACTGGGTGGTTAGTGCGATTATTTTTTTTCCCATTTGATAGATGAGGAAGCAGAGGCTTAGAAAGTTTGCTAGGTGACATTAAAGCTCAGGACTGGTTGAATGACTGGATACAAAGAGTAATAATAGCTCAATGTCAACCTAGAGCAAGTTCTCTAGAATGATATTCCTGATATCTTTCCTCTGCTATACCATATTTTTATCAGTGATTAGGATGAGGACATAGATGACATATTTATCAAATTTATAGATAGCACAAACCTGGAAGAGTTATTGAATATGTTGAGTAACAGAATTAGGATACAAAAAGCACTCAATAGGCTTAACTAAAAGGTCATATCGAATAAGCCAAAATTTAATAGGGATATCAACTATATAAGTACAAGATGAGGGGATGCTTGGTCAGTTTGTATAAAATAAGATTAGAAACCCAGAATCAATCAATGGTCTCGTGTCAATTTACAAAAAGAAACTTAGACTAGATTTAAGAAAAAATGCATAGTGGTCCTAATGAGGGGAATAATGATGATTCTGTATTCTTCCTTGGTATTCTGTACTGATAGACTACACCTGTAATAGTGTTCTCAGTTCTAGGGGTCACATTTTAGAAAGGACTTTCATAAGATTTGGGCAAGTCACTTAACTTACCTCTTCCTCAATTTTTCTGTAACATGAGAGTTGGATTAGAAGACTTTAAGGTTCCTTTCAGCTTTAACCCTGTGATCTAAGCGTTAGCATATCCTGAAGAGTACACCACAGAGTTGTAACATGACTGAAGATCATGTTACATGAGGATCAATGGGAAAGAATTAGGCTTGCTTAGCCTATGAAGAAGACTTCAGGGGCTAGAGTTCATAACAACTTAAAATATTGGAAGGGCTATCATAGGAAATGGTGATTGGATTTGTTCTGCTTGGTGGTAGGGAGAGATAGAAGTAATAGGTGGAAATAATAATAAAAAAAAGAATTTGGCCTAATATAAGGAACATTTAACAAATAGAGGTGTCTCAAAGTGGAATGGGCTACCTTGGGAAACTGAAGTTTACCATTCACTGTTGGTTTTCACACAGAACTTCGAATGTCCTCTATGAGCAAAGTGATATGTATTATTTACAAAGTAATAGCAATTCTTTGGCATGACCAGCTGTAAATGACTTTGTTATTCTCAGTAGTACAATCATTTACAACTTTTTAACTTAATTTTTCTTGCAAGTTTTTATTTTCATTAAGGTTGGAGATCTATTTTTTCTTTCACAACTTGACTTTTATGGAAATGTTTTGCATAACTTCACATTTGGCTTTTAATTGTGGGTGAAGATAAGGAAGAGAATGTAAGACTCAAAAATCTTAAAAACAAATGTAAAAAAATTGTTTTGAATGTAATGGGAAAAATATTAAATAAATAAAATACAAGATATTAGCTTTAAGGATAGTTAGTACAGGACATATCTATGTGTCTAGGGCTGGTAGAGACATTTTAGGGATTAAATTCTCAATGTAACTACATACTTTTGCCTACTCACTAAATTCCTCACTAAATAAGATTTCATATAAATTTTTCTGTGAAACTGTTTTTAAGTTATTTGTTAGGGTATGATAGTATTCGATTACATCCAGACATTCTTCACTATAATTCTCTCATTTTAGGTGAACCAGTGGTTTTTTATCTCTATTCCAGCCTCACCAATCAAAATTAAAATAATGAATTCACTTATGGTACAATCTATACATGAGTACCTATGTGATCAGTATAATTTTCTCTATGATATTGGATTATGCAAGTGGAGTTTGTGAATCCTGGAATCTGTTTGTGAGAGGATATATATTTAGCTGTTGAAAAGAGTCACTTTCCCATTTGGGGAGCCCAACAACATAGAGAAAATTATAGAGATCAGTACTAATAGAGGTCATGCCATGAATAGATAGATTTTGGGTGCAGATTGATAAAGCCAAAGTAGAGAAAAAGAAACCATAGATTCAGATACAATGAGATAGTGATAGCGGAGAATTTATAAATGTGATGGAATACTATTGTACAGTAAAAGATGACCTCAAGGACAATTTCATAGGAATCTGAGAAGACAAGTACAGAGGGAAGGGAACAGAATCAGGAAAATCATTTGCAGGAAAGAGAAAAACCACATAACAGACCAACATTGTAAAAACAAACAAATTTTAAAGATTAAAGAACTCTGACTTCAGAGGACCACTGATGAAGCAAGATACCCTCCTCTTTGACTTGAGCTAGATCATGACATACACATTTTTAGACAAGGCTCATGAGAGAATTTGTTTTGCTTGACTATTCATATCTATAACAAAGATTTCATTTTGTTTTTAATTTGGGAGGGAATGGAAAGGAGAAAAACAATGTTTGTTAATGAAAATAAAATAAAATAAAAGTTTAAAAGAACACTGTGACCCAGGTCATATCCAGCCTGACTTTGCAGTTTGGGGAAGAGTATGCAGATTGCTGTTATCATTCATTTGAAATGCATTCTTTGGAGGGACTGTGAGTAAGGACCACAAACAACTCTCATATAGATTTTTCAGAAACATTCATAAAAAGAAATGTTGAAGTCCCCAACTTGTCATTCTCAAGTAAGTGAGGGAGAAACTGACTATAATTAACATGGAGGTAACTACAGGAGAATCTGGCTTAAAATTTCATAAGTTTACAAAGGAAGAGTTTGAAGAAGCTATCAAGAATATTTGAAGAAAGAATGAGCATCATTATCTTGATAAAACATTAACTTTTTTTTTTCATGAGACAATTAGGCCCTTGGCTAGGAAGTATTAAGTGTCTGAGACCAAATTTGAACTCTGCTCTATTCACTGTACCATCTAACTGCTCCTATAACATTAACTTTAAATTTTTCTGATTTTCCCTAATTTTTATTTCTACTTTGTTTCCTGGAGATTGTTCACATGGTAAAGTGTTTAAAATTTTACATACCAAAAGGCAATTCTGAAATAAAAATTAAAACTTAAAAATATTCTAAAAATAAACAAATCAAAATAATTTAATTTAATAATACAGATGGAAAAACTTAATGTATCTTCTTTGGGTTATCTCTTATAATTCATGAATATAAGCTGCATTAACTGGGAGATAACTATCCCAGATTTAAGGTACTCTCTATGTCTTCAGATCAAAAATTGGTAATCACAAGCCTTACTGTATTTCCATTTTACTAATTTTTAGTAATTACAAAGAGGATGAAATTGGTTCAAAACAGACATTTACTGAAATGACCTAAAAAATAGAGCATCTTATAAACCTCTTGTGCAGTGTTCCACAAATGCACACAGCATCAATAGGAAATAGACACAGATTAAGGTCAAAAATAGAGTCACTCATTTAAGGTGAACATACATCCAGCATGCGTGCAAAAAGGGACATTTTGTGCCTTTAATGTTGCCAAATTGCAGATGTCTTCTCTATTTCAAAAGACTTTTGTCTTGCTGTCTCCACTGGACATGACCAGGAACTAACCTATTGCTCTACTGGATGCTGCCAGTCACTATTCTGCTTTTCGATGCTAATCCATTGGACATTACTCTGCTGAAGCCCTCAATTTATCTAATACTGTGCCCTATCAGCTAGGTCTTTAAAAAAGAAAATCACCTTTACCCCTGTAATGACTAGAACCTTTCCTGTTTTGTTTCTGAGCATATTTCTAGCCTCCAGCACCAACCATCTTAGTACAAAGTTTGGAGTAGTACCAGAAAGTTGTTGCCCTCAGGTTTGACCTTTTCCCTCTCCAGACATTCCCAGTATAAGACTAGGGAACCTTATTCACAAACTTTTTCCAAGTTCATTAGGCATTATGAGTCAAAATTACCTTACTCCATAAAATAGGGAATAATCCTTTCTTCAATGACCACAAAACAGCCCTAATATTCAAGATTTCCCCAGTTTTTACTTCTGAACTTCCTTTTTTTTTTTTTTTTTTTTTTTTGGCTCATTTAAGTTAGTGTGCAGGGAAAGGATACAGATATAATCTATGCTCAGGCAATAAAGTCAAAGGGCTAAAGGAAAGCCTTTAGTCATGGGATAAGTTTTCTGTGGAACCTATATGTGGAGTTCTAAGGAGACATGGATAGTTTGTTATTTATATAATATTTATGTTAATGCTAATTTATATTAGTACTCATAATGATATATTGGATCAAATGAAATATTGAAGCTGTGAAGGTAAAAGTCTATTAGCTAAGGGGGAAACAAAACAATGAATCTTTGAAGAAAGAAGATGGAGAGATCTATAGGAGAGGAACTATTCTTAAGGCAATTAAACAAAGAGAAAACTGGTTACGAAATTATATAGTGTCTGGGAGGCCTCCAGAAATGCAGGATAGTAAGACTTAGGATCTTACATGTTTAAACACATCAGGAAATAAAGACTGCTTGTTGTACCTTTATTACCCATTTTAGCCTGGATTTGCATTCAAGACTATTTCTCAACTTATTAGGAAACAAAAAGGCAAACTTGACTTTCAAAGAAAATGGCACAAAGCTTTTTCACTCAAGTGTATTTAATAATGGTAGTTTTAAGGTGTTATCTCCTTTGAGTTATCTGGCTCTGGCAACTTGGGAATTCTTAGCAAAATTTTTACTGTGTTTTTGAAGAAGGCACACTACAATCATAATCTGTGTAAGGTTACTTAGATACCATCATTTCATAACAATATCACTAATCACTAATACATATTTATGCCAAATGCCACCAAAATACAATGAAACCTTACTGTGACATTAGAGTTAAGTGTTTTGTAGAATCAACAGTCCCCTAGAACATTGTGCTGGCTGACATTCTATTTTTCTGGAGTCACTTAATGATGTTAGGTATGTTGTCGTTCAGTAGTTTTTCAATGTTTGATTTATCATGACCCCATTGGAAGTTTTCTTGGCAAAGATAGCTAGTAAGCTGTCACCTAAGCTAGCAAGTGTCTGAGGCTGGATTTGAACTCATGAACATGAATTCCTGATTTCAAACTCAGTGTTCTATCCACTGTGCCACCCAACTGTTCCAATGATATTAAATAGGGTATGTTTATATACCCGTATCCTGCTTTTTCCATAAAATATTATCTAAAAGAATTTCACCATCCTTTCAAGGAAAATTCACATTTTAAGTTACAATATGCCAAAAGTTTGATGGCTGAGGCTGTAATCTTATCATGACATGTTTTCAGTGATAAAAACACTTGAATTTTGCCAAACTTAATATTTCAAGTAGTTGCTGCAATAAGTTCCATGAGCATTTGATTGTAACAAATGAAAGGAATTAAATTAGGAATGTCAGTGATCTCCAGCTGTAGAGTTCAGAGAAATGGGAAATTTTATTATAATTTGGATGGATAGGGTAAGAAGTTTTGTTCCAAATCTAGTCAAGTGCCAATGACCTGTAAATTACAGGAGAATGAAGGGTCACTACAACATGCTAGTTGACATATTCAAAATATAAATGTCTAATTGTGTGAATAGAAGCATGGGCTTATTCCTTCCCAAAGTCAACTTTCTTGTGGCCAGAAAGCAGAGCAGTGTCTGTATAAAACTTTTTATCTTGGAATCCTTTTTGCATAGCCTCTTGGGTTCTTCCTTACGTCTTCCAATAAATAAATAAGTCTTCTGGTTTGTTTATCATTGTTGATTTTTATTATTCCTTCTGGAATAAAGACATTTTTTCTGTTGGACTTGATAAACAACATTTCTCATGATATTTGTTTCCCAGAGAATGCATGCAGAGAGACCAGACTGTGGAGCTGTTTACCTATATTAAAACTAGCTTTTGACAGCAAGGTTTAATAACGTGGTGGCATTTATTACTTGAGCAAAGAAATATTGCTCATATGAAAATGCAGCAATTTGTGACACTTAAAGTGAGATCACACTAAATCACACCAAATACATAGGTTCCATTACTTCAGTAGGTTTGCTATCCTCCAGACAATCCCTCCAGATTCTAAGCTAATAATAACGTAAAAGATAATTTAGATGTTAATTTCCTAAGGAAGGAGTTTTGCTTTTAATAGTAAGAGTCTAAAAGTTTAGGGATGAATAAAAAGTTCAGGGGAAAAATGCTAGATTTGAAGTCACAGTTCCAGAATAGTATCAAGTACATACTCTGCATTTATTATCTGTGGAACTTTGGGCAAGTCTCCCTTCTCCTCTGGACCTCAGTTTCTTTATTTTTAAAATGTAGGGATTGGACTTCTTGTTGTTTAGTTGTGTCCACTTTTCTTGACCCCATTTGAGAGTTTTCTTGACAAAGAAATTGGAGTATGTCATTTTCTTCTCCAGCTCATTTTACAGATGAGGAAATTTAGGTGAATGAGATGAAGTGATTTGCTAGTATTAAGTGTCTGAAACTAGACTGCAATTCAGAGATGAGTATTCTTGACTATTTCTGGCACTCTATCCACTGTATCACCCAGCTACCCTAGAAGTTATACTAGTTGACTTTTAAAATTTTCTTCCCCCTAAAATCTATGCTTTACCCAGGTGTGTCAGGTAAGTCGGGGAGTCCGCTGACAAAATATATTCTAGACATGAAAGCAAATGCTTTAATAATAGACTTCAACCCCAAATTTGCATGTTGACATGGAAATTGTTACATGAAAGTTCTTAATTTCTAAGAAATGGTATTTCATTTAGTGAACTACAGAGGAAACAAATGGGCCAACAGCTCATTTTTTCAGTGTTTACGCTCAAAGTCGAGCAGTTTCTTCTTTTCAATAAGTAAAGAGTAATTTAATTAAGATCTATTTGCTTAAGAGGGAAATTTAATGTATTCTTGTCTGCTTCTAAAACAGAGAATATGAAACTATTAAACTAATATATTGAATAATAAAATTGTGTGCAGCAAAAAGCTGACTTTTTCCTATTTGGAGTTCGTGGATATAGATTGCAATTATAGTTCTGCTACTTTCTACCTGTGTGATCATGGACAAGCAATTTAACTTTTTTGGGTCTTTTTCCTTATCTATAAAATAAGAGGCTTGGGAAAGATGACTTTTAAGATCCTGATCAGTTTTATATTTCTAATCCTATGTATTTTAGTTCTGTACTAAGACCAAGTTGAAATGTGAGGGCATAAAAGAAAAAAAAGAAAGGAAAAGAGAATCCATAGAGAGAAATGCAAGGAAATAGACAGGATCAAGTAACAAGAAATAAACATATATACAAATCACAAATATAAGAGCAATGGGCAGACTTAAATACACAAAAATTCTCATTTTCATTTTATAAATACTTATCAAGCATTCATTGTCTGCCATGCTTTTGAGGCCATCTGTTATCATTTTTAGGAACCTGCTGATAGGCATTTCAGAAAACACTCTGTATATAGACAATATTGCCTCTTGGTACATACAGACTGCATAAAATATCTATAGTCTGGACTAGGTCCTTGAGTCCATGTGCTAGAGGTCTTTCATTTGTTTAATACTCAATAATGATATATTCATAGGGATACATAATTTAATCAGCTTGGAGATTCTCTCCAGTGGTGCAAATCACAATCTACTTTTGCCCTCTCCTATACATACACATTCTTTCCCATTCTTCTCCAAGATCTCTTCAAGGTGATTTATACAACATGCTGTAGGCTTTGATATTTTCTTCTCTAGAATTTTATGACACTGTTCTCTTGTGGTTTTCCTCTTATCTGTTTTTAACACCCCTTAAAATGCTTTGTGGAATATTCAACTGACCCTGCCCATTAACCAAAGCTGTCCCCTTTAGTCCAGTGTCCTTTAGTTATCTTTTAAACTATTTTGAATTCAACTATCTATGCTGATGATTCTCATTGTTAGCCTTAACCTGTAGTCTCATGTCAAACTACCTACTAAAAATTTCAAACTAGATATATTAAAAAAAATTTCTGTTTAATAGCTTTTTTATTTTTCAAAACACATGCAAAGATGTTTTCAACATTTGTTCACAACATTTTGATGTTGTGTTCCACATTTTTCTCCCTCCCTGACCACCTTCCTCCTCCCCCAGACAGCAAGTAATCCAATATAATTTAAATGTGTGCAAAACTTCTAAACATATTTCATTTATCATGCTGCACAAGAAAAATCAGATCAAAGGGGAAAAATGAGAAAGAAAAAAATAAACAACAAAAGTGAAATGTTGTGATTCACATTCAGTTCCCAGAATCCTTTCTCTGAATGCAGATGGCTTTCTTTATCACAGGTCTATTGGAATTGGCCTGCATTACCTCACTTTAATGAATGGAGGAATGAAAAGAGCCAAGTCTATCACAGTTGATTGTTACATAATCTTGTTGTTGCTATGTACAATGTCAAACTATATGTCTTATAAACATTTTAGACTCAATGTAGAATCCAAATTGAAATTATTATTAGCTCCTCCACCCTTACCCCCCAACTTTCCCTTTTCCTATTTTTCCTATTATTATCAAGAGCATTGCTATCTTTTTTTGCTATATTTTTACATCCAAAAGTTATGATAAAGGCCTCATTTCTAAAATATATAGAGAATTGACTCAAATATATAAGAATTCAAGCCATTCTCCAATTGATAAATGGTCAAAAGATATGAACAGACAATTTTCAGATTAAGAAATTGAAACTATTTCTGGTCACATGAAAAGGTGCTCCAAGTCACTATTGATCAGAGAAATGCAAATTAAGACAACTCTGAGATACCACTACACACCTGTCAGATTGGCTAAAATGACAGGAAATGATAATGATAACTGTTGGAGGGGATGTGGGAAAACTGGGACACTGATACATTATTGGTGGAACTGTGAACGGATCCAACCATTCTGGAGAGCAATCTGGAACTATGCTCAAAAAGTTATCAAACTGTGCATACCATTTGACCCAGCAGTGTTTCTACTGGGCCTATATCCCAAAGAGATTTTAAAGGGGGGAAAGGGACCCACATGTGCAAAAATGTTTGTGGCAGCCCTTTTTGTAGTGGCAAGAAACTGGAAATTGAAAGGATGCCCATCAATTGGAGAATGGCTGAATAAATTATGGTATATGAATGTTATGGAATATTATTGCCCTGTAAGAAACGACCAACAGGAGGTTTTCAGAGAGGCCTGGAGAGACTTGCATGAACTGATGCTGAGTGAAGTCAGCAGAACCAGGAGAACATTATACACAGCAACAACACTATACATTGATCAATTGTGATGGACATGGTTCTCTTCAACAATGATGTGATTCAAACCAGTTGTTCAGCGATGAAGATAGTCATATACACCCAGAGAGAGGCTCTTGGAACTGAGTGTGAACCACAACACAGCATTTTAATGCTTTCTGTGAATATTTCCATGCATTTCGTTTTCCTTCTTAGGTTGTTTTTTCTTCTTCTCTTTCTAGATCTGATGTTTCTTGTGCAGTAAGATAACTGTATAGAGATGTATACATGTATTGTATTTGTCATATAATTTATCCTATTTAGCATGTATTAGATTACCTGTCATCTAGGGGTGGGGGTGGAGGGAAGGAGGGGAAAAGCTTGGGAAAAAAAAAGCTTTTGCAAAGGTCAATGTAGAAAAATGACTCATATGTTTTATAAATAAAAAGCTTTTAAAAAAAAAGAGCATTGCTATTGTTCATAATGACTCTGTGGTATCCTTGACCCCTCACTTTCATCCTCATTATCCAATTAATCACAAAGTTCTAGTTATTCTGTCTTCTTAGCATCTCCAAAATATACTTCCTTCTCACCTCTGTACTGCTTCTATCCAATGCAATCCCTTGTCATCTCATACCTGGACAATTATAATAGACTTCTGGTTCTTCCTGCTCCAAGACTCTTGTTTCTCCAAACCATCTTCCATTTATCTGTCAAATTGTTTTCCTCAAGTTAAGGTTTAACTATTACCTCTCTTCAATAAGCTTCAGTGACTATTATCTCTAACATTAAATATAAGTTCTCTGTTTGGAATTCAAAGCTCTGCATAATTTAGACTTCCCTCATTTTCCAAAACCTTATTCCTCCACTATGTGTTCTGTGATCCACTAGCCTCCTTGGTGTTCCTCACATAACATACTCCATCTCCTGATAGTGAAAATTTTCTCATGCTGTCCTCCATGCCTGGAATGCTCTTCTTCCTTATATTCATTTTCTGGCTCCCCTGGTTTCCTTCTAAGTCCTGGATATAATTCTATTTTCTCAAAGAAAATAAATATAATTATAATAAATAAATTCTTTTCTAAAAGAAGTCTTTCCTGATCCTTCAAAATGCTAGTGCCTTCCCTCTGTGATTATTTCTAATTTCTCATATAAAATATGCTGTTATATGTATCTACATCTATATGCATGTATAAATATATATATAGGTATACTCATATCTATATCTTATTTGTACATAGTTGTTTGCTTATTCTATCTTTCATTAGACTGTGAGTTATTTGTAAGAAGTTTTTTGTCTTTTTTCTTTTTTTTTTTTGTAATTCTAGAGTTTGCACAGTGCTTGACTACTGGCCAGAATTATTTCGCATTACTACCCCTTCATAAGCTTGATATTCTGGTCAAATTAGGCTACTAGCAGTTCCATGAGCTTAATTATTCATAGCTAAAGCTATTTCCCATACCTGGAAATAGCTCACTATTGTTCTCCACCCTTGAGAATTCTTGTTTTCTTTTAAAATTTAATTCATTTCTCAATGAAGCTTTCCCTGTCTTCTTTATCAGTGCACTTTCCTTCAAAACTCCTTGTACTTGACTTATTCTGTATATAGATTGTGCCTTCCCATACCTCTTCCTTCCTTCCCCCCAAATCTCATATTAGAATATGAAATTTTTGATGGAAATAAATATTTTAATTTTGCTGTCCCCATGATGCCTTGCATAGTCTTTTCATACAGGAATAGCTTAAAAAGTGATTTTTGAGTTGAGTTGAATTGTGCAATGGCCATTCCATCTTTCTTTTTTTATTTGTACCATTCTGGGATGATACCTCTTATGCCATTAATTGTGGGTAACATTGTTTGTCATTTGCTATATCCTCTTTATACTTATCATTTATTCTATCACTATTTTTTAGAGTCAAATGTAATTTAAATTAGCCTTTCATAACTTATGTAGAATCACCAGAGGAATATTTGAAGACACATTATTGATTTTGTCAAATGCAAGAATACCACAGCACACAAAAGAGATCAGACTAACAGTATACATGGGGGAAAAGGATAAAGATTTATTGTTCAGGCAATAATAGAAAGGTGGATGGGAAATCAGTACACGTGTAGGAGAATATCTTGAAGATGAACCACAGGTTTATAGATTTAAAACTAGAAGGAACCTTATTGGCCATCCAGTCTAATATTCTTATTTTATATATAAGAGAATAGAAAACTAAAGAAGTCAAGTGATGTGCCCAGAATCACATAGTGACTATCTGAGGCAAGATTTGAATCAAGTATTTCCACTTCAAGTCCATTGTTTTGTCTCCTCTACTATGATACCTCAATGGGCAATAAGCTAAGCTAGAATGAAATAGGAGGAAGAGAATATATTGAATTGAGGAATGGAGCAGAAATTTAAATGGTTCTAAGGATATAAGAGTACAGTATTTTCAACAAAATTCTCCAAGTAAGCACCATAACCATGATAATCTAAAGAGCTATTTAACAAACTATTACTGAAAGGTATAGTGAAACAAGTGTTAGACTTGTTATTAGGGAACCTCTCCTCAAATATTTCTGCAGATATTTAGCAAGAATGTGATCATGGACAAGTCACAATCTAATTTCTGCATCATGGCATTGTATGGAAAGATATTTTATATGTTTGAGCTATTTTAATTTAATCCTTTGATGTATTACTATGCCTTTGGCTAATTGCTATATTTCCTTGAGTTTCAATCCTAATTTGTAAAATGGAAGTTTTAAAGACTAAATGACCTGTGATAACTTTTGCTTTTAATACAAAAAACTATGTTACTGTTAAATTTTTTAATAAGAAATATGCCATGATAATTCTCACATAAGGTATTCTTCTGTTTCCAAAGGCAAAACTCTCCAGTGAAGTATTTTGGTTATGACTCATTTTCATAATTAATGATACAATATATTCTTGAAATGGATTGTGAATGCTCATAAATTATGCAACCTCTAAAGACTAAAGAGAATAGACTCTAAGATGGATTATATATCAACTAAGGACCAATCATTAAATTTGGAGGTTCTCATCAACAGAATATTGACCATAGAGGATGAATTATTTTAGGCACAGAAACTCATTTTTTCAATGACTATTTTGCCCTCTGGTTCTAGTATACCAGGACATTTTATCTTTATGATATCTTGAAAAATGCTATCCAGGCTTTTTTTTTTTTTTTTTTTAAATCATGGTCTTTAAGTAGACTAATTTTTTTTATCAATTTTTTTTTTGGAGGCGATTAGGGTTAAATGACTTGCTGAGGGTCACATAGATAGGAAATGTTAAGTGTTTGAATCTGGATTTCAGGACTGGTGCTCTATCCAATGCACCATCTAGCTGCTCCTTGACCATTAATTTTTAAATTGTCTCTCCTGGATCTATTTTCCAGATCAACTGTTTTTCCAATGAGTCGTTTTACATTTTCTTCCATTTTTTTTCATTCTTTTTAGTTGTTTTAGGTTTAGTTTGACTGATTCTTGATGTTTCATAGTCAATAGCTTCCATTTTCTCAGTTCTAGTTTTTAGTGTATGATTTTCTTCAGTTAGCTTTTATCTTTTTATTTGATTGATTCTACTTTGCAAAGTGTTGTTCTCTTTAGTGGATTTTTTATTTTATTTATTTATTTTTGCCAATTGTGTTTTTTAAAAAATCAATTTCTTCGGTGAATTTTTAATGATTTTTTCGTTTGGGAAATTCTCTCTCTCTCCTTCTGTGTCTGCTTCTTTCTTTCTGTCTTTTTTTTTTTTATTTGCATAACATATGTATGGGTAGTTCCTCAGCATTGATCTTTACAAAGCTTTCCATTACAAATTTTACCCCCAGTCCCCTCCCCTCCTCTAGATGGCAGGAAGTCCACTACATGTTAATAATGTTGAAATACTTGTGTGTCTGTTTCTTTCTTCCTATTTTGTGACCTTTATGGTTAAGCTCTGCTCCTGAGGTACAGAGGGTGCTATCTCCAGCTTCTTGTTAATTCTGAGCCCTGGCTTTGAGCCCAGGGGCCCCTTACGTTTGTTCTTGCTTACTGAAATTAATGGCCCTATCTGCTCTCTTCAGGCAATCACCTGGTTTCCTAAGTTGATGATTGCCTTCTGAGTTGGGACTGGAGGCTGCCACAATTGTCTGCTGCTCTATGACTGAGCCAGGACTGAGGATCTCAGTTGCTGATCTTCTTTAAGACCCTCTCTGGACACCATCTGAGCTGGGCTGAACACCCCTTTCACCCTAGTAAGACTGACTTTCTTGAAGTCCTTCTAATGTATCTTGAGCTGTCCAGTGATTTCATTCCATCAGATTCTGTTAAAAGGCTTGGTTACATGTGCTTTTTGAGGGAAACTGGGAAATCTTGAGCAGCTTCCTGAGTTTTACTCTGCCATCTTAGCTCTGCCAGGCACAGAAACTCATGAAAGAGATCACAGGTCTATGAAGTAGGAAATTATGATTGTTTTTTGTTTTTATTTGTTTTTTGAACCTGACCTATGATTTCATTAATATGGAGAAGTTCTATTAAGGAATCTTCTTTTATCAAAACCTATTGATATTAGCACTTAACAAAGTGGCTGTTATAGAGTATGGACCTAATTAATACTTGACTTCTTGACCTAGAACTCTTAGGCTTAGAATGCTGCCTGGTACCTCACCAGGTTAAGTGAATTGCTTGAAGTCATTCAATCAGTATATATCAGAGTGGAGCTTAAAGCCTTATCTTCATAGCTAAAGTTAACATATTCACTATACCCTATGATCTCTACAAAATTATGCATCAAAATGCTTATTAGTTATGGCATTTTTCAACATTAAAAAAGATTTAGCTTCTGTTCTATTTAAAACATGTCTGAATTACCCTTAATCTTGGAGACATTATATCAGTTGATAACCCTTTCTCTACATACTTCCTAAGAGTATTTATTGTCAATATATTCAAAACTAAAAGTAGTCAGTAGCAAGTAAAGTTTGGGATATGGTGGCCTAAATAATATTTAGGGTGTATTTCAGCTCATTAAGTTTTCCTATTCTATGAACTTAAAGTAACTTTAAAAGTACCTTTAGCTATTCAAGAGGCTCACCTGGCCTTGTGAGTACAAAAAAATAATTACATAGGGCTTTCAGTCTATTATATAGCAAAAGTACTCTGGTTTATGAAACCCAAATGTAATTTATATACAAATAATAACTTATGTTAGAAACAGTGAGCAACTTTTTCTGATTTCTGCTCAAAGAACTATTACAGGAAATGGCAGTACATTGCTGTAGGGTAGCATTATGGATGCTGGGTCTTGGTTCTGTGGTATTTGTTTTGACATGATTAACCTTTCCCTTCTTTTGTCTTCCAAATCTCACAGAGACAAATGGCATGCAGACTAGTGGGAAGGGTAATGTGTCTTCATTTCAGCTCCTAGAAAATTTAAGAAAGACCTGGCTTTGGGTACTTAATCAGCAAAGGATCAAAGGACATTCTTGTGGTTTGGGTATTATGAGAGTTCTATAGTTCTTATTACAGAAAGAAAATGATTTCTTTGTCATTTTGCAAATACTTTGATGTTTCATTCATTAAATATACAAATCTTTTGTAGAGTTCAGTTTGACTATTACTCTATCCATTAGTCTCAGTTTCCTTATCTGTAAAATAAGAAGGTTGAACTACATGATCCTCAAGGTACTTTTTAAATTGTAAATGATTGTAATGAATCATCATTCGAAATAGAAATATCTAGGAGATGCCCAGTATGTAAAATCCCAAAAGCAGTGCCAAGAGCCAAAACATATGGCTCTCCCAAGAAACCCCAGCTATCCCGAGAGCTCCAGACACCTGTGTTTTCTAAGCAATCTATTTTTTCCATTATCATTTAGACAGTCTTTATGCTAGAACCACAGATGTTTCCCAAATGCTTCCAAAATGTTTTTTTTTTTTCCATGCATTAACTCCCACAGTTATCTGATGGGCTTTTAAGGGATTCATGATGGTTTTCTGATTTAGATGGTGCCATGAGGAGTGGAAGTGAAAAAAACAGATGTGATTCCATTCAGTTCTTCAGTTCTAGTCAACAGACATTTATTAAGTGCCTAAGAAACACCTTTGTTAGCCAAAGGGCCTGAGAATAGGAAAATAATCAAAAATACCAAATCAAACTATCAGATCCAGAGGTCAAAGAGAGCTTGTTTTGGCAAAAGGCAGTGATATATTCAATACAAGTTGATTTTTCATCATATAAGCATAAGGATATTTAAAAAACAGGAAGTTCCACAGGGAATGACTAAAAATAAGAACAAATTTTGCTAGAATTTCCCAGGAACTGCTTTAGGTATGGTATATTACTTTAATTTTCCAGTGTGCTTTCATTTAAAAGATGTCTTGATGTAAAACATGTGGCACTACTTTCCAAGGAGATGGGCACACAAGGTTTATTTTGGGCCTGGTAGCTTGAGTTACCTTCATACTTCTGAAATGATGACTAATAAAACTTAAAAGACTTTTAAGGCTCCAAAGTATTTAAGGCCTCTAGCTTGGAATCTGGCATGTCCCAAAGTAAAAGAATGATGTGGAATTTATTTTTCATAGTCCATAGACCCAGTGATTTGAAAGATGACAAATTACTTAAATTATGATAAAAAGCCTGACACTTAACATGAAGGCACTTTTTAAAATGCCACCCACATTTACATAGTGCAATCCAGCTTACAAAGTACCATTATATATGTGATCTAGTTTGATCCTTATAACAACATTATGAACTAGTTAGGGCAAAAGTCAGCCCTTCTCTACAGATGAAAAACCTGGGACTTATTTTAAGAGGTAAAGTGACTTACTCAAAGCTTTTGTTGCTCAGTTGTTTTCAGCTGGGACTGTTTCATCATGACCCTGTTTTGGGGTTTTCTTGGCAGAGATAACTAGAGTGATTTGCCATTTCCTTCTCTAGCTTGTTTTACATATGAGGAAACTGAGGCAAATAAGGTTAAATGACTTATCGAGGGTCAAATGATTGGTACAAGTTAAAAATGGGAGTTGAATCCAAATCTCCCTTTATCATAGGTGAGCTTTTGATCACTAGGTCATGCTGCCCCTCATATACATAACAATATTCTTCAGGGTAATATGGCCTTAGAGTCAAAAGATCTCAATTCAAGTCTTGTTTCTAATACATTTTGGTTGCTTGGCAATAGGCAAGGCACTTAAAAGGAATAACTAGGCAAACTTTCCTTCAAGGGAGTTCCTTAAACCAGGGAAATCCCAGGTTCCCCAAAATAAACTGAATGTTTAAAATTTTAAAGTTTAGTTAGAAACAAATAATATCATTCTTTGAAGCATCATACTTAAATGTTGGCTTCTTATAGTTTTAAGGAAACTTTGATATTCAAGTAATGAATATTTTGCCCTGTGGAGGAGATCTGGACCATTATGCAGTAACGTGCAACTTAAATAGAAAGCAATAAAATGATGTTCCCTTTTCATATCCTGTTTCTAGCTTAGTAATTGTGTGTTTTTCCTCTTTCTTGCAGACAGTTTTTAACCATCATGTGCTGTAGGCATGAGCTGCATGTTACCTCTGTTTATTCTGTGGCAGCTCCAACTGCCTATGGGTTATTTATTCCTTGATGTCCCACTGCTACCTCAAATTCAGTATGTTCAAAGCTCGTTTTCTTCTTTTCTTCACAAAAAGATTCCCTTTCCTTACATCTTCCTTTTTTTTTTAAAAGGACTTCTCATTCTTCCTTCATTCTAGCTCAAACCCTCAAAGTCATCTTTGCCTCTTCTTTTTCTCTCACGTCTTTCATGTCAGTCACTAGATGCTAATGAGACTTCTTTCTAAATGTGTCTTGCATCCACATCTTCCTTTCCATGGTCATTGCTAGTACTGTAGCTTAGTTTCTTCCCCTTTGCAATCTGTTCTATGTGCCACTGAACCCTAGATTCTGAAACCTAGTAATGCATTTTGAAACTATACCTTACAGGATGACCAACCTTCTCAATTCGGGACTTTTGCCCTGAGGTTCATACAGGGATGCATGTGTCACATGGCTCTCTATAATTAGCTAGCCCCAATTCATGCTTCATATCCCTCCATGGCCATTAGTTTGCCATCTGCCATTCCTGCCACTGTGCCTTCCATACCACTGGATCTTGCCATTTGACCTTCCTTCCACCACAGACACACCCAGCCTCACTTCCTATTTCTTCTGACAGTGCTAATGGAAAAAACATATTAATCAATACCCACACATGTATCTATGTATATGTACAAATATATGTACATACATAAAGATGTTAATATCTGTGTATACACACATATATGTATATATATGTATATATATATATACACACACACATATATATACACACATACGTGTGTGTGTGTGTATTGTTCATTGTTTCAGTCATGTCCAATTCTTCGTGATTTTATTTGAAATTTTCTTGGCAAAGACACTGAAATGGTTTGCCATTTCCTTCTCCAGTTTATTTTATAGATGAAAAAAAAAACAGAGGAAAACAGTATGAAGTGATATCTATAAAGTGTCTGGGGCCATATTTGAACTCAGAAAAATGAATCTTCTTGTTGCTAAGCCTAGCCAATTACCTACATACATACAGATACACACACATATTCTCTGTACTTGAAGTCAGGGATTGTCTTGCTTTTCTATTTGTATCCCCAAAACCTAAGTGTTATGATTGACACATAGTGTTTAAGGACTACTCATTCATTCATGTCAGTCCTGTTGCAATAGTGTGCGGTCTCTCTGTCTTCAGTCTCTCTAGTTTCTCTTTTGTTTTTTCCTGTATGAGGCAACCAAATTAATGTCCTTAATACACAGCTTTGATCATGCTATTTCATTAAACCCAAAGCTTTAGTGGCCCTTTAGCCATCATCCAAATCTCTTCACAGTCTATCTTTTTATCCTTATCTGAAATTACTCTGCTTACATTCCCAAATCTTTTAACCCCAGGATAACTTTTTAACTTAGTATTCCCCCAAATGAACCCTTGTATTTTTCACCTTCACAGTCTTGCTGTTATTATTTCTTACACTTGGAAGATCCTTACCCCATTCTTTTATATTTATAACTTTCCAAATTCTACTTAGGATTTATCATGATTAATCCTAATTGAGAACCTACTGTGTTCAAAGTAATATGCTCCAGGGATTTCAAGAGTTATAAAATAAAGTCTCTTCCCCCCAAAAGGTTTATAATCTAGTTGGGAAAAGAATCACTAGTCATAAGCACTTATTAAATATTTACTTTGTGCCAGACACTTTACTGTCTGCTTGGGAATATGGTAATACTTCATCTCATTTGTGTACCACACCTAATTATTTAATGGATATCCCCTTAATTTCCAGTTTTTCAGCATCATAGAAAGAGGAGTTACAATTTTTTTTGTACATAAAGGATTTCCCCTTTTTTTTTTTTTTGCTTTTTGCTGGGATAAGTGACTTGCCCAGGGTCACACAACTAGGGAATGTCAAGTGTCTGAGACCAGATTTGAACTCAGGTCCTCCTGACTTCAGGGCTGGTGCTCTATCCACTGCACCACCTAGCTGCCCCCGGTTTCCCTCTTTTTCTTTAATCCTTTTTGAGTATATGCCTAATAGTGGTATAACTGGTACAAGGGTATACACTGAATAGTAATAGACTCACCAAACACCCTTCATAGTTGTGATGATAATTACTCTGAACTTTTTTTGAGGGAGGGGCTGTCTTGTATTCAAACCCTCTTTTATTGGGAGGTAAGCAAAGAGAATTCCATTGTCCTCTTAAAAATCTCAATGGTACAATCACCCACTGGGCTATCTTGGCAAGAGGAGATGTATTAAATTTTAGACGTAGTTTTGCACTGATGCGGGAATCAACAATCTCTTTGGATATGGTTAAGTCCTATCCAGTTGGATTTAAAGGATAATTTGAAGACCTAAAAAATGTAAATGTGTTGAGTTCTGTTCTGAAGATGTGTTAGTTTGGGGTAACATACCAAAGGGACAGACAAAGACATATTTTTACATTAACTAATTTAGGCTGAAAGGGCAAGAATTCTGCCCTTGGCATCATGTAAATTTTCTATTCTAGACAAATCAGACGCATTCCCATGATAGAACATGGGGTTATGTCTGTGTAGGGTAGCAGGCTAGTAGTGAGCCCCCCTCATCTTCATGGAAAAAAAAGATAAAAGACAATTCAAAACAGCATTCATCACTCCAAATGACTTCTAGGACATCAGTTACTGCTATATATTAATTGAACTCAACTCATTAAATACACTTTTATTAAGTACCAACTATATGCTAACATATGGGGATACAATTAAATTGTAGAAAAATCCATATTCAGAGCAAATTTAACAAAAACTTAGGATAATCAGGAAGCCTCTAACTAAACAAACTGGGATAAAAAAAAAAACACAAAAAATAACTCATTCTAGAAATATATTTTGCTCCAGGGTGGAAGCAGTGATTGTGAGTAATGAATACTTAATAGTTCTTGGTTGGTTAGTCATGGAATCCATTCTATGAATAATAATGCTTCTTTTGATACTGGCCAGTGCTTGTGAATGGGCTAGTTGATAGGCTGTTCACATAGACTTTTTTTTTTTTTCTGAAGTTTCTGGGTGGGGTTTCAAACCAATAAAAGTTTGAACCCCTAAAGGATAACCCAGTCCTTTGTTTCATTTTTGTCTCAGACATTAAAATTTTCTTTATGTCTTGCTGTTTTCATCAAACCATATTAATTGAGTGTCTTGCCATATTCCTAAGAGGGGCAGAATGGCAAAGTAATTAGATAGTGTCCTGAACTGGGAGACTGAATTTCAAATCTTCCTTCTGACATTAGTTGTGTGTCCATGGGCAATTCACTTAAGCTAATTTATGTACACTCATTTTACAGTTTGTTGTGAAATAATATATTTAATGAACTTAAAAGTGCTATGCTAATTTTAAAGTGACATAAACACCTGTTATATAATGTCTAGCATTGCTTAAAACGTTGTTTAGTTGTTTCAACTGTACCTAAATCTTAGTGACTACATTTGGGGTTTTTCTTAGTAAAGATACAGGAATGGTTTGTCATTTCCTTTTTCAGCTCATTTTACAGATAAGGAATTGAGGCAAATAGGATTAAGTAACTTGAGTCACATAGGTTGTGTCTAAATTTAGATTTGAACTCAGGATTTGACTTTAGGTCAGCTACCCACTAAAGAGTTAGAAGGCTGAAAAAGTAGTGCCTTAACTTTTTAGAAACCTAAAAAAACAAATAAAACAAATGTAGGAGGAGGAACAAACTGACATGAGAATATATACCTATATGGAGAATAGAAATACATACTTCTTTGTAATAATTTAAGCCACTTAGTCATTAAATGGTTACACAGATCTTTGCAAGCCTCTTAGCAATTAAAAGAACAAGAGCAGTTCAATTCAATAAGCATTTATTAAATGTGTACTATTTGCAAAGTACTGTTCTATACTCTGGGGCTACAGAGACAAAAAAATGAAAAATAGGTCCTTGTCTAAGTAATCCTCTCTAAGAATATAGAATATAATTAATAAATATAATATAATAATAATATAATAATTATAATAAATAAAATATATATTTTGTATGTTAAAGTCGAATTGTTCTTAAGATAGGTTTAAATCATCATCTTGGTCTTTGCCTTTTGAATTGAAATGAATCATAAAAGGTTTAAATGGAATCTACTTTAGAGACTACCTAGTGAAATCATCTCATTTTACAGATGAGGAAAATGAGGTCTAGAGAGGTTAAGTTCTTTGACAGTTGTTACATAGCTCTATAGTGAAAGAAAAATCTTCTGATTTCCAGCCTGAAATTCTTTCTGACAAGTCTGAATCTTGGATCACACACATCAATTACTGCTTTTGCTTCTATGCATGTGTTGCTGTAAAGGTGGAGAAAATAATGAAATAATTTTAAGTGGATCCACTACAAATTTATGTTACATAAATGCCATTTGACAAGAGCTCCTTCTTTCCTCATTCTCATGTCACATCAACAAGATGGCTTTTGCCATCAGTCCTTCCTTTACCCATCTCATATGAAGAGGTGTCTCTATTCCTTCCTTGCCAATGCTCACCTCTCTGTATTACACAAATGATCTCATTCTATCCCATTCCATTTTCTCCAGGAGATAGTCCCTTCTTTCACCTTGATTCTCTCACTTAGCTGCAATCTCTCCCTCCCTACTAGGCTCTTCTTTACTACCTACAAACATGTCCATGTCTCTCCCATCTTCAAAAATTTTTCATCTGGTCCATTGATCTGTTCTATTATCCATTATCTCTTCAACAGTTTGTAGCTAAACTTCTTGATCAAGCCATCTAGATGCTTCCACTACCTCTCTTGTTCTAGTTTTCTTAATTTACTACTTCCTGTCTTATTTGTTATTCCTGATCTCATAGTTCAGCTGAAATTGCCCTCTTTATGGCCAAATCTAAAGACGTTTTAAAAGTACTCTTCCCAGATTTTTCTGCAACCTTTGACACTGTCAATCAATCTCTTCTCATTGATAACTCTCTTCCTTCTAGGTGGTTATGGCACTACTCTCTCCTAGTTCTCCTAATTCTTTGCTGCACCCCCATCTCCCATACCGACTAACTGTGGGTGTCTCAAAGAGTTCTATCCTAGGCCCTCTTCTATTATTCCTCTATACTAACTTTATTTCCCTATACTACTTCTCCTATCAACTTCTGTGGGTTCAACCATAATCTCTACGTGATTGATTTCCAAATCTATTCGTCCACCTAACCTTTCTGCAGATCTCCAGTCTCACATCTTCAGCTACCTATTGGACATCTCAAACTGGATATTCTGTAGACATCTAAAACTCAACATTTCTAAAAATTAGATTATAGCCTTTCTCCTCAAAACCTCTTCCCTTCCTAAAGTCCCTATTACTATTTAGGACACTAACATTTTCCCAGTCTCTCAAGCTTGCAACCTAGATATCATACTCTATTCCTCATTCTCTCATTCCCTCATATCCATATTGCCAAAATGTGCGAAATTTATCTTTATAGCATCTCTTGTATTTATCTCATCCTTTCCTCTGACACTGCTACCACCCTGGAGCAGGTCCTCATTATCTCATGCTTGGATGATTACAAAAGCCTCTTAGTTGGTCTGCCCATTGCAAGTTTTGACCCATTCTACTCCATCCTTCACTCAGCTGTCAAAGTGATTTTCCTAAAGTATGTCTCACCATATCATCACTTGTCAATAAACTCCAATGTTTCCCCATTACTTCTAGGATCAAATATATAAAAGCTTTATCCAATTCTTTTTTGATCTAGTGCTTTGCCTTTGTTAATTATTTCTAATTTGTCCTGAATATGTTTTTTTTGGGGGGGTACTAGTACTGTCTTTTATACTTCCTTCTATTCCAAGTGCTTAATGTAATTTCTGGCACACAACAAATTCTTTTTAAAAAAATTTTTTATTAAAACTTTTTATTTGCAAAACATATGCATAGGTAATTTTTTCAACATTGACCCTTGCAAAGCTTTCTGTTACAAATTTTTCCCTCCTATCCCCCACCCCCTCCCCTAGATGGCAGGAAGTTTAATACATGTTAATTATGTTAAAATATTTGACAGATCAATATGTGTATATATATTTATACAGCTGTCTTGCTGTACAGGAAAAACAAAACCTGAGAAGGAAAACATAATGCAAGCAAACATCAATAGAGAGTGTGAAAATGCTATGTCACACAATAAATTCTTAATAAATATTTATTGAATAATTTTCAAGCAAACTGTGATACAAATCAAATACAGTGTTTCAGATCATATTTAAAATTTTGAATCTTAGAAGTCTTATATTAAGTCTTATAAATGAAAGTGCTATATGTTGGACAAAATTACTTTAACCTCATGTAACTTAATTGAATGGCATGATTCATATAAGTGGTTGTCAGAATGGTTGTCACCTAACTTGAAAGGTTTGGGTATAGTTCAGTTCTTTGACTTATTCTTCTTGACTGAAAGCTCTGCGGAAAAAAAAAAAATCAGTATATGACAGTCCTACTTCCTGGAGCATTGTTTAAAATTCCCCTTACAAGCATATGGCCTCACAAAGCTTAAGGCAGCATCAAGTTTATTGAGAGGTTAAAAGAGTATAATAATACATGCCATAGAAATAAAAATTTCCACCAATAAGTAACATTTATCCAGAGGCCTTCCAGGCCTAGATCTTTATACTACAACCATTGGTAGGGTTTCATTTACTAGGAGTGAGCAATTGATCCTCCATATTGGTATTTCCCTCCAAGGTTCCTCTGTCAAGGGTATCAAGCTCAAATAAAAATGGAAGACATTAAACTGTATACAAGGACCCCTCTGGGCTGCACAGTAACTTAGAAGACTATAATATTAACATTATCTATGCTTTATTATATTTGTATTTGTTTTGTTAAATATTCCTCAATTATATTTTAATCTGGTTCTGGACTGACACTCAGGAGTATTATAGCTGGCCACATGTTTGACACTTCCACATTTTTTGTTTGCTTCAGTTCCTCACCTACAGCTCTTCCCAGTAGATTCCACCACTTCTGCTTCCCATAGCTTCCCTCAGCTCCCAGATGATGGTAATAGAAAGGATCTCTTCTACAGGATCATTTCATGCTATTCTCTTCAACATCCAGCAGATGGAACCATATGTTTCAGTTTGAAAGGTTGCATTTACTTACTCAGAAATAATGGCTCCAAATTTGAGTGTCTCTGAAACCTTCTTTTGTATTGTAGTTTCCATACTCGGGAATTACACAGTGGGGCTTCCACAACTAAAGGGGCTGATTTGTCTTGCATCTTATTAGTGGATTTCTTTCCCCAATTTTATGTTGTCTCATGGTAGTTCTCTTCTACAATAGTTGGGTGATCATTATTAGTGCCTGATCATATAAGCATTTCCTGTTGGGTTCTAGGGTGGATGGATAAGTACTCCTCTTTCCTTAATCACCTTCTGCTTCTTTTGAAACATCTGGATGGGATAATTTAGATGACTAGGAACTGCTTCCTGAACCAACCAGTAGACAAAAAGGGAAAGAAGCCATTCCTTCTTTTTGTACCAGCGAAAGAAATATGTATGATTATGCTATAGTATATTATATGTGTATGCTATAGTATACATCTATACTATACTATTCTATGTATAGTATATGTATATAAGATATAGTCTAGTATATGTATAGTACTGGTGTATTTAAATTTTGTCAGATATTACAGAAGCACCTCGCTATGATTTAATAATCATAAAAATGAGAAAATCTATGGAAATAGATCCATCCTCTTCATGTCTGACAAAAAGTATTACATATAGCTATGTGACCTTTAAGAAGTCACTTGAGACCTGTTTTTCTTACTTTCATCAGTAAAAGTGAGAAGATTGGACTAGAAATGCAAAGAGTTCTTCTAGCTCTAAAAGTCAATAAATCTCTGCATTCTGAAAGATAATATCAAAGATTAACATATATTTGCCAGGTGGCAGATAATTTCTTTGACATGGTTAAGTTAACTTTCATTTAAAATATAAAGGCTGTGTTCCTTATTCTATTTATTCTGTTATTGACTAACTCTTGGTTAATAGGAAGTATCATTTGGTGATTTCTTCTAAACTTAATAATTCTTAATTTGAAAATGTTTTCTTTCCCAGAACGTGTTTCTCCTCTGTTAGAATTACTCACATTTTAAATGATTAAAGATAAAACCCTAGATTCATGATTTTAAAAGTAACTTAATTTCATAAATATTGAAATTTCATATTAAATGAGATATTGAAGTGTTTAGCACAGTTCTAGGCACATAGTAAATAGTATATAAATGCTTATTTCTTTCCCATTCACTTTATAAAATAAAGCTACATATTTTAAAGCTCTATCTACATTCTGCTCTCCAAAGAGGCTCTTAAAGGAATAAAAGATACTGTTTGTTTTCAAAACAGTGCTAGAAACCCCCTCAAAACTGATTTCTCTGAAAAGGGAAATCTGTATCTTCAAATTCTGCCAGGATTTTATCCTTCTTAATGTAGGCCTTTTTCTAGCTGTAGTCAAGTATGACCATCTCTTGTTTCCCCCTCCAAGTGCCTCCCATGGAAATTCTTGGAAAATAAAGCAATACTTCAACCCACACTTTAATGAGGGGACCGGCCTCCATATCCCTTCAGATAATTGTGCACTGACTCATTGTATTGTCCAGCCCTTTCTTTCCTAACATTTTCCATTCACTGTAAGTTAATTTTTCTTTCTCTCTTTCTTTTTATGCTACACAGAAGTGATTTTCAACACTGCATGTCTCTGGCAGTTAAAAAAACTATGAATAAAAAATGTAATTTATACTTTCAAATTTAAGTGTGCTATTTCAGCTTTTTTTTTTTTTTTTTTTGTACAGCTTTAGAGAGCATGTATTTGGCAAAAGTAGCACTGGACAATAAAACAACTAAAAAGTTGTTTGGCTATAACTTGTCATGCTCTAAGTCAAGCTATATACAATTTGGTCTTAATATGACACTCAGTGATCTGTCCTGAACTGGGGCCACTTTCACTATGTAGAAAAAGTATTGTGAAGGAACACTTCAGAAACATTTACAGTCATGTGCCTGTGATCTCAGCCCTCTGAGAATGGGAGTCTATTCCCAGAGCCACTTAACAGTTGAGAAAACAAATGGTAATATATACATTATTTAATTTGACCTCCATTAATAGTCCAGTTAGCTAAATAGGACATATATCATCCACATTTGAAAAATGAAAGGTTAAGTGACTTGACTAAGACTTGACTAAAGGACTAAGTCTTTAGGACTCTATCCTAGGGAGCCTAGGGAGGGTGGAATCAAGAAAAACTTCATTGAGGAGGTAGTACATGAGCTGAACTTCCATGGGGCTTGATTCTGAAAGTAGAGATGAGGAAGGTGGACATGTCTTGCTTTCTCTCATTCTTCTATTCATCATTTCCTTCTGCTTCTTTCTCTCATTTTTCTGTCATCTCTCTCTGTCTCTTTCTGTCTCTGTCTCTGTGTGTCTCTCTGTCTCTGTCTTTGTCTCCTTATCTCTGTCTCTATCTCTGTCTTCTCTCTCTCTCTTTCCCTGTCTCTATCTCTCTCTTTGTCACTTTCTCTGTCTCTCTGTCTTGTCTTTTTATATCTATCTCTGTCTCTCCGTCTTTGTCTCTTTATGTTTGTCTCTTCTCTCTATTTCTGCCTCTGTGTCTGTCTGTCTCTCTGTCTCTCTGTCTCTGTCTCTCTGTCTCTCTATTTCTGCCTCTGTGTCTGTCTGTCTGTCTCTCTGCCTGTCTCTCTTTCTCTTTCTCTCTGTCTCTGACTTTCTGTCTCTCTCTGTCTCTGTATCTCTCTTTGTTTCTGTCTCTGTCACTGTCTCTCCATCTTAGTCTATCTCTATCTCTGTCTCTGTCTTTGTCTCTTTATCTCTGCCTCTGTCTCTCTCTATTTCTGCCTCTGTGTCTGTCTGTCTGTCTCTCTGCCTGTCTCTCTCTTTCTCTATGTCTCTGACTTTCTGTCTCTCTCTCTGTCTTTGTTTCTCTGTCTGTCTGTTCTGTCTTCTGTCTCTCTCTGTCTCTCTCTTTGTCTCTCTGACTCTGTCTCTCTCTGTGTGTTTCTCTGTCTCTGTCTTTGTTTCTGTCACTGTCTCTCTGTCTTAGTCTCTCTATCTTTATCTGTCTCTGTCTTTGTCTCTTTATCTCTGCCTCTGTCTCTCTATCTCTCTATTTCTGCCTCTGTCTGTCTGTCTGTATCTCTGCCTGTCTCTCTCTTTTTCTCTGTATCTGACTTTCTGTCTCTCTCTGTCTTTGTTTTTCTGTCTGTCTGTCTTCTGTCTCTCTGACTCTGTCTCTCTCTCTATGTGTCTCTCTGTCTCTGTCTCTCTGTCTTACTCTATCTCTATCTCTGTCTCTGTCTTTGCCTCTTTATCTCTGCCTGTCTCTCTGTCTATTTCTGCCTCTGTGTCTGTCTGTCTCTGTCTGTCTTCCTGTCTCTGTCTGTCTTTCTCTGTCTCTGTCTCTCTCTCTGCTTCTCTTTCTTTCCCTCCTAGCTGAATTTAATTTCAAATCATAGAATTATTGAATGCCACACTTCAAAGAGGCTTCAGATACTAGTCCAACCTGTACTTGAGTAAAAATTCCTTTGATGACATGTTCAACAAACAATAATCCTTTTACTTGAAGTTATAGAGTGTGAAGGACCATTCTGCCTCTTGAGGGAGCCTATTTCACACTTCTGCTCTAATCATTAAAAAGTTATTTCTCATAGCAAGACTAAATATACCTCTTTGCAATGTTCACCCATTGTTGGAAGTGTAAGAGGTGCTAGATCAAAGATGTGACTGCTTCATGGGCTTGTGTAATTGAGCAAATACATTAATTGGGAATTCATGACATTGAGAAACTGTATGCTCATGCTGACAACTTCACAAGATGGATAACAGACCATGGTACGAATCTTACTTAAATGAAACTTTATCTAAATAAGAGGTTTCTAAGACCTAGTTTATAAGATCCATTGATTTAAAGCTGGTATTTTCTGGAGGGAGTAAAAAAAGGATCTCAGAAAAATTATAGGGGACAGAAAAATGAAACTGTGCAGGATGCAAAATCTCCATGCCCCTCTGATGGCAATTTCCATTTTTTTACTGTTTTGTTTTGTTTTGTTTTGTTTTTTGCTTTGATGGGTATCTTTTTCTCGATAGCAACTAAAAATCTGTATTTGGCAGAATGCCCAATCCAAAGTAGAATAAATTCTAAATTCTGTGACTAGATATTTAAGGTCTTTCCCTACTTGACTCTGGCTCCAGCTCCAACCTATCTTTCCAGTCTTATTTTATAATTTTTACCTTCACAGTCTCTACATGTCAATGACACTTATCCACTGTCACCCAATCTTGACATTCTGTCTCTCACCCCTTCACATTTATAGAAGTCATCCTTCATGCCTGGAATAAACTCTTTATCTCTGCCTCTCAGAATCCTTATCTGCTTTAGAAGTTCAGTACCTTGCTTGAAATGTCTCTTATGAACTGGACTTTGGAAATCTATTGTTTATATAAAATTTCATTTAAAACTTTAAAACTTACAGCCTTCTCAATGAAGTCTTCTGCAGCTGCATCCTCTCCAGATCTTGCATTGTTTTCTCCATCTTCAAATTCATTGTTTTCATTTAACCATTCAGTTTTCTCATCTGTTGCATGTGGATATTGGTATATCTCCATCTAGCTAACTGGACTATTATGGAGATCAAATGAGGCTATATGCATATTCACACAAGCTTTATAAACTCTAAAGTCCTATACAAATAAAAATAATTTGTCTATATAATGTATAATCTCTATATCTTATAAATAAAATGGCTTTCCTTGGCATGGATTAGTGGAAAGAGTTCTGGATTGGGAGTCAGAGAGTTTAAATTTGAATTATGGATTCTACTACTTTGCTGCTTATGATAACTTAGGCCAATCATACAATCTTTTTGGTCCTCAGTTTCCTCATCTGCAAAAATCTGAGAAGTGAACTAGTCTCCTAAGATCCATTCTGGCTCTAAATCCTATGAACTAGGACATACATGTATATAAATAAAAAGTAGTCAATGACTAGGAATATTTAAAAATTGGTAAATGTAATTGAAATGACTTTGTCTTCTTCATTTGAGGGTTTTCTTAGATATTTTCTAGTTTTCATGTGCTCTATAACACCCATATTTTAAATTATAATTCAAATTTTGAATAATTTGAATCATAATCAAAAGATGATTATCGATCTTGTACTTATGCACAGAATGTTTTACATTATTAACTACTTGGTTCACATGTGTTAGTTTAATTTCTTCAGCAAAATGTAAATTTGCCAGCATAAAAAACATACCTCTATTTCGTTGCTTGTTTTCTACATTTCCTAGCTCATTGCTAAGCAAATTATAGATGTACCCAATCTATATTTGATTAACTTGCTGATTTTCTTATCCTAGGAAATATCTTCATATTTTTATAAAATTTTTAAAATCACAACAGCTACATGACTAAGCCTATCCTCAGAGGGGAAAGGAAAACTGATGCTTAAAATCCAAGCAAACGTATTGTACAAGTAAGTAGCAAAATTTTCCTTTACATCTATATAACTTGCTATGGTCCAATTTCTTATATATCACCATTCCTGCATGCCCCAGCCCACTTTTCTTCTCCCCTTTGGCTCAATAATATTGCTAATATGAACATTTTTTTCTGTGTGGCTTTCATCCTGTTACTACTCTTGCCCCACTTCTGATTCCCTAGCATCTTTTACTCTTTATTCTTCATCTTCAACTTCTTCACTACATTTTCAAAAGGAACTTCCACTTGGCCATCACCTCACATTATGTGGTCCAACCCTCAGGATGTCTTTAAGAATGTCTATTCTTAGGGCAACTAGATGGCATAGTGGAGAGAGCACTGGACCTGCAGTCAGGAGGATCTGAGTTTAAATTCAGCCTCAGATATTAGTACTTATTAGCCTGACCAAGTCACTTAACCCCACTTGCTTAACCAAAAAAGTCTTTTTTTTTTCTGCATTCTTGCCAAAAATAACATTTAAGTTAGGAATCTTTCCATAGCGTCAATTGGTTGGGTATTGGACAAAAACTCTGGTGTAATATGTGCATGATCATAAGAAAATGAGAAATATATACTGGGTCAAGTCTATGGCTCTACATTTTTCTCATTGTTCATAAGAATTAGAATTTGCTGATAGCTTAGGGACTTATACAAATAGAATATCTTTGAGAGGGGCACCATAGAATGATGCATGACAGTGTGTGGTTACCTTCCAGGCTGTCAACCTCAAAAGTATAAAGATTCACCTAAGACCCCTTTATTTCATGGAGAGAATTCATCTAAATCTTTGAAGCTACTGATATTAGTATTTTGTACCAGCTTTTGGAACCCAAAGTTTTATAAATTTACTTAATTCTTTGTTTTCCTTTGGGCTAAATCTCTTAAAGTTTCAAGATTTGTTCCCTTATTTTCATTATAAATCTAAAATAAATTTCTAAACTGAGGTCCACTGACATAATAGATTTCAAGGCATACACATAGAGAAAAAAATCCTACATATTTGTTTTAGCAACCTTTGGTTTATTTAGTAATCTGATATATTTTATTTTATATATTCAAAACTATTATCTGACAAAGGCTTATCCATAGACTTCACTTGTCTGCCAAAAGGGTCCAATGCAAAAAGAAAAAGAATAAGATCATCTGTTTTAGAAACATGAAGGACATATTTTTCAGTCTTTACTTTTCCCAGTTTAAGAAACCTAAAAATTTTAGTCTAATAACATTTATTCTAACTCCATCTGGTCTAAACTAATAAAACAAACATCAGCTTATAAGTGGCATTTATATTGTTCACTTTTTAATTTATTATTTTATTTAAACCTCACAAATAGCTGTGTAAGAAAAGATATTATCCCTATTTTACAAATAAAACCTGAGGCTCAGAGAGGTTAATTTATTTGATCATAGTCACACAGCTAGTGATAAGACTTCCTTTGATCCCTGTTTTGAATTCAAGTCTACCATGACTCCATATGCAGCATACTTTTCCTTCACATCCTCACAGAGGTTGACTTTTATATGAAAAAAGTCAAGTGAAGTTATTAATTTTAGTTGTTTTTCTATCTTTGGAATATCTAAGATATAATGAGTAGAATTACATGAAGCATTCCAGATGTGATTATATACTAGACTAAAATTGATATAATTGGCTCGTTAAGATTAAAGTCTCAGTGAAAAGATCAATGTCATTCTAGTTGGATGCTGACATGTTAATATTCATGTACCTTATCTGTGGATAGATTTTAGTCCTCCAGGAAGTTGGATAGGAGAAAGAAACTATCCCAAAATATTAAGCAGCAGAGGAATTTCTTTTAGCCCAATTTATATCTGAATTCTCCTTCTCTTCTCCCCTTCCCTTCTCTTCCTTTCTCTCCTCTCTTCTCCCCTCTTCTCCTCTCTCCTCCCATTTTCTCCCTTCCTCTCCCCTCCCCTTCTCTTCTCTCCTCTCCTCCCCTTTCCTTTCTTCTCCTCTCCTCCCCTTTCCTTTTCTCTCCTCTCCTCTTTTATTCTCTGTCTTTCTCTCTATTTATCTCTGTCTCTGATAGATATCTTGTTTAACAAAGGATAGGGCATATAAGGGAATTCCTATCCTGGGATTTCTGTGAGATTGCCAACAGTGTCATAGGATAGGGATTTCCTGCTAAATATGGTTTTTATATATTCAAGAATAACTTAGTCCTTATTTCTAGATGAAAAGTTATTATTAACTAGGAGTATTAAGATATTGGAGCATATATTTAAAATGTCACTTCCTTAGAAATCATGGAATCACAAAATTTGAGAATTGAAGGGGATTTCAGTATACATCTAGTGCAGCGATTCTTTTTTTTTTTAAAAGCTTTTTATTTGCATAACATATGTATGGGTAATTCTTCAACATTGATTCTTACAAAGCTTTCCTTTACAAATTTTCCCTCTTGTCCCCTCCCGTCCCCTAGATGGCAGGAAGTCCACTACATGTTAATTATATTAAAATACTTGACAAGTCGAATATATGTATACATATTTCCATATTTATCTTGCTGTGCAAGAACAATCGTATCTACATGAACAAAAAAGATCTGAGAAAGGAAACACAATGTAAGCAAACATCAATAGAGAGCATGAAAATGTTATGTTGTGGTCCACATCTCATATCCCTCTCTCTGGGTGTATATGGCTTTCTTCACTGAACAATTGGAACTGGTTTGAGACATTTCATTGTTGAAGAGAGTCATGTCCATCAGAATTGATCATCATATAGTCTTGTTGTTGCCATGTATAATGATCCCCTGGTTCTGCTGATTTCACTCAGCATCAGTTCATGCAAGTCTCTCCAGGCCTCTCTGAAATCATCCTGATGGTCGTTTCTTACAGAACAATATTCCATAATATTCATATACCATAATTTATTCAGCCATTCTCCAGTTGATGGGCATCCATTCAGTTTCTAGTTTCTAGCCACTACAAAAAGGGCTGCCACAAACATTCTTAGTGCAGCAATTCTTAACGTTTTTCTATCATGTACACCTTTGGCAGTCTCGTGAAACTTATATACTCTTTTTTTTTTTTTTTGCTGAGGCAATTGGGGTTAAGTGACTTGCCCAGGGTCACACAGGTAGGACCTGTTAAGTGTCTGAGGCTACATTTGAACTCAGGTTCTGAGGCCAGATTTGAACTCAGGTCCTCCTGATTTCAGGGCTGGTGCTTTATCCACTGTGCCACCTAGCTGCCCCGAAACTTATATACTCTTTATCAGAATAATGCAGATTGCCTATGTTAATAATGGAAAGAAATGCTGTATTTCCATTAGAGATATTTTTTTCCTTATCCACGTTCATAAATGTTCTGAAGTCTATTCATGGGCTCTTCAGAAGTCATTGGACCCCAGAGAAAGAACCCACTGATCTAATTTAATCTATATTCAAAAGGAATTCTTGCTGTTACATACTTTTTAACCTCACCTTGAATACTTCTCACAAGGAGAGCCTTGTCACCTTTCAAGGTAGTCCATTCTGCCTCTCAACATCTTTAATATTAGTTGATATTCTAAATTGGTCTCTTACTTCCTCCCATTGTTGTTGGTTGTGCCCCTTAATGCCAACAAAACAAATCTAATACCTCTTTCATAGGATAACTCTTCAATTACTTGAAGACAGTTGTCACTTCTGCCTGGGTCTTCTCAAGTCTAAACATAATCAATTCCTTTAACCAATCCAAATATAACATGAATACCATGTTCATTTTCCATGGACTCATTAAATTTTAAATCAGATTTGGTAAGCTCCCAAGACAGAAATAATAGTGTCATGGGAAAATCTACTCTAATTCCTCTGTGGAATTGGAAGAAATTTGACGCTTCATCAAAAATAGCCAACACATTGCTCTCTCTTGAGATGCAATTATTTGTTGTTAGCTTTTTTTGTCTGTTTCATTAATTGCACATCATTTATGCATAATTTTGTTTCATCCTTGCATATTAATTTGCCATGTTTCTAAGAGCCTGAAAGTGGGGGGAAGGAGAACATGATTTTGCATGTTTTAGTGCTGTCATTGTTTAAATTTTTAAATAACCCACATCAAAATGAAGATGTTTATATTCAGTGTTATATGCTGAGCAATAGCTTGACTCTATCATTGAAGATTTTGCTTAGGACCTATTAGAGAAATCTTTAAACATTCGACTGAAGATTTATATTCTAAGGGAAAAGATACAGAGCCACCTATTTGAAGGATAGCAATTCTTGCTTTAATTAGTTGGAAAAACAACAACAACCTTTTTAATGTACAATTCTGCTACATTTCTTGATAAGATTCTCATTGAAAAAACATCTTGGATTTGAAGTATACCTTAACTCCATGTGGTATTAGTGACTTTTAGGGCAACATTGATTTATTTCTGCCGTACTACAATTGTTGCTTTCCTTTTCTCTCTCCACTCACCTAAATATAGAGATCCTTTTACTATAGTAGTTTACCCATTTTCCTTTCTCATATGTACATTTTCTGTCTGTACTGTCCTTTACATTCTCACTTCCAAGGGAGCAAGTACCATGTATCCTTAACTGGAGCTATGTAGTAAATAGTATAATGCTATAAGCCTAAGATGTTTAAAAATTTCTTCATTCTCAATGCGTTTGCTTGGCTTGTCATGCAGTATTAGTTTTGTTCAAGGAATTTAGACTTTCTTCTTAGTTTTTTATTTTTATTTTCAATTGCTTGTAAAGCATCTCTATAGTCTACAGATTTGGGCATTCATGGCTACGTTAATTTATTTGATAAGCATTTATAAGGAGACAGTTATACAACAGACATTGGGCTATATTCTGGGAAAGATACAAATACAAATAAGATAAAACTTTCTCTTCTCTGTGCTGATGCTCCTAAAACCATATAGCTCATGAAACTTTACAAGTATGCATACTTTTCATAGTAGACCTCTAAATATAACTTGTTCAAAGCAAAATGATTTATTGAGATAGCATTATAAAGTTTAGTACCAGTGGGAAGAATAGACACACACATAGAGAAAATTAGTAGAGGGGTATTCACAAAGGAAAGACACATAGTCCTGATACCTTACACCTCTGGCATTGCAGGGCTCTGTAGGCTTTATTTTTCTCATTATGTCATCAAACTGCTTTCTCAGGATACATTATCTTTTCTTTGGGAAAGTCAATTAGCTGACCTCTATCACTTCATTCATCTCTGTAGAACAGCTCCTGAAATCCAGTGTTGCACTAATGTGAATAATCATTGATCATTCTGAAGTATTGTAAAGGCCATCGGGCTTAGAAAATAGTGGTAATGTTATTAATAGTTCTTTTTGGATCTGGTTTGTATTTTAAAAATAAACAATAAATCAGCCTTTGTGTTTTAAAAAAGTGAAAAGATGCAAAGAGCACTTTAAGATTTGCTGACTACCCAGACAGTCAGTCACAATACAGTCTGGGCTTAAGAATGCTATTAAAATACTAGAAAAGATGCCAAAGGTGCCTTTATTTGTTTTGCTGTCTACTAATTAATCTTAGGCCTTGATTCACTATGCTTTGGGGCAATGTGTCTGACTGGGTAAATGGTTCTTTTGCAGGACATTAGAGTCAGTAAAGGAAAGAAAGAGACTTTTCTCTGCCTATACATCCCTTTCCTCAGAGGAGAGGAAGATGGCTCCTGCCCTCAAAGAACTTGCCTTGTTTAGATGCTTCAATGGATCTGTGATCCATTTTTTTGCAATACTCCCTGAAGCAGTACATATTCCAACCTTTCACAATCTCATCTAATGGGATTTTTGTCTATGGCTTTCCTTAAATTCTCCATAAGGAGGCCAGCATATATACTAGGGGTCTTCTTCATCTTTTGACATTACATAGGTACCAGTGGAACATGAAGACCATTCATTGACTAAATCTTACTCTTGCTTCATGAATGAGCCATTACCTTTTCTGGCCAAGTATTATTCTAATTAAGTGTAATACCTTTTCAGCTGCAGAGTCCTTTGTTAATAATATTTTGCAGTTCAATCATGCCTAGTAATTCCTTCTCAATTGCCATTTGGATGAATAATAGAATCTCATGAGTAGTTGGAAAGGACCTGGTCACATCTTATATTCCATTTCTTTTAAGGTTGCTAAATGTGCTTTTTTTTAGGTTCATTGTTTAAGAATTTCTATTAGTCTTGTTGGAGTATCAGGTATGTGTCATGGTGTGACCTCTGAAAGAATTCAGTCTTAGATATAATCAAACCCAAGCAAAGAAATTTTTAATGAGATTGATGTACTCAGTGGGTGGGCCAAACTCTCTGAAGGAGTCAGCAGCCCAGAAAAGCAAAACAAGGATTTTAATAGTGTAAATGGTGCTGATTATGTCACAAGATATGTAAATTCTAAAGTTAAGGAGGAGTTTGCTAACATGGAGATGTCCTAAAGCCTTGGTGAAATGCAGTTACCTTGAATGCATACAGAAAAGCCCATTTCGGGGGGGCATTAATATATGATAATGACACTATAAGTAGTATAGATTCACCCAAGGACAGCTAAGAAGGTTAAGTACACAAGCACCATGTCAGGGGAAAATTTTCCTTAGTCACTATAAGCTTCCAACATAGACTTCATTTAAATATTTTAAAAATTAGTAAATATTGAACATTTATAGTATTGAATATTTCATCAAAGCCTCCAATAATTACCTTTTTTTTGAAAATTGGAAGTGGATCAAAGAATCATTTATTTGGAAGCATCCCTAAGAGATCATTTGGCTAGTCTTTTTTTATTTCTTGTTTACTTTAATATAGATTTCTGGGGACATATATATCTTTGAATAATGTCCATGTGATATATCTTTAAAAATATTAATACTAATTATCTCTTTTTTTCTCAAAATACTACCACATATTCAAGAGATCACTAAAACAAAAGAGAGCAAACTTTTCTTCCCTAATTCCCTATAGTAATTTATTTATTTGCTTTTATTTGTTTTTTTTATTAAAGCTTTTTACTTGCAAAACATATGCATGGATAATTTTTCATCATTGACCCTTGCAAAACTTTCTGTTACAAATTTTTCCCTCCTTCCATTCATCCCCTCCCCTAGATGGCAGGAAGTCTATCTAATACATGTTAATTATGTTAAAATACTTGACAAATTGAATATGTGTATACGTATCTATATAGTTATCTTGCTGTACAAGAAAAATTGGATCTATAAGAAAAAAATTTGAGAAGGAAAACATAATGTAAGCAAACATCAATAGAAAGCGTGAAAATGCTATGTTATGGGTCCACCCTCAGATCCCATAGGCCTCTCCTTGGGTATATATGGCTTTCTTTATCCCTGAACAACTAGAACTGGTTTGAAACATCTCATTGTTGAAGAGAACCATGTCCATCAGAACTGATCATTATATAGTCTTGTTGTTTTGGCAAAGTCTTAATTTCAGAAAGGTGACTGTCTAAAGTTCCATTAGGATTTGTGGTTTTTTGTTCTCTTAAATATTTTCAGGGGGTAGAGACTCCAAAATCTCCTTTGATATTTCATTCCAGTGCTTAAATAATGATCAATGTATATTTTATGTAATTGAAATCTCCTGTAATCAAGAATATTTCCTTATATTTAATGCTTTATCTTTGTCTCTTGGTTTTTCTGGTTTTCTTCAAGATTCAGCTTAAATCCCACATTTGGCAGGTCTTTCCTTGTGCTCTTAGTACTATTGCCTTTCTCTTTCAGATTGTTTTCTCATAATCTCAATATACACTATCTACATATTTACATACTGCATCCCACATTAGAAGGAATACTCTTATAGAATAGTTGTATATATGTGCATATGTATGTGTATTTGCTTTTGTATTCCCAGTGATTATTGCAGAATCTGGTGCATTTCCCTTAAATAATTTGTTCACTGACTGACTATTTTATTTCTCTTCAGATGAGAAAGTAGGTTTACAAAAGTTTTTTTTTTAATATATATTTGAGGCAATAATAAATCAACGTTCACTTTCCCTGGAAATAAATACTCCCAGTTCTAAATAGTCATAATAAGTCATCAGTGACTTATTTTCATACTTTTGTTATGCTTTTTGGTCTTTCACCAATCTTTCCAAATCCTTTTCAAAGTACATTAAAATTATGTATAATATTCCATGTATCTCACTAATGAAATATACAACATATTGAATGATTCTTTTATAGTTAATTCTTTTATGCTTCATTTATTGTATTAGTCTCAGGTATTAATGATAGCATAAGAAACTTCAATGATAATTATAATGACTAACATATATAGATTGTCATCTGAGATTCACAGTAATCATAGGTCCTTACCCTAGATGCTAATGTAAATGCAGATGGAAAAGATCTGCAAAAATTATTATAACAAACTGTTTTTATCATCAAGGATGGTGGAGCCACTGCATTTAAGCTCTAACACCATAGTCCCTGATGTGTCTATTTTCCAGGAGTTCTAAGGTCCATAAACTTCACCAGACTTGCCAGAGGGATTTATTACAAAAGACTAAGAACCCCCACCATAAAGGATGTATAAATTTCACGAGAGAAAGCAAAGATGGAAAAAGCAGCTGGATTGGATCAAATGTATTTATTGGAGATCTGTATTGGAAGTAGTACAACTATGAAGAACTTGATTGATTGATGGTCCAGTTGGGAGTTCCTCTGCAGAATCCAAGTGGAGGAGGGTGAGGTTCTTTAAGTCCTCATGCTTGCAGATGACACTGTGCTTATTTCCTTAAGTTCCAGAACAATAGTGAGCCTCCTGGAAGAGATTTATAGTTACTTAAAAGAGTCTGGCATAACTATCCACATGGGACAGGCCAAATGAGTAAAAAAAAAAAAATTTGTTGACTACATTATGACATCCATTTTGATGGACAGCTCAAGGAGCTTCCCCATCAGTATGTTTGCCTCAGAACTGAAAAGGAAGATGAGAGCAATTTGGTTTGCCTTGTCAAAACTACAGAATTCTTTTAATGACCTTAAGCTTCCCCTGAGAACAAAGGATATCTTTTTAATACTAATCCCATTTTTTTTAAATGAAGAAACCAAGGATCAGAAAGGTAATTGACTTGCCTACTTACATATATCTGGTAAGTAAAGAAAAACAATTTTCAGAATTTCAACTCAGGTCCTCCAGTGAATTTAATGACTGAGCTAGGGGAATATAGAAGGCTTAGTTGAAATGAAGACAGGGATTACTGAATTTAACATGGTAGTCAGGAAGAGGGGAGAAAAGACAACAATTAGTATCGCCAACCTGAACCCTCTTTGCTTTTCTCTCCCAGAGCCTCTCTTCTGCCTCTAAAGTTGAAATGGTCCTTAATGACATGGTACTGGGCCTGGAGTTAGGAAAACTAGCAGAAGTTATGTAGCTGAAGCTGTTGAGGGTAAGGCAGAATTATTATCAAACAGAATATGTGTAGGTCAGGGATAATTTCCCATTGATTAACTAATATAGAATTTACTGACCTTAATCTTAGAGTTTCATTACTTAAAGAGTCATTGACTTTGGATTTCTAATTGATTCAAAATCTTTGCTTGAAATCAGTAGCCTTGCAGAAAGTTTGATCTATTAGATACAATTTCTCTTTTATCTTTCTCATATCATGCTTCATTATTTGAGGGGGAATTTTTGTGCATCTAAAAGTAGATTCATAACACAAGGAAACAGGATATACAGGATTGTTGCCTGGAATAACATAATTATCAAGTCTTTCCTCCTCAAATCCAGGGGTATCAGGACAGCTTCCTCTTTCACCATTATATTAAGTCATCTACTTGTCCCCCAAACTAGGAAGGAGTAAGGATAAACTGAGGCACCTAGGTGGTATAATAAATAAAGACTTGTGCCTGGAGTTAAGAAAACTTGAATTCAAACCTGCCTCAGACACATATTGTCTGTGTGACTCATGGAAAATCATTTACTCTGCCCAGTGTCTTATTCTATAAGAAGTGATGATAGTAGTACCTAACTCCCAGGATTGTTATGAAGCTAAAATGAGATAGATAATATTTTCAAGCACTTTGCAAACCCTTAATGCAGTATATAAAATTAACTATTATTAGTAGTAAGGGCACTGCATTTTACAAGGCCCACCTGTGGCTAGGACTGTCATCATGTGACTCTAAGACACAATGGACATTTCTAACCTTTTCTCTCCCTACTCTCCCCTCCACTCCTCTGCAAGAGAGACTTTAATACTTGCAAGAAATTGGAACCAGAAACCTCTTGTTAACAGAGAATTATTGTCTAGAATTATATCTGTATATTTATTTAAACATTATTGGTCTAGGAGATATGATTGGATTTGATCTAACTTCTGTTCATTTTTCCACTGTTGTGGAGGGGGGAAGGAAGATCCTAAGTTTCATATCCAATGCTAGATACTCCCCCAAAAAATATTAGTTTCATAATGAGTACACATTGCCAAAAGCAAAGAAAACCCATTTATTCAAATCATAACAAAGAAAAAAAAAGGAAAATGAAATGAAAAGAATAAAAAAAGAGAAGAAAAAAAAGAAGAAAAAATAATAGTAATAAATAGGAGAATATATACCCACCACCAGTAGAGAGTGAAGAACATCTTTCATTAAGAGCGAAGTGACTCGGCTCAGTAAAGACAAAGTCCTTCTCACTCAAGACAGAGTCCTTGATCTCAGCCAGTGAGAAAATCCTCACAATCTCCAGAGTAGCAATCTGAGGTTAGGTTCAGCTCCTGTCTTCCCAAATAGCATTTTCCTCATTCATCTTTACCCTCAAAGCTAGGAGCCCCTGAAGTAACTCAAAGTTCAAAGAAGACTTGAAGTTTGGGGAGTCCTAATGAAGAAAGGAGAAGTGTGGAGCTTTCCAGCTCTTTCCCAATTCTCCCCTGCCCCTTATACAGGGCATTCCTCTTCACCAATGACAACAGAGCACCATACCAATGGCCTTTGAGGTAGGGGTTAAAAAATAATAATAATGATTTTGAAAATAACAATAATAATTTGGGACTGAAGCTTCCTAGCAAGGGGTCAGTAGGGAGTTAGATTAAACAAGATGGTGTCTATATGGAACATGTGAAGATGATGGAGATTTCTCTATACGTGATGGAATTTGGGGGTCATTAAACCTGAAGGTTCTGGGGAAGAAAGCCAGTATATTTGTCTATAGTATTCTTTTGTTATCTGAAGACTATCTGGAATATTAATCAGAGTGCATACTATTAAAACTTCTTTTAACCTGTATGGTTATAATTATCCTTCTTCAGCAATTCTCTATATAACATTTCTTTGGTCTCCTGGGTTCTAAGTCCTTACTGTGCCTCTTCCCAGATATGTAGCTTCAAGAAAGTAAGTTTTTTGATCCTGAACTTCCATTTCTAACAGCATGATGTGATAAAATGTAAAAAACGCTGCTAATAAAGTCAGATAATTTGTGTTCAGACTTGCTTTCTGTCACTTGGGTGACTGTGGGCAAATCGCTTAATTTCCCTGGGTCTCAGGTTTGTCGTCTGTAAAATGATGGAGTTGGTTAGATGAACTCTCCAGTGCCTTCCAGCTTCAAGTTTATGATACTCTGATTCTTAAAATGGGACCTGCCTTACCTATTTTGCTTATTACAAAGATCAGATGAAATCATGTATATTTACTTTAAGATGTATTCCACGTCTATGGGACTTTGAATCAGCAAGATTGCAGCCTTGAATGCTTCCTGAGTGACCACAGGCAAGTCACTTAAGCTCTGTTTACCTCGCTTTTCTTATCAGTAAAAGTTTGCTTTCCAAACTTTAAAATTCTTTATACATCATGTTTATGCAGATACAACACATGGAAAAAGATAACTGAATTCATTAATCAGGATTGTACTTTTAGGCAGCTAGGTAGCACAACTAGACCTGGAGTTAGGAAAACCCAAGTTTAACTATTATCTATAACACTTATTATGCTATAATTATATACTTTCTTATATCTTATATAATTGTATACTATCTTCATATAGTTGCTATGAGAATCCAACAAGATAATATGTGTAAAAATTAGAGGTTTCAAATATTTTGTCTTTATTCTGAGTTACAAATATTTGCTATCTTTGGTGAGAGCCTAATGCTTGATTATAAGAAAAGCAATATGAAAAATTTTTTAATTAAAGATGGATACCTGATAGAAAATGGCCTGCTGAAGTCTTTAGCTTCACATGTAAACATATAGAAATTACTGTGTCTGGAATCTCAATAGTTCTACTTTGTATATATTCAAAATAAAAGACATTTTATGCTAATTTCCCTGGCCTAAAAGATGTTTACTATTCACTGTCAAATATGGTAACAACTGAATGGAAATTGTCATCATGGGATTATCTTGATATAAGCAAAAATATGGAGAGAAAATAACAGGGTTTATTCTCTTATTTTTGCACCTTTCTAACTTAAAAAAGATTATAAAATTGTTACAACTTTGGTGTAAGTTTTGAAAACTCTATGGAATATGATTTATATGGAAGTTGTAAGAAATGAGCAAGAATTATAAAACAGTCTTTAATAAAAGCATGTGGAATGGAGAACTGCAGATTGTGAGCCAGTTAAAAGGCAGCAACCCCATTAATCTATGTGAACGGATTTGACAGAGAATTTAACATATAACAAACGAATGCTGCAATGTTCTTTAAGCTGTTTTTTTTTCCTAAGGAGAGAATTACTATTTCACACACAGAAAGAATTTATTAGATTATGAAAACCTTCAGCCAAGGTGAAAAACTCTTGAGAAAAGAGTTGGGAAAAGCTCAGTGTAGGTCCTTAAAGAACAAAGTTTTCATTATGAATAGTTTGTAGTTACTGCTGGTTGTTGAAAATTTTTTTCAAAAATTTCCTATCACAACTTTTATTTTTAAAAATATATTTTTTCTTATCTCTCTTAGAAAGTTAGTAATCTTGTCCCTGGTAAAAAGTTAAGAAAAAGTACCTCTCTCCCTTCTTTGCAGGGATGGGTACTATGGATGTGGATCTTTATGTACTGTTATACATTGTTAATTTATTGATTAATTTTGCTGAATCATGCTTTCTTTTTATATAAATAATATTTCCTTATCCTTGTGCATAATGTCACATATTATACATAAATAATATATATATGTGAGATTATTATACATAAATATCTTTTATATATTTTTGTATATATAAATGAGCAGCTAGGTGGTGTAGTAGAGCACTGGGCTTGGAATTAGGTAGATTCTTCTTCCTGAATTCAAATTTAATCTCAGATATTTATTAGCTATGTGATTCTGGGCAAATCACTTAACTCTACTTGCCTCAGTTCCTGAACTGTAAAAATGAACTAGAAGAGGAATTGGTGAACCACTCCAGCATCTTTGCCAAGAAAGCCCCCAAATGGTTTTCCAGAGAGTAGGACATGACTGAAATCCCTTCTTGGGTAGGGAAGGAATTTGCAGTCAGAAACTAGCATGGTATAGAAATCAAAGGTATCAATAAAAATAAGAAACTTTTAAACACAGGAACATTTCCTTATTCAGAAATGGTATCTTATGTCTTTCTGAGCTGAATATATTAATTTAATAAGATTCATACTAATTCATCCAACAACAGTAATTAGGCTGACTTGCTGGACATATAGCCATCAAAATAATCTTCCTAAGATTCAGGTCTAATATCCACAACTCAGAAATCTTCAATAGCTCCTGGTTTCCTATGAATGAAATTCAGATTCTTCATTTTGACATTTAAAGTCTACTACAAGCTGATTCCAACCTATCTTTCCAAATTATTTTCATAATATTTTCCATTTATTCCTTTCTTCCCCTTCTGACTTTGCTTCTGACTTTCCTGACTTTCCCACCATCTCTCAGTTGATTCTTATCCTGGAACTTCCCTCAGTTTCTGGGGCATCTTCTCTAGGGAACATATGTCTTCTGCAAACTTCTCAGCTTGGAACATCTTGTTGCCATGCTGGCCTTTTTCTGCCATTGGTTAGCTCCTTCCAGGGGCCTCCATTTTGGAGAAGGCCCAGGCCAGCAAACTTTTATTTGCATTCTGACCCTGCTTCTAACTTTCCAGATTATTAAAGGCTTGTTAATTATTAAATTAATTACCAATTTTTAAATGCTTGTTGCTGTTTTGCATTTGCAGACTCACATTCTATTTAAACTCTCCTGATCTCAGCAGACCTTCACACAGACTATGTACCAAGACTGCCTTTTATTTCTTCCTCCCCTTTGCCTCTTAAAATTCCTAACTTTCTTTAAAATTCAGCTCAATTTTCTTCTACAGAAAACTTTTCCAATTCTTCAGTTATTAGTACTCTCCTCAAACTACTCTGCTTTTTATTTTCTTAAATTTGAAAAAAAATACATATTTTCAATTCTAAATTCTCTCCCTCCTTCCATAATCTCTTATACTCAATGGGAAGGCAAACAATATGATACTTATTATTCATGTGGAGTCATACAAAACATTACTACATTAGCTATATTGAAAAGAAGCAAGAAAAATAAAGCGACAAGGTATGATTTAATCTTCACTCAGAAATTATCAGTTTTCTTTCTGGAGAAAGATAACGTTTTTCATGATGAGCACTTTGGAATTATTGTGCATCCTTATGCTGCTCAGAGGAACTAAGTCTTTCACAATTGATCATCTCATTACAATTTTTTTTGTTATTGTATTCATTGTTATCCTGGTTCTGCTCACTTCACTTTGAATAAGTTCAAATCAGTTTTCCCAGGTTTTTCTGAAACCATCACAATTATATATAATGCTTGTTCAACCATTCCTCAACTGATGGGCATTCACTCAGTTTCTAATTCTTTGCCACCTCAAAAAGAAGCATTTTAATTTTTTTTGCACATGCGGATCATTTTCTGTTTCTTTGATATTTTTGGGACATAGACTTACTAATGGGTCAAAGAGTACATGTAGTTTTGCAGTACCCTGGACATAGTTCCAGATGGTTCTCCAGAATGATTTCACCAATTTTTCTACATTTTTCCAGCATTTCTCAACTTTCCTTTCTGTCATTTTAGAAAATCTGATGGGTATGAGGTGGTTCAAACGATTTTCTATTTAATTATCTGTATGTAAATCACATTCCTCAAGTAGAATGTAAGTTTCCTCAGAGCAAGGACTGCTTCTTGTCTTCCTGTTGTCATTCCTATGTCTTCCTACCTTAGAACAATGCCTAACATATAGGATGGACTCAATAATTGAAATGGGAAGAATTGATTATATGAACTTCCTTCCTATATGAATAAAAAAATCTGCAAAAATAAGGAGATTGACCTAATAATTTCATAATTCTTTTCCAACCCTAGCATTCTATGTCTTTATTAAAACTTCTTCTTTTTTTTTTACTTTTTCCTAGCTGAAGTATTGCATTTGAATATTTTGTTAGTTTTCTCTCTTGTAGGCTACTTGGCTTTATATAAGTCCCAGCTTTCATATTTCTATTGACTAACAAAGTGTCTAGCACATAGTACATATTTAAGTGCTTATTGACTGATTGCATCTTTGTCATTCATCAACAGACTCATTATTGTATTAAAAAGAAAATAAAATTATATTTTCATTAGTAAAATAGCCAGAAAATTTGGCAGCCAGTCTGGGTAAGGCAGGTGGCAGATGATAGATGAACTCAGGATAGGTGCAAGTTAGGATGGCTAATTTTTGGTTAGTTGAGGTTAAGGAGAACAAGAGTTTGAAAAGGAAGCTGCTATCACAACTAGCTGAAGACAGCAGGGCCTGATTGCTGGCAGGCAGAGGCAAGGGAGTGAGGTATAGATACAGAAGCTTTTGGACCATTGATTTAGAAAATGCATGAGGCATAAACCTCCTGGTTCTGGGCATATTTCCCCATGACAGAAGCTATCCTGTCAATGTCTGGAGTCATACCCTTTGATCTTTGAATTCCAGGAATACTGAAGGATTTTACTGTGGCGTTCAAATTTGCAAGTGATGTTGTACATGACATGCATGTAGCGCTATATGAACTTTAAACCTTTAAAATAGGGGTTCTTAACCTTTTTTATTTATTTTTTATCATAGACTCCTTTTGGCAGTCTGGTGAAGCTATAGATTACAGAGGAATGTTTTTATACAAATAAAGTAAAATACACAGGTCACAAAGGAAATTAATTAAATTGAAATACAGTTATCAAAAGATTTTTTAAATGGATCGCAGCTTAAGAATCCCTGCTTTCAAGTGAATAATCCAAGAGTCAAAAGAGTTTTTACTCAAATAGTCTCTGTAGGGACAGACCAGGAAATGAGTGTATACAAATTTACACTAAATAAAACAAATTTTCTTTTTTTTATTTAATTTTATTTGCAAAACATATGTATGGGTAATTTTTCAACATTAACCCTTACATAGCTTTCTGTTACAGATTTTTCCCCCCAACTCCCCACCCCTCTCCTAGATAAAACAAATTTTCAATATGAAAAAAGAGAAACTTTTTGTTTTGGGTATATTTTTTATGTCTTTTTCCTATTTGTTTTATCTTTTCTACACTATGTGCTGTGTGTCCTGTCTATTCTAAACTATGAATTCTTTAAAGCAAGAGCAAGTCTCTCTTCTACTACTCTCTTACTTGCTGCTGTGACCTAGGTGGGTGCTCAATAAATATTTGTTCCCTAGCTGACTAACTATTCCTTGCCCAACTTTTTTTTTAACCAAACAATATTCAAAATTTCCTGAATAAAAACCGTGTTTTCAACAAGGATGGAAAAAAAAACCTACTGTCACTGAGAAATGACTTCATTAATGAACTTTCCAGAAACTTTTAAAATATTTTGGTTCCTCATGGGAAGTTAATATTCAGTTATTCTAGTCCTACTGTCTGGCCAGGTCTAATATGTTGACCTCAGTTAATAGGAAGAATATCAAAAGAATGTAGTGACATTTCTCATTGAAATCAAGCTGTAGAAAATACCTTTCAAATTTTATGTTTCATCCAAACAAGTTAATGTTTGTAAATATTTATGTATGCATTTGAATGTATAAAAAAAGCTTCAAACTCCTCAGCCTGGCATCAAAACTCTCCTCAAAATCTGATTTCAGTCTATTCCATGAACTGTGTTTTATACTATTCCCCATTATGTAGTCTGCATTCCAAAAAAACTTGAGAACTTTCTGTTTCTTGATCTTCTACCCTCTCCCATCACAATCACTTTTATTATGTGCATTCATCCTTGAATTAGCTCCCATCTATATCCATCTTTTGAAATACTTTATTTTATACAAGATTTAATTCAGGCTACATTTCTTCCATGACTCCTTTTAAACCCTCAGCTAAAAATAATTTCTCATTCTTGGATCATTCAAAATGGTTTTTGTTTGTTTGTTTTGCATACCCTTCCTCCACTCACGTAATTAGTACCTTTTAATTTTCAACAGAGTTTGCATAATTGTCTTATCAGTTTCCCTAGTAAAGTAGAATTTCTTTGAAGAAAAGAGCAATATCATTTTTCAGATTAATGATGGATGGGTGGATGAATAGACACATAGTATTCCTAATTCTTTTTTCTATTGGGAAAAATTGAAGGCAAAGGAGAAGGAATCAGAAAAGGGTAAGATGGATAAGTGTTATAGAAACAATTAACTTGAACTTGGGTAGGCTTTGAGAAATAGTGGAGGATACAAGAGCTTGATGTGCTATGGTCCATGGGATGACAAAAAGTGACAGATGATTAAATAACAACAGCAACAGTAAATTCCTATTTCTTATCATGATTCCATACTTGGGGTTTTTGAGTCTTTATGGGGGGGACTTTAATCCCCTTTGACATTCTGGTAAAGTGATCCCTTTTCCTACTCAAGTTTGTAGAACTCCTGAAATGTTTCCACAGACTCTTAAGGAGTTTAGGAACTCCAAGTAAAGAATTTCAATGGTGCAGTAATTAAAGAAAGTTCTTCCTAAAAAGAAGTAACATTGTTTAAGTTATATGGAGTATAGAGAGGGGCTACATTATAGAGGAAAACACATTTTTTTTCTTTTCATTTTGGTTTTGCTTTATTGGATCTTGATTTATCACAGTCTTTAACTTCCATTTGCTCAATACTTTTTTTGAAGGAATTATGGAAAATACATACTCTGATTCTTTCTTTTAGAGCACATTAGAGTTTCCAAGGAAATCTGTGAAAATGTTAGGAAATCTGTGTTTGTTCTTTCATTTCTGAGCTCTATTAGTTTCTGAAAGTCATCTGGTTTGCTTGTGTGTATGTATGTGTATGTCAATTTTTTTTGTTATATAACAAGAAAATCCAGGTATTAATATTTTCAGCTAATAGTTTAAACTGATAGTTATTTATCCAATTGTATCATATTTTCTTTGCTCTGCTAAAGATTCTGTAATGTGCTATAGTGCATATCTAAAAACCTTTTAGTGGAAGAACATTTTCTTGTGTTTATATGAATATATGGCCATTTCAAAAACCTATGGCTAGATTGGTTTTATTTTTAAAAATAAACTCTTAGTATAAAAAAAAGAATCACATAGATATCAATTTATAGTTATGTTTTTATTATTTCCCAAGAACTTTTAATTTATATATCTATAGAAATCTTTTCTAAATTAGCTCCATTGTAGAAAAGGCTTTTTAGAAGTTAATATGTTTGCCTTAGAAAGGGCTTTATGTCAGACCTTAAGCTTTATGTGATCAGGTGAAAAATGTCTTCTAAATTTGTGTTCTCTTCATTCTGAAATTACTCTGAATGATTTTATTTTGTATTTTACATTTACCTGCATTTGTGTATTTTATATCCATCTCCTTGAAGGCAGGCTCCCTTAATTTTTTTTTGTCTTTGTATACCCAGAGTTTATAATAGTGCCTATTCTACATATTGAAATATTCAAATAGATTCCTGATCTCATTGGTATAGGTATTCTATCCAGTGATAAAGATCACAACCCATTCTGAACAATCCTTGTCAATGTCTTCCAATAAGTTCACTTAAAGTAGAACTCCTATGGTCCATCAATCCTGGATTAAGAAATTTTCTCCACTTCAATAAGATACAATATTCCAGGATTTGACTATTCACTATCTATAGATATTTGCTGAGATTTTTAAAAATATTCTTCTTGACTGAGGAAAATGCTATACTTAAATAATTAGTGATGATAAAATATTGAGCACAGAATTTTGAATGGAATTAAAATAAAATGAACTACTTTATATGATGTGTTTTTATTCCTTTGACTACTTTCAATCTTTGCCCCAATTCTTCATGGAAAAAAATCACTACATGACAGCCATAGGCTATAATTGACGACATTTGGTGGGTGCTTTGCTTATTTTCTTTTGACATCTCCAGGTACCAGTAGAATATAGGACTATCAACCTGTTATGTGTCACTTTGACCATGAGACTTATCTACCTCCCCCCCCCTTTTTTTGACAATGCATTTGTTTGATAATCTCCTTTAATTTTTGTCCTTCATGTTTCCTTGTTTTCTGTTATGGAAAGTTCACATCAACCATGAAGTTTCTTTAATATAATAAGCACTTACTACATATTTGTTAAATAGAACTAGAAATATCTAACTAGAAATTTGGATATGTAAAGAGCAATTTGTCATTTTATAGTGATGAAATCTTAAAGATGGTATATAAAAATCCTTTATGTATCAGGTTTCACAATCTTGCTTTAGGGCACAATAGATAAGAGTGTCAAACCTGTTGTCAGTGAGTTGTGAATTCAAACCTGGCCTCAGACACTTATTAACTGTGTGATGCTGGGCAAGTCACTTAACTGCCTCAACTCTCCATTGTAAAATGAGCTGGAGAAGGAAAAGGCAAACAACTCCAGTATCTTTGCCAAGAAAACTCCAAATAGGATCATAAAGAGTTAGATATGGTTGATAAACAACTGAACAATAAAAAATCCTTACTTTTTACAAAACTATTATAGAATGTTACTGAAGAGAGTAACTGTCTAATCCTTATTTGGACCAAATATTTTTGAGATTTCGTGAGGCAATATGTTAGACATAAGGGAGTTAAAGATTTAACATGAGTCATGAACCAATAATTTGAAAAAAAATTTAATGTGGCCATCAGACAGTAATTGTATACAATATGGTAAGCTAGTAATTTAAGGCTCATGTTACACGGGAATTTTGGGAAATCTGATGTCATTTGTAAAACTTGAAATGATGCAATGTATCTTAACTTGGTACTTAATTTCAGGGGAGATAATTTAGCATCATTGAGAAGCAGTGGGTGAATTGTTTCATTAGATTTACAATTCAGTAAATATGTGAGTTATTAAATAGCTTACCAAGGTCATCATATATATTGAAGAAGGAAAAAAAAAGCTTAACCTCAACTAATTTTTATTCTGTCTTTAAAGCACAAACTGCCTAATTGGGAGTAAAATATAAGAATATAAAAAGGTGGTTTGGGCTAAGCATAAAAGTCAATGTCATGACATTAAACAAAGTCTGTTTAATGACTAGAAAATTTACCACAGTTTCCACAGTTTTGGGGCATGGAAGGAAGTACATTCATGGATATTTTCTTTCTGATGGCAGAAAAGAGTTCTAAAACCAGAAACCAGAAAGAGTTCTAAAGAAAATATCCAATTGGCTTAGTACATAGCTCTAGAAATGGCAGTTTTTTTTATTTATAAGAACCTGTTATTCCTGTTTTATTTTCTTGACATTAACAAATAAAATGAATAATTCTGGGAAGGAACGACTTTTATTTTAACAAATAATCAGCTGATGAAAATGAATCAATGATAACTTATAGGTTTCAAAGTTCCCAAATTAGAGGCATTAATATTACTTCCAAATTGTTGGGAACATTTAAATGTATGATTATCGATTTCCTTTTATAATTAATTGAAAGAATAAATATTATTACTATTTTGAAAAAAGATGTTATGTAGTAAAAAAGAATGGCCTGTGGAACTTTGTCATGCTTTAAATAAGCACAGTTCAAGATAATTGATATTTACTTTTATCATTGGAGTAACTGCTAATTAAAATACCTTCTGTCACCATTTGAAATCATGAGGTTTAGAAACCAAATGCCATCAATTACATCACATGACTGCCATGTAATCTTTTTTTTTAATTAAGAAAAAAGGCAAAGATTGAAAATAGTCATAGGGATAAAACACATAACACAAAGTATTTCATTTTATATTAATTCCATTCTCATCAAAAGTCTGTGGTCAATGTTTTTACCATCACCAATTATTTGAATATAGGTGTTTTTCTTAGTCAAGGGGAATACTTTTAGAGATCTCAGCAAATATCTGGAGAGAGTAAATAGTAACATCTTGGAATATACCTTATTGATGTGGACAAAATCTTTTAATTCAGGATCGATGGACAAGGAATTAATAAGAGAATGTGAGAACTTAATGTACGTACTGCTCAGAGGTGTGTATCACTCTTGTCAATACTTCAGAACTTCAAGGTTGGAATTTCTGTTAAGTATTATGTCTGAAGTACACTGTATTTTTTCTCCCTCCCCCACATTTTTATCATCTTTCTTTCCTTCCTTTTTTTCTAACATTAGCTACCTAGTTGATTTTGGACATTAAGAACCTTTAAAATTGTGAATTATGAAACTACGAATCAACGTGGCTTCTTATACCTAGATTTAAAAAATTTATGGTCCAAAAAGAATCAGAAAACATTATTAATTAGCTTCATACAGGGCTAGATTATCAATTAGGATTCACATATCAACTATATTCTAATCCATTATTGTTAGAGATAATAATTTCCCATAATCATTTCATTATCAGCATATATTATCTATAAGCTATCTTTTTGATTTATGGAAGCCACCCTGCATTTCAACCATTTATTTTTAAAGTTCTGAACTTTTTACTGCTATTCAGGCTATGTGATGGTAAATGTTTAAGAACAAATTCTCTGAGGGAAAAATGTACATAACACATCATTAACTTTTTCTCTATCACTTTCTTAAATTTAGATAACCAACGAAACATTAAATAAAGCCCTGATTTGTAGTATTTTCTGATTTTAATGGTATCAGCTCTAGTCAGTATGAGCTGACTAGTGCACATCCCTACATTCAGGTTGTAACAAAGTAACGCTGCTTTGCCCAACTAAAAGATAATGGAAATAGAGACTTTCTCACCTAAATACTGTGCAAGTCATTTAGAAAATTAAAAATTATGCTAATTAATAGAATCTCCTCCTTTACTAAGCCCTATGGGCATTTATTAAGTTCTGATAATTAGCCGTTTTGTTGTTAGTTGTTCAATTATTTTTCAGTCATCTCTGATTATTCATGATTCCATTTGGGGTTTTCTTGGCAATATATAGTGGAATAGTTTGCCATTTTCTTCTCCAGCTCATTTTGAAGATAAGAAACTGAGCTAAATAGGGTCAAGTGATTTGCCCAGGGTCACACAGCTAGTAAGTGTCTGAGAGAAGATTTGAACTCATAAAGATGAGTCTCCCTAACTCTAGACCCTGAACTTTTATCCATTGTGCTACCTAACTGCCCTGATATATATAGCCATAGCTTTACTTAGTTATTTGTGATTTTTAAGCCTAAGAAAATGTTTTGTTTTTTGACTTTCCTTTTTCAGAGCTTTCAAATTTTCCAAGTATAAACAAGTCTTGAGGTCAAGATTACATGGTTAGTCAGGTTGGAACTCAAAACTCTGGCCTTCTAATGAAATTCCATGTCTTTTTTTCATGATTTCCTCTCTGATTTTCCATTTTCCCTCTATGATTCAAAATTTTTCAGTTATATTTTATAAACACTGATATCTTGACCCATTGTGTACCACAACTTATGCCTTTTGATAAAATGAGGTTTCAGTACTTCTGCTCTTCAAGCTCTTCTTTCCATCTGTAATTATCATTATATTCTTTGATAAGTTGGGTAGGAAGGAACTGACATGATTTCCTCCTATTTTCCTTTTCCTAACCTATTTACTTCTGTCACATTCAAAGATTTAGATGGAGAAGGGCCCTGAGTTCCTATTATATGACTTTTAGTTGAGAGGACTGGGGATAGCTTTCCTAGATAAGAGTGGTATTCAAATATTTGAAAGGATGTTATAAAAAAAGAGAGGTTCTATTACATTTCTTCTTTTTGGCCCTAAAGTATAGGAATAGAAGCAATTAGTGTTAGTTGCAAAGAAACAGGTTTAGGCTTTAAATAAGAAAAGACTTCACACTATTTGGAGCCATCCAAAAGAGAAATGTGCTGACTTGGTAGGTAATGGGTTTCTCCTCATTCAAAGTCACCAAAAAAGAAACAGATTACCACTTCTCAGATTTGGCCGGATTAGAAATCTGCTAAAGTCGCTTCTAACTGTGAAAGATTGTTAATAGGAGAATAACTATTTGCCTTACAAACAGATTCACAAGAGGGTTGCTTTTAACTGACTAGCATTCCCAGCCCATTAAATATTTTCTGCAATGTATCTATTATGCAAAATGAGATATGCCTGTAGGGATATTCTATTTTAGTAGCAAATGAATAAAATGACTAGCTGTTGTTATGAAAAAGGAATTGAGCCTGGGATCAAGAGGCATGAGTTTTGATATGTTCTTTCACTTATGCTGATCTGGAGCAGGTTGTTTAATAATCTTTCTAGGCCTCATTTTTCTTATATGTAAATTAAAGAGTTTGGATTAAACTATCTCTAAGGCTTCTTCTACTTCTAAATTTATATGAACTTAATTTATTCTGACAATTCAAGAGAGCAACACATCCTTCCAAGATTATATTTTAAGTGTCACAAGTCAACATTAAATCTGATATCTTGGTACCACCTACTCTGAAATGTAGTTCTCTCTTACAATGTTAGGTTTCATTACTATTTGTAACTCCCTTTGTGTTCATAGATGGTAGAAGAGAACCACCCAGTGATTTACTTGGACATTTTTGGCAAAGAAAAAAACTATAATCATTTCAGAAAATGAATGGTAGTGATGTGTGATGAGTTAAGTTTTCTCAATTCCTGAAATAATATCTACCTCAGTTGTTTCAGTTCCACACAGTGATGGAAAATAATTCAAAAATACTTGCTTCTGGTCAGACCCTCAATGAAACTCTATGTCCAGTTCTTGGCTCCATAGTTATAAAGGGATATGAGGAACTTGGAGAAGGATCAGAGAGAAGCCACAGAGATGATTAAAGGGTCAGAGAGTAAGACATATAAGGAAAAGTTTGGGATTAGTCAGCCTACAGAAGAAAGCATGAGGTGTTATTTAATAACAGTCTTTGAATATATCAATGGCATTTACATGAAGGAAGGTTTTTAGCTGTTCACTATTTCCACTAAAGAAAGAATGAGAAGCTCATTTGTAGTAGCATGTGGATGTAGAGCTGGAAGGAACCCTGGAGTTATTTTAGGATAAACACTTCATTTTTCAGGAATTTTCTTTCAAAGAAGATACCTTACATTTCAGCATGAGAGATTTAGTCTCTCATTAAGAATAATGGTCTTTATAGTAAAGATAGCTAGAGACAGAAATTGTTTGCCAAAGGACATTGTAGCATCTCTTTCTAGAGAGGTCTTATAATGGGGTCGGAGCTTCATATTTTAGTGTCATAGAATTCTAGAATGGGAAGAGATCTTAGAGATTGGGTAGACTAACCCTTTCACTTTCAGTTGAAGCATCAATCCCTGAAGGATTAAATGAATTAAATGTCACCAACAGTAACTATTTAGTGGCAGAGCTAGAACTGGACCTAGGTCTATTGACCCCATCTTGGCGTGTGCCTGCCTGGAAAATTAAATGATTTCTCACAATATCTTCCACCTAATTCTATACAAAAGGAATACTGACTCAGTGGAAGATTGTTTGTACTAAATAGAAACTAAAGATGGCATATTATTTCTAAAGTTCATCAGCCAAAAACAAGTTGGTCCATTTTTTTGACTTGCTGGTAAGGTACTTTTCATTTCTTCCTTCCAGCTCATTCCAGTTAGTTTGCAGAAGCATGCTGTCCTCTGTCTGCTGACCCATATATGGTCAGACAAGGAGCTTAATTTATTTCCAACAATTCCTTACTAGTGAATCTAGACCTGTCAGACTTGTGGGTTTTCTCTGAACCTTAGACATGCCATATCCCCACTACTCATCACTCCCAAGAGGTCGGGCGTTTGCCTGAAACTTCATAAATGAAGAGTACGCTGGATAGAATCTGCTTAGATGACTAAACTGTAAAAATAGCACAAGGTCTGGAAACAATTTAAACTTCTCCTGCCACATGTACACTATGCCAGAGGAACTGGGGGCTGGAACTACTGAGAAATAGAGCCGGCAAAGACCAGCTTAACTCAAAAGGGATTCAACATAGTCTACTAGAAATGAGAAGATAACATTTACTCAAGGGAGCAGTGCCATCTTTTTAACTTATTTAATTGGTTGGCTGCAATCTGGATAGAATGACTAATCAAGAGTGTTAGCAAATATACTGTTTATATTTATAGAGAAGCCCTATGAGCCAAAGTATGTATGTGTGGCTGTAGGTGTGTGCATTGGGAAGGGTAATGTGGAAACTAGAGAAGAGAGCTCACCTCAAGTTATAAATTTAGAAGTGGAATATGTAATTTTCAATCCAGCAAAAATAATATAAAGCCTAACTATGATAGAGAACTGTTAAGACTCCAGATATGGGGAGGAGCATCTTGAGACAAACCAGCCAATAAAGGTATTTTTAAAAAGCCCAATACCAAACTGAATCATGATGTGAAGACATCCAGAAAGCATTTGTGATAAAGTCTCTGCTCAGAAGCACTGGACTGTGAAATCATTTAAAAAGAGATAATAAAACCTTATGGTGAGATTTCTTTTGTGGCTGGTTTACTTTGAGCAACACAGTTATTTATAGGTGATTTCAAAGGATTTTTATAAAAATATTCCTAACTCAGGGTATTCAGGTGTCACAGCCTGACTTTCTAGTTCCATACTGACAATTATCCTAATTGAAAGAAAAGCCTCTCTAACAGATGCCTGCATATCATAAGCTGGTTTGCTTTGTGACCTGGGAAGGATGTTTCCCAGTTTATTACTCAGAGAGATAAAACAGAACAGATTGCTGCTCCCAGGGGCCCCTGTTTTTCCCCCAAAGGTAAAACATTCTAATTCCTTAAAAAAAGAAAAATTTAAGGAACTATACCCATTCATATCCAAGGATGGAGAAGAATGGAACCTCAAGATTTTCATGGGACAGAAGCTCTTCTCAAATAATGGTCCTGTCAATTCAGTTTTTAAAAATCATTTCATTGAATCCCCACTATGTACACTGTGGTACATAGAACAAAAATATAGCATTCCCTGCCTATAAAGGTGATAGGGGAGAGTCTGTGCACAGATAAGGAAATATAAAATATCTATAATATATTTCTGGCTGGGGGGACAGCACTAGAGGATTAATAATAGGCCTTCTAAAGGAAATATCTGAGCTGGGCAATGTAGGAAACTTGGAATTTGACAAGACAGAGGGACAGAAGTGGACCACTGAGTGTCCTGTAAAGGAAGATTTTGACTAGAACATAGAAAGGTTGAGGAATAATTTATGACCAGGATGGAAAAGAGATTACTGCCAGATTGTGAAGAATTTCTTTAGCAGGGGAATGATGCAGTCAAAATTATGATTTAGAAATATCAATTTGGCAACTGAGTAGAAAACAGAATATTAAAGAAGAGGGGTTGAAAGCAAGGAAACCTATTAGGAAGCTCTCCTGAGCAATGTTGGATATGGCTTCTTCAGGTCCAAGGTGAGGACAATAGTTTAAATATTCTTAAGTAATATTCGTATCCAGCTTAATTCTGCTTTAAATAGTCCTACTAACAATTTATAATTGTGTTAATTAGTGGACACTTAGATGGCACAGGGAATAAAGTGCTGGACCAGAAGTCAGGAACAGTTATTTTCATCAGTTCAAATCTGGCCTCAGACACTTATTTGCACTGTAACCCTGGGCAAGCCACTTGACCCTGTTTGCCTCAGTTTCCTCATCTATAAAATAAGTGGGAGAGGGAAATGGTAAACTACTCCAGTGTCTTTGCCAAGAAAACTCAAAATGGGGTCACAAAGAATCATGACTGAGACAGTTCAATAGCAATATAATAATGACATTTAGATACATTTTAAAATATGCTAAACAATTTATATACATTATCTGATGAACTTCACAAATCTGTGAGGTAAATACTATAGATTATTATTATGGCCATTTTATGGAAGAAGAAACTGAGGAACAGAGAAATCAAATGACTTGTTTATGCTCATGAAGAGACATTAAATGCCATAAGTAGAATTTGAAATCAGTTCTTCTTGAATCTAGGCTCAGTAGGCATTTACTATGCCATGCTATTAGAGTTTGCAATGGTTGTTTTTAGAGTTTTTCTTTTTCTTCTATTAGTTTATCCCTTTCCTTTCCTCCTTTCCCTCCAACCTTCCCACAAGGAGGGTCAGGCCTTTCTTTGAAGCCAAATGTGTCTGATATACTCTCTTAGAGTCCAATCTAATGAGAAGAGTTTTTCTTTTTCTTGATAAATTTTGCTTAAGCATAGTAGGCAAACATAAATTGACTGATAACAGTCAAGCAAAATAGCATTGAAAATGAGCTATAATTGATGGCATGGATAGCTAGCTGTTTCTTAAAAGAAATTTCCCTTTAACCTCAACAAGGTAGCATTGTTGTGTTGTCTATTTTGTTTAATCTAGTTTTTATTGCTGTTTAATGTCTTTTTTAAATTAAAGTTTTACTTTTTAATGAGCAGAAATCGATTTTCTTTCCCAGATACCTCCAAACACCTTGGAAAAAAGAAAGAAAATGAGAAAAAGCCCCTATTAAAATATGCATAGTCAAGTAAAATAAATCCCATCATTGTCTTCTCTCAAAATATATTTGTCTCCTTAGTCATTCTGAATTTATTCCTCTGGAACCATAATTGATTATTGCATTAATCATAGTTCTTGCAGCTTTCTAATTTGTTTTGATTTACAGTGTCACTGTTACATAAGTTGCTTTCCTGATTTTTCTCATTTTATCAGTTCATAATAGACTTTAAAACTGTTGATTTTACAATATTGAGGTTCTGGTAACAAATCATTCTTCTGGTTCTGTTCATTTTGCTCAGCATCAGTTCATATAAATCTTTTTGAAATCATCTATTTTCTCTCTCTTTTTTTTGGTAGATTAATAACACTCCATCAAATCCAAATAGTTCAATTTGTTTAACTATTCCCCAACTGAAAGGCATCTCCTTGGTTTCCAGTTTTTTTTTTTTTTTTGCCAGCACATAAAGAGCTGTTATAAATACTTTTGTACATGTAATGGGGTTTTGGTGTACATGCTCAGGTCACCTAAAATGGAAGCATATATCTCCTGCCAGAAGACAGCTTATGTTCCATTACCATTTGAGTGGGAAGACCCTTTTTGAATGCTACATGGTCAAAACAGGCTGTGTCTTTCAAAACTGCCAGCCTGGGACACTATTTTTCTTGTGGCTTGCAGAGAGAGTGAAGATTCATAAGTGTTATGGAGCTATTAATATTTATATTCTTGCTCTTTCTCTGATGTAAATATTCTTTTGTAAAAGCTAATCAAACTGTTAAATAGTTAGATGGAACTGGGGTGCAGGAGAGCCTATAATTGAGTAAACACCATTGGTGGAGGGTGGAAGAAATGACATAAAGTACAGACCCACCTAAACCCTTTAAGCATATAGAAAGTCTCAGGGAAACAGTGATATATAACATACCTGAACTTCAGGCCTTAGGAGTCATGATGGCCTCTGTAAGACATATATGTGACCCCTTCCTCTTTTTTTTCATCTCTTTTGTATATAAGCCTAATTGTGACAGAGTTGGATTAAAGGGCATGAACTCTTGTTTTTCCTTTAAAAATATTTAATATTTTACTTTTCCCAATTACACGCACAAACATTTTTTAATGTTTGCCTTTTAAACTAAATAGTATTTTATTTTTATCAATTACATGTAAAGATAGTTTTCAACATTCACTTTTGTAAGATTTTGAGTTCTAAATTTTTTTCTCCCTCCCTTCCTTACCTCTCCCCTCTTGAAGATAACAAGCAATATGATATAGATTATACATGTATGATCATTTAAAACATATTTTTATATATGTCAGGTTGTGAAAGAAAAAATCAGAACAAAATGGGGGGGAAAACCATGAAAAAGAAAAAGCAAACAAAAAAGTGAAAATAATATTCTTTGATCCATATTCAGTCACGATAGTTCTTTCTCTGGATGCAAATGACATTTTCCATTCCAAGTCTATTGGAATTGTCTTGGATCACAAATTACTGAGAAGAGCTAAGTCTGTCATAATTGATCATCACAAAATCTTTCCCAGTGTTTTCTTGGTTCTACTTACTTCATTCAGCATCAGTTCATGTAAGTCTTTCCAGGCTTTTCTGAAATTAGTTCATCATTTCTTATAGAACAATAATATTCCATTACATTCAAATATGACAACTTATTCAGCCACACTTGTTGTTGGGCATTCACTCAATTTTCAAATCCTTGTCATCAGAAAAAAAAAACCTCCTCCAAACATTCTTGCATATGTGGGTCCTTTTCTCTCTTTTGTGATCTCTTTGGGATATAGATTCAATAATGATGTTGCTGGATCAAGGAGTATGCACAGTTCTATAACCTTTGGACATAGTTTGATATTGCTCTTCAGAATGGCTAGATCAGGTCATAACTCCAGCAACAATGCATCAGTGTCCCAGTTTTCCCATATCCCCTCCAGCATTTATCATTTTTTCCTCGTCATCTTAGGCAATGCTTGAGTTTTCTCTAATCAATAGTGATTTAGAGCATTTTTATATGGTTGTAGATGGCTTTAATTTCTTCATCTGAAAATCATTTGTTCATATTTTTGACCATTTATCAATTGGGGAACAACTTGTATTATTATATATTTGATTAAGTTTTTTATATATTTTAGAAATGAAGCCTTTATCAAAAACACTGAGGGAATGAAATCTTTACTAACTTTTTGCATATAATTCTAAATTGCTTTTCAGAATGGTTTTTCACAATTTTACACAGTCACCAACAGTAAACTGATGCTCCCTAGTCTTTCCAACTTTTTGGAAAAGTTTTTTTGCCAGTCTGATGAATATGATAAATAGCTGGATGACCACCTGATCTCTGCATCTGTGCACCCACATAGATGTTCATTTGAAAGGGGTATGTCATTTCTGCCTTCTGTGCTAATCTAAATCAGGAATGTTGGAGTTTTTTTTCATGATTTTATTGAAGTGGGAAGTTACAGCTAGGATTGTAGAGGTTATTTATTGTAAAAAGTTTATAAATGTGAGGCAGCTGATAATAAAGTCACTATCCCAACTGTCATACTTAGGTGACTGCATACCTTTTATCTTCCTCCTGCTTTGTTAATTATGTTTTTTCTTTGATATGTTACGCATTAGGACTCTAGACTACTCCTAACTATCTAATTACCTAATAGTGGGCTAACTTAAATGGCTCTAATATTTCATTGACATATATATTTTTAATTTAACGTTGAAGATTAGAATCCACACATGCCTTTTCAGTTCATATTATTCTTACGTATATTCTTCCACAGATCCTTTAAAAATATTCTACTCATCAGATCAAATGCTTTTTTAGGTCAGTAGTTCTTAGACTTTTTCCCCCATGAATGCTTTTGGGAGTCTAGTAAATTCTATGGACCACTTTATTTTAAAAATTATTTTAAAAATATTTTAAAATCCATATAACACAATTGCAAAGGAAACCAATTGTATTGAAATATGATTGTTTTTTCAAACAAGTCCACGGACCCCAAGTTAAGAACCCCTGCTTTAGTTCTTTTCACATTCATGTGGACCAGAATGGCTCATAGACTAGTCACCTGTTATCCCCTTCTCTTGTAACATAAACAGGTTACCTTGGAAAGATATAAAGAAGTAATATTTGGTGAAGTGAGTAGAACCAGGAGAACATTGTACATAGTATGAGGAAGATTGTATGATGATCAACTATGATAGAATTAGTTCTTCTCAGCAATAGAGTGATCCAAAACAATTCTAATAGAATTGAATGGGAAAAGAACATCCACATGCCATCCACATAGAGACTGAATACAGATTAGACATTTTCACTTTTTGTTTTTTTTTCCTTTTTTCTGAATTTTCTTTCACATTACTTATATGGAAATATTTAAAATTATTGTACATGTATAGTCTATATCATATTGCTTGATAGCTTGGAAAGGTAGGATAAAAGGTTGAAAGGGAAGGAGAAAAAATTTGAAACTCAAAATCAAAAGTGAATGTTGAAACCTATTTTTACATGTAATTGAAAAAAATATAATAATGTTAAGTGAAAAAAAAAAACAAAATATAACCAAGTTACCTGTTTTTCTAGAAATGAGATTTTTACAACAAAAGCTGTTCCTTTTACCATTTTGTTCTTTGAATTAATTATATGGGATAATTTAAAATGGCTAAAGTATAAGATCTTATACAGAAGTCATGAAGAGGAATCAGCAATACTCTAGTTAGTTCAAAATCAACTTTATTAAAGTTATATACTACTGAGCTTGGGAAAGAACACAATAAAAATAATACCATTCACATTTCAGGGTTTAATTTTCACAATAATTGTGCTTCACGGGGTGGGGGAGTATGAGCAGTATCGTAGGATCAAAGGATTAGAGTTAAAAGAGATGGCAAAGGTGACATAGTTCAAAACACTCATTTTATAGATGGACAAAATGAGATTGAGAAGATTAATCTCAGGGTGACATCTGCTAAGAGTTAGTGGAAATATACCTAAGTCCAAGATTACCTTTCTATCCATCATTATTTTTACTCCTTATTTTAGAGAATAGGAAATTGAGACACAGATGGATTAAGTGACTTGCCTGTGGTCACACTTTTAGTGTAATCACAATTTTAAGCTAGGTCTTCTCACTTTGAGTCCAACATAACTATACTTTGCCATCTCTTGAGATTTTATTTAAATTTTATACTTCTCCAAAGCCTAGCACAATACTCTGTCAACAGCAGAGAATCAATAAAGGAACAGTAATTTAAAATTTATTCCACCTATAATGCAGGTTATTCTTCAAGGTAACATCACATGGCATACTTCAAAATCCAATCGAGATATTTTATTATTACTTATCTCTGTCTATTTTATAGATCCATCCAGTCTCTGACACTAAAGGGTCATCAGGGTTTGGATCACATAGCAGTGAACAAATGGATAAAAGAATTATAGAAACAGATAAAGTGGGAGAATACTGTGATATTATAGTATCAAGACAAATGCTATCAATATTGTTAATGTTTGGACAATGATTTCTTATTGTAAATATAACCTTTTGAGGAGCTAGTCTGTAGGGAAATAAATTGTCAAAAAAAATTCACCAGCTCTTCTCCTAATCAGCCAACTTTCAGACAACAATGCACTTTCTTGTTCCTCTTTTACCTTCTGTAAAAATAATTATCACATAACATTTATTTTTTTTCTTCCAAATAACTCTTATATCATTCTTTTTCTTTTAATTCCCATTGCCATCTCCCACTGGGTAGGAAGATATGTGGTGTGTACGTGTGGGGAAAGGGAAGGAACAAGCATTAAATAAGCACCTTCTTTATTCTAGGAACTGCATATACAAATAAAATATATACTAAACTAATGCATGGGGATCTGGTGTGTGGGCACTAACAATCAGAGAAATCAAGATGCTTTTGTGGAAGTTAGCATATCAATTATTTAGCTAGAGACTGAAGTGAGGAGGGAGCTCATTCCAAGTATAGAGAAACAGCTTGTAGAAATCCATAGAGAAGCGTGATGGAATTCAATGTACAGGTAATAACAAGTAATCCAGTTTGCTTGGAATGTGTGGAAGCCAGACTATAAGGACATACATACCAAAGAGAAGAGCTGGTATTTCCTCCTTAGGGCAATAGTCACTGAAGCATCCTGATCAAGGGAGTGACACATTAGACCAGTCCCTCGAGGAATATCAATTTGGCAGCTTTCTAAGGGATGGATTGGAGTTAGGAGAAATGGAGAGATGGAGGTTTTGTGATTTGTGTGGGTAGAAGGAGTGCCCCCCCCTTCCTGAAGTATTAGCTTCTTTGAAGATCTGAAATAAGGGAGCTGAGGCAAAAGTTAAAGCATTTGATAAAAGTAGCAATGAATGGCCATGAAGACAACCTAATATTATTGAAATAGTACTGGTCTTCAAGAGGAATGATGTATGTTAAAGCTAGAAAAGCAGGTTGGAGCTAGGATAGGAAGGGCTTTAAGAACAAACAGAAGAGTTTGTATTGTATATATATATATATATATATATATATATATATATATCTTGTATAAAATTTTATATATAGGGACTATTTTATTTTTGTCTTTGTTTTCCCAACACTTAACACAATATCTGACAGGTGCTAGGAATAAAATCCTAATAAGTGCATAATAAATGCTAGCTGATTTGGGTTATTATCCAAGTTCTTCCACTGACTAGTTTTGAAACTTTGGGAAAGTCACGTATGCTCTTTTCAATTTAATTTTCTCATTTATAAAATAATAATATTGGAATAGATGACCCAAAATCTCATCCAACACAGCCAGCTTACAAGCTCCCTGACAAGCCTAGAATCCTATAAAAAAAACCAGTTTAAACTGCTTTAAAATATCTATGAATTGCCTAATAAAACTGATGCAAGTCTCAGAGTACAGATGCTGGGATAAAGAGAATCTTATATTTTACTTATGCATGTTTCTTCCTTACCTACAAAGAGGTGTCTCCTTCCCTCTAATCAATTGTCCCTCTCTTCTTTACATAGATGTGTCAAAGATCAGTGAGCTTTAGGGGAAAAGGAAATTTGAGCCCTGTAGAACAATGTTTGTTTTTCAAATACAAGGGACTGAATTTGCCAGACTTAATATTCTGGTGCCAAAATCCTGAAGGAAGCAGATCCCATTCACTCTGGCCACAGTAACTATCTCCTCCTTCCCTTTCACCTCACTCCAGTTTGAATCAATTAATGAAACAGGACTGAAGAGAGCAAAAAGGTGTCAGAAAAAAAAATTTTCCTACAGTGCAATTCAGAGAAAATTGGCTAATGTTACTCTGTTCCATGACTTACAAATACAATTGGTCACATTTTCCTTTTCAACAGAGTGGCTGACAGAGCAAAAAGTAAAGAAAAAAAATTCCCAATTATTTGAAAAGAATCTTATTCTGAAGATGTAATCTTCAGTCTTTTGACTTTAGCTGTCTAATATAACACAATTCTTTAGAAGGATATTTATTAACAATTGAAATAAAACCACTTGTGGACTTACTCAAAGGTATGAATAAGAATGATGTTTAATGGAAAATATTATTGCATTAATTATTATTTTAAAAAAATGACACTCGATATGAGATATGTGCTCCTATTTTTTTCCTGCTCAGGAGTATAATTTGGAAAATGTCTCACTATGTTCAAATCTCCTTTTATTTGGAATTGCTTACCTCTCCCCCAGCCCTCACTTTTATTCTGTTTTGTCTGTTGCTATGGCAGCCACTACTGTGGTTCCTAACACTTGGCTGAGAGACTGGACTTTCTTTGTAGGTGATAGACATGGCAATATTACCCCCTTGAGAGGCCAAAATAAAGACTGATGAATGGATGGGAGAATCATCTGTGCTTCTACACTCACATTCATGCAAGTGAGGATCAGATGTGTCATAAGCTGAAAGAACATGAAACTTAAAGCTGAGTCCTAAAGGCAAATATCTTAAGTGGTTGCTGAGTAAGAATTAGAATGGAGAAGGAGACCATGGTGCCATGTATCTACTTCATATGCATTTGAGGGTGGCAGAGATGATTGTGTTATGTTTTGTTTTCAGGTGTTCAAGTACCAGCTCTCTTAGGGCTTTTCCTGGCCTTTTGAGTCCACCTGTAAATCTCATTACTTTCCTAGTAATTTTTCCAGACATTCTTTAGTGTAGAGTCCCATTATGTTTTACATTGCCCTGAAGAACATACTTTCCTTGGGAGAGCATTTGCAGGATATTCCTTGTGTATGTAGAATATTTTTGATTGTTAAGAAGGAAGGAACTTCAAATATGTATTTTTTCTTCCCTTTCCTCCTGATAAACATGTATTTAGACCTCCCACTTCTTTTTATTAATATATACAGACTTATGGTCACAGAATCACAGCAAATTAGAGTTAGAAGGGACATTAGGCATCGTCAAATCCAAGACCTTCATTTTATAGGTGAGGAAGCTAAAGCTTAGGGAAATAATGTGATATTTATGTAGTGACATAGCATATTAGAAGTAGAATCTGTGCATCCCCAGATTTCTAGTCCAGCATTCATTCTATTAGATGAAAATCATGTTTATGCTCACATTACTGGGTCACTTTGATACTTGGAAGGTGGTACAGATGGCAATCCGTTCACACCTAACTTTTGTGCAAATTTTAACCATGTCTTTCTAGAAATCAAACATATAGTTGGGTGGGGGTGGGTGGGTATCTACTTGAAAAGTTAGGGTTTTTTTTTCTCTTGATTTCTTGATATTGAATAAGTACAAATAGACTCCCTTTAGCTAACCATTGGTTTTTATTCTTACTATACACTGGCCCACCTCTCTTCCTGTTCATAAACTAGAATAATTCTTTTACTTGGGCTCTGTGTTGGACATTCTTGATGCTTAAAAACCAAACACCTTTAGTTAGCATAGAGTTTGGTGTTTTACTTGATATTAACAATCAGAGGGGTTATTGACTAAAATTTATCTGCTATGGCTTTTTAAATAAATCTTATATGGGGCATCTAGGTGGCGCAGTGGATAGAGCACCAGCCCTGAAGTCAGGAGCACCTGAGTTCAAATCTGGTCTCAGACACATAACAGCTGTGTGACCCTGGGCAAGTCACTTAACCCCAATTGCCTCAGCAAAAAAAAGAAAAAAAGTGAATATTGTATGATTTTAATGTGTGCATGGGTGAAAGTTTGGTAGATGAAAATTTTTAGGAAGGCCTTTCCCTCAACCAAAAAAAAATGCTTCTTTTTGTAATTAATAAACCACAGTCATGACAGAATAATTTATTCTCTGCATCTTTTGATTATTTGACTATTAAGATATGGTCTGTTGTACAATATTGTTTGCAAATGTTTGCCTTTTCCCTTCTCAAGTCTTTAGAAAGTCTACTACACCTGTGTAGACTGTTTTTAGAGATGGAAAAGTAGATGTCAGCTGTTTATATTTTCTCAGTCACCATTTCTGAATAGCAAAAAGATTTGTGATTTTCATACTGTTGGGATCCTCTTCTTTCTCAGATATTCCAAGAATTCTTCTCTCAATGTCCTCAAAATTGTTACAGTGTTTGTATTTGTATTTGGTCCAGTCTAACCACTGTTGTTTTTTGTTTGTTATCTTTAATTATAAAGCAAATAAAACTTATGCAGCAGTCTGGGATTGTTATATTAGAGACCAAATGTTATGACTCTACTCATTAATGGAGAAAAGAATTTGTTACAGAAATCACATTACATTTTTCATCCATTTGTCATCTCTTTAGGTTAATCCCTGCTTTTGGGATAAATTGATTTAGTTGTGTCTCTTGCTCATAGAATCTATAAACTTCTTTTCCCCTTCACTGCTTCTTGTTCATTAGCTTTTGAAAGGTTTTAAAAAGTGAATTTACATTATAAACTGATTTAGTCCTTAACTGCCTCATCTCTTTCTGCTTGGCAACAAGAGCAAGTGTTTACAGGCTAAAATAGTTTCTAGATTCTTAGGGCCTTTTTGTTATAGTGATTTACTTATGTCTTTTAAATTTCCTTTTCAGGTGATGACATTCTAGATACATGCTTGTTCTTTTATTTTCTTTCCATTTTGGAGAAGCAAGGGTTAAGAGCTTATTGAAATACTTCAAAGTAGAGTGTCTTCAATTGCATTTAATATCATCTAATATTTATATGGTATCTTGATATAAATTTTTACCTTTGCTCTTACACCAATTTCTGACCACACAGATAGATGAGTTAGAAATAACCCCTACATGTGATAATCAATTCCATTTTTAAAAATATTTATTTATTTATTTTATTTGCAAAACGTATGTATGGGTAATTCTTCAATATTAACCCTTACAAAGCTTTCTGTTACAAATTTTCCTCCCTACTCCCCACCCCTCCCCTAGATGGCAGGAAGTCCACTACATGTTAATTATGTTAAAATACTTGACAAATAGAATATATGTATACATATTTCCACACTTATTGTTGTGCAAGAAAAATTGTATCTACAAGAAAGAAGAATCAGAAAAAGGAAACACAATGCAAGCAAACATCAATAGAGAGCATAAAAATGTTATGTTGTGGTCCACATTTCACATCCCTCTCTCTGGGTGTATATGGCTTTCTTCACTGAACAATTGGAAGTGGTTTGAAACATTTCCTTGTTGCAGAGAGCCATGTCCATCAGAATTGATCGTCATATAGTATTGTTGTTGCCGTATATAATGATCTCCTGGTTCTGCTCATTTCACTCAGCATCAGATCATGCAAGTCTCTCCAGGCCTCTCTGAAATCGTCCTGCTGGTCGTTTCTCACAGAACAATAACATTCCATAACATTCATATACCATAATTTATTCAGCCACTCTCCAATTGATGGCTATCCATTCAGTTTCCAGTTTCTAGCCACTACAAAAAGGGCTGCCACAAACATTTTTGCACATGTGGGGCCCTTTCCTTCCTTTATGATTTCTTTGGGATATAAGCCCAATAGAAACACTGCTGGGTCAAAGGGTATGCACAGTTTGATCACTTTTTGAGCATAGCTCCAAATTGCTCTCCAGAATGGTTGGATCCGTTCACAGTTCCACCAACAATGCATCAGTGTCCCAGCCTGACCACATCCCCTCCAACATTTGTCATTAACTTTTCCTGTCATTTTAGCCAATCTGACAGGTGTGTAGTGGTACCTCAGAGTTGTCTTAATTTGCATTTCTCTTATCAATAGTGATTTGGAACACCTTTTCATATGACTACAAATAGTTTTAATTTCATCATCTGAAAATTGTCTGTTCATATCTTTGACCATTTATCGATTGGCGAATGGCTTGAATTCTTATAAATATGGGACAATTCTCTATATATTTTAGAGATGAGACCTTTATCAGAACCCTTAAATGTAAAGATGATTTCCCAATTTATTGCTTCCCTCCTAATCTTGACTGCATTAGTTTTGTTTGTACAAAAACTTTTTAACTTAATATAGTCAAAGTTATCTATCTGGTGTTCAAGTAAGAGTTCCAGTTCTTCTTTGGACATAAATTTATTCCATCTCCATAGGTCTGAGAGGTAAACAATACTACGTTCCTCTAATTTACTTATAATATCACTCTTTATATCTAGATCATGAACCCATTTAGATCTTATCTTGGTATGTGGTATTAGGTGTGGGCCAAGCCCTAATTTCTTCCACACTAGCTTCCAATTTTCCCAGCAGTTTTTGTCAAATAGTGAGTACTTATCCCAGAAGCTGGGGTCTTTGGGTTTATCAAACACTAAATTGCTAACGTTATTACCTAGCTTGTCCTGATATCCTATTCTATGCCATTGATCGACTGCTCTATTTCTTAGCCAATACCAAATGGTTTTGATGACCGCTGCTTTATAATATAGTTTTAGATCTGGTACAGCAAGTTAACCATCATCAGCCTTTTTTTTTCATTAATTCCCTTGAAACTCTTGACCTTTTGTTCTTCCAAATGAACTTTGCTACTATTTTTTTCTAGATCTGTAAAATCAATTCCATTTTTTACTAATGTTATTTAACAATGGTCATGTGATACATGCTTCACAACATTTCTTGAGAAATATTTGTGGAGTGTGTGTGTGTGTGTGTGTGTGTGTGTGTGTTTATATACATTTATATCTACAGCAATAGTGACAGCTACCTGTATATTTTGTCCTTGTCTTAAGTTTTCTTTAACAAATTAGAATCCAGACTGTCTCTCTTCTATTGAGTTCCTTTCCCCCTTATGCTATCACCTATTTGCCCATTAGTTTTTGTCTTCATTCCTAACATATGTACTGAAAGAAATTGGAGAAAAATCATGAAACTATGCTCACCATGTCCACTTTAGATTTTTATATGCCCTCAAATGGGCCTTCACTATGGCAAAGCAATCCTTTTAACCTTAATTCATGATTACATTCAATACAGTGAATCTTCCAAACCTTTTTAGTCATTCTCAATTCTCTCATGGATCTTCTTCCATCATTCTCTCAACTGAGAAATTCATCTAATATTTCAGTGAAAAAAATTGAAACTTCATCCTAAAAGCCCCTTTTTTCTCTTCATCTTTATCTCAGATCACCCAGATTAATTACAAAAATGATAACATTTATATAGCAATTATCTTGTGCCACGAACTGTGCAAAATGTTTAAAATGATTAAGTCATTAGATCCTCACAATAACCCAAAAGGATAGATTTTATTATGATCCCCATTTTACAGATGAGGAAACTGAGGCAAACAGAGATTAAGTGAATTGCCTTGAATCACACAACTAGTCAGTCTTTGAGGCTGAATTTGAACACAGGTCTTTCTGACTCCAAACTTGACACTCTATCCATTGTATCACCAACTTCCCCAAGATGTCTTTTTTCATTATCTCCTCTCTGTGAGAGGTAGCCTTTCTCCTACCAAAGTAAAATCTCCTATGTAGGATTAAGTGATCCCATTTCATTCTACTTTCTCCATCAGATTTTCCTATTCCTACTCCTTACTCATATGTTTAATGTCAATCTTTGCTCATCTACTGTTGTACCTATAGTCCATCCTCTCTGCCACGAGGAGGAAGTATGGTCCACCATCAGTTCTCATCAGTCTTTCATGTTGACAATCTATTTCACAATTTATTCCTGAGGAGTAGGTTGGTTAATTCTGCAGCATTATACAGCCCTGCCTATTATTAAAGGAAAAAAGATAAAATCAGAAGTTGTAGTCTTTTCTTTTCACTTGTTTGTGTTCCTCTCAATCCAATTGCCATATTGAATTTGATAGTTAAAACCAAACAACTTGTCATTTTTGGACACTAATTTACCTATAATGCACCGATAATCTTAAAATAATATTTATGTCAGTTTTCTGTTCAAAAATCTTTTAATGGCTCCCTATTTCATACCTCATCAAGTCCAAGAAAATGAAAGAAATTGAAAAACATCCAAAGGATTGAAAAAAATCCCAAACCCTAGTAACACTTTAAAAATACAACTTATAGAGCATAACCACCATCTCCACAAAAATTGTGAGCACTATATAAACACATCAATCTATCAATCAACAAACTTTTTAAAAGTGCCTCAACTATGATAGGTATTGTGGCAGGCACTGGGAATATATGAACAAGCATCATATAGTCCTTGATCTCAAGGAGTTTACATTCTACAGGGGAGAAGGAATGTACACATAGATACCAAAGTCATTCAAATAGCTAAATACAAAACAGATGCAAAGTAACTGCTGTAGTGGTTGGGGAGGTTCAGGAAAGGTATCACACAGAAAGTGGTGTTCAAATGCAATCAAGAGCACTGCAAGTAGAGCTTTGGTCTTGTTAGTGAAAAAAAGGGGACATATGACACTGTAGAGAGAGGAACCAAAAGATTTCATGATTGATTGGATTTGGCAGATGACAATGAAGAGTTGGAGATGGTATGAGCACAGAACCTTGATGGGAATATTAAGAGGTTTTATTGTTGTTCAGTAGTTTGAATTGACTTGATCTTCATGATCCAATTTGGGGTTTTCTTTGCAAAGATACTGGAGTGGTTGGCCATTTTCTTCTTCAGATCATTTTATAAATGAGGAAACTAAGGCAAAGAGGGTAAAGTGACTTGATCAGGGTCACTCAGCTAGTAAATTTGTGAGATTGGATTTGAACTTAGGGTTTTTTGATTTTAGGTTCAGTGTTCTATGTTTTGCACCACCTATGGTAGAAATAGGTTTGAAATTGTAGGGACAAACAAAATAGCAGAATTCCAGTGTCCCCACAACTGTCAAGAGTCTCAAGTCATGAAGTTCTCTTATCCCTTATCTAAGTAGTTCTTTTGTCCCTTTAGTCCAAGAACAAAGATTTTGGGATTCTTCATGTCAAAGTTACCCTTGCTTTCTAACAGAATGTTTTTAAAATCAAGTGGCTTAATAGAGATGAATGAGTTTCCATGTACTAGAATACTCTTTTTTTTTCTTTTACATTCTTCAAAAAGTCTGTGACTCAGAGATATGATCTCATAATATCATATACCACTAATCTATCTACTAGTAAAAGTATATCCACACAGTATAGATATAGAATATATGTATATATATTCTTATCTAAATATACATGAAAAATATACATATACTTATCTAAGTAGATAAGAATATATATGTGTGTGTATTTAAATTAATCTCCCCTAATACAGATCTTAACACATAGTAGACATTTGATAAAAATTGATTGCATTTATAAATTTCCTGAATGCGTACATTTTCTAAATCCAAATTCAGTTATTTCTATTTGTTTAGAATATATTATGATAAATTAATAACCTGATATTAGTCATCAATTATAGTTCTGACAACGTAGTCCAAGAGCTCTGAATAATAGAATGTATTTATTTTAAGCTAATGAATTTCCACAATTTCTAATCCTGGTACTATGTGCTTGTTCAATGACTTGGATTAGTAGTTTCCATTCCCAGGAAACTGTTAAGTCTGTGATCATTTATTCTTCTACCAAGTAAGTCTGGTATTTCAGAGTGGTTTCCCTTCTTCACAGTTATTTCCATGTGAAAAGAATGGAAAAGAAACAGATGTTGGATGAAGAAATAGATTTTCAACTGTTTCAGAATATTTTTGGCAGAAAATACTAGTATATGGGGTGGAGAGGACTTTGTAAAAAATGGCATTTCTGAAATGAAAGAAAAAATGTTTTCCATGAATTTGTATATGGACTTGTGAATATAGGCTAAATAAAACAAAAAAGTGAATGTTTTCCATGTAATTCCAAATATTAAAAAAGAAAACAAAATAAACTTGTAAAGATAAGGGTTTTCACTATCCCTTCTAAGTCCCAAATACTAAAATTCAGTATATATTTTCATAGTTAAAATATAAAAGTATATAGAAATTTATAATTTTCATATTTATTCATTTTTTGGTTAATAGTTGTAATTTAATTTAACTTTTCTGCATTTCAATATTTATTGTTGCTTTCATAGTTGACATATAGAAATGATTGTTAACTGTCAGAAAACTGAAATTATTCCCATTTAAATTATTGTGGACATGATGGGCTATTTAATTGATTTTATTCATTTTCTGCATAGCAAGTAAGAGTTTCCTCATCATTAAAAATAGCTAAAAAACATCTTGAACTAATTTTTCTGAGGAGAGCAAAAGCTGATTCCATTAAAAAAATAAAGGAAGTTATTTTAATGTTTCAAAGGATTTTTAAAAATCACTAGTCAGCCCAATTCAGAATTGTTCAGCCACTCATATATTTCTCTCCTACTCATTTTAGAGGGATAGATCGTTCTCTTATTTGTTTTGGCTCCACCAAGCAAGGTTATACTCTGACAAGCATCCAGCAAATGAAATTTTAACATATCTTAGCACTAGCATTTTTTTTTCTTTGCTGAAACTTTAAAATTACTCCTGCAATTCCAAATCAGCTATTGTTACTATGAACATATCAACATATCTTAAAGTTTGAATGTCTTACTTCAAGAAGGCAAAGGTGTACCTGTAGCCATGTTGAAATCAGAAAAAAATTAATTTTGAAGCTCAAAAGTTTTATTATGCATTACATGTTTGCATTCTTTCTTTGTTCAGCTACTAATGTATATATTGTAGCTAAATTCCAAAAACTCACCAAGATCTGAGAATAGAATAGCACCTTCTAATAGTGTATCTCACATTTTCTATTTTGTTCTTGGGCAAAACTGTTCCCTTTTAAAGTATATTTAAAGGGCAAATATTGCATTTTGTATTAGTTATATTGTTGGGGCAATGAGTTCTCCATTATGAGAGATGTTCAAGCAGAGGTTAGATTAACATTTGTTAAGGATATCGTAGAGGTGGATTAGGCTTTGGAGAGAGGTTGATTTAGAGAATTTCTAAAATCCTTCCAGGTACATGGTTTGACTTTATGATTTAATGATTAAAAGAAGTCAGTTGGTATATGGATACCTCTTAATAAGGACTACAATCATTTGTTTGATAAACTATATACATACATATATGCACATATCATATCTATCCATTATCTATCTATCTATATGTCTACATACTAATATATCATATATTATATTTATATATATAAACCAGATTAGAGAGGGAAAGTGTATATCATAATTGGACCAATGTGGTAGCTCACAAAGCATTTGAAGGTACTAATAAAAGAAAAGAATTCCCAGAGTGACAAAGAAAAATATGATATTTCACATGGAAAGTATTAAAGAAATTTTCATGGTACACTGATATGTTTTGAGTCTGAAGTGAAAAAAATCAGCCCTGACAAGTGAAGAGCTTTTCCACTGATGTTTCCATTTGTGGAAGAGGTATTTATTTTCCTTCTGTCTGTAGTACCAGTCTATAGAAAACTTGGTTGAGTTCAGTTCTGTCATTCATTCCAGTAAATGCCCATGGCATGGCAGTGCAATTTGATTTACTCTTTTCTTAAAATGTGGTCTGCTGGCAAAATAATTCATAATCTGTCCTTGAGACATTCAGTGCTAAGTTAAAAACAGAGAACATCATGATTTAGACTATGAACTAACTTATCAGATAATGTGATTTTAACACGAATTCCCATTGACTTAAATGGAAATCTTATGTTGTTAGAATATGCAATTGCAAACTAGGCAACGTGTTAGAGTAGAAAGAGCGCTAGAAGTCAGAGGACCAGAATTCGGATTCTGACTCTGACTCTTAATCTACAAATGATTTTGGGCAAGTCTTTTAATACTTTTAGACCTCAGTTTCCTTATCTCTAAAATGGGATGGAGAAGGGGAGGGGAGACTGACTCAACAGCCTCTAAGGTTCTTTTCATCCCTAGATGCATGATGCTAGAATCCTGTTGCTAAATCTCCTTATTTTTCTTGGGTTACTGTTGTGCTAGCAAATAACCAGATGTTTAAGCCTCCCACTCCTATTACCAGCCTAGCTTTGAAACTGTGCTGTCTAATTATATAGCGCTAGATGATGCTATGGATTATCAGACTCATCTCCCTGAGTTCAAATATAGCCTCAAACACTTATTAGCTGTATGATCCTAGGCAAATCATTCAATCCTGTTTGCCTCAGTTTCCTTTTCTGGAAAATGAGCTGGAGAAGGAAATGGCAAATCAGTCCAGTATCTTTGCTAAGAAAATCCCAAATAGGGCCACGACTAGAATAACTGAACAAAGACAACATCATATCCAGCTGATTCCAGTTGTCTTCCTGACTTGCTGCTGTTAGTACACTTCCCCACCTCCAACCCCACCCCAACCCTTTTCCATTACTGCTTCTGAAAACAGTTATTAAAATCAATATTCATTAGTTCTGGAAAAGTAATATCAACTAACTATCCTTCTGACTTCCTCAATTGAAATACTCCTCCCTGGCCAGAACTATCCTAATTTTGTTATTATATATAAACATATATAAAATTTCTCTCATAAGAAAGTTATTTCTTTAAGGCCAAGAACTGTCATTTTGTATTTCTATGCCTAGCATTTAACCCAGTGCTTCATACATAGTAAATGTTCATTCAATGATTCACTCACTCATTCATTCATTTCAACTTCCACTATAATTTCCTATATATCTTTTCAAGGTATAGCTCAAATCCCAACTCTTCTATAATGTTCACCCATCTTCTAGAGGCCCACCATGAAAGCATCTCTCTCTCTCTCTCTCTTCTCTCTCTCTCCTCCCCTCTCCTCCTCCCTTCCCCCCTCTCTCTCCCTCTCTCCCTTTCTCTCTTTCTCTCTCTTTTTCTTTCTCTCTTTCCCTCCCCCCATCTTTCTCTCTGTCTTTCTCTTTGTCTCTTCTTCATTTCAATAGTCCTTTTTGTGTTAGAATCATAGGTGAGGAGAGAAGCACAGAAGAGTTGAGTGAGTGAGGTGTCCACTTTAACTCGTACTAACAAATAGGCCTTCATGGGGAAAGAGAGATTTTGTAATTCTGGTGACCTGCTGGGTATTTGTATAATCTTGAAACAAGGTCATACATGTTAGATAGCTTGTAGAGTAAGTTTTATGGGAAGACTGTAAGAGATAAGTCTTGGGTAGCCTCATATTAAGTAGTATATGACAGTAGTGACATGGGGTTGCTGGGCATCTTCATTTTGTCTTTTTTGTATGTATATATATACCTAATTACTAATTCCCTTGGAATGATTCTCGGAAGTATTTGGGAGTTTAGCTAGAACTCACAATAAAAGAGAGAAGTGAGCAGAGTTGAATTGTATCTCAAACTCAGCCTAAGAACTAGGTATTTAAATCTGCTCCATCACACTAATACATTGTTGGTGGAGTTGTGAACTGATTCACTCTGGAGAGCAATTTGGAACTATGCCCAAAGGGCTATCAAAATGTACATACCCTTTGATCCAGGAGTGTTTCTACTGGGATTATATCCCAAAGATCTTAAAGGAAGGAAAGGGACCCACATGTGCAAGAATGTTTGTGGCAGCCCTTTTTGTAGTGGCTAGAAACTGGAAACTGAATGGATGCCCATCAATTGGAGAATGGCTGAACAAATTATGGGATATGAATGTCATGGAATATTATTGTTCTGTGAGAAACAACCAGCAAGATAATTTCAAAGAGGCTTGGAGAGACTTGCATGAACTGATGCTGAGTGAAATGAGCAGAACCAGGAGATCATTGTACACAGCAACAGCAATATTATATGATAATCAATTCTGATGAATGTGGCTTTCTTCAACAATGAGATGATTCAGACTAGTTCCAATGATCTTGTGTTGAAGAGAGCCATCTATACCCAGAGAGAGGACTGTGTGAACTCAATGTAGATCACAACATAGCATTTTCACTCTTTTTGTTGTTGTTTGCTTGCATTTTGTTTTCTCTCATTTTTTTCCTATTTGATTTGATTTTTCTTGTGCAGCAAGATAATTGTATAAATGTGTATTCATTTTGGATTTAGCATATATTTCTACCATGCTTAAAATATATTGGATTACTTGCCTTCTAGGGGAGGGGGTGAAGGAAGGGGGGGAAATTGGCCCACAAGGTTTTGTAAGAGTTCATGTATATGTTTTAAAAATAAAAAGGCTTTAATTAAAAAACATAAATCTGCTCCATCCTTGGAAAAAAAGGTACTACAATGAACAATGGTGTATAATATAATGACTATATTACTCTGTAGAGAGGTTAATTATTATATGAGGATGAGAATATATTGATATTTCACTATCCCCATACATTGCTATTTGTAATTATGATTTAAAAATGTGCTATATAGTTCAATGCCTGGTTCATTGGATAGAACATGGGAATTGGATTTCTGGGATTCAATCTCTTTTTAGGGACTTTCTAGCTATGTGACTTCGGGCATACGTCTTTTTGGGCTTCCTCATCTCTAAAATGAGAAGGTTGGATTAAAAAATCTCTAAGATCCAGTGTCATTCTAAAATCTATGCTCCTATGAAAGTGATAGGATGTCAGGAAAGCCAAGAAAGGTGTCCAATATTCCCTAGTAGTATTTATGTCTGTGGAGTCAGCTCAGCCAAAGCATGATAAGATTGGATAGAAGCCTTTGGGATTGCAAAGGGGCAGAATAATTTAGGCAAAAAAAGAAGAAATGATTTTTTTTACCATCAAGGATTGAGTCATCAAGGAAAGATCTCATCAGTAGAAGTTGCTTCATGTGTACTATACAGGAAGAAAAGAACAGAGCAAAATGTGAAGGAAGAAACTCCTAGGATCAGAGCACTGAGACTACAGGAGAAGAATGAGGTGGCACAAGGTTAAAATCTAAAAGTAGAAGAGGTAGCTGTAGGGAGCTCATATGGTATTGGAAAATGGTTCTTACCCAGCCATGACTTATTTTGAGGGAGTAGCCATCCCAAGCATGATAGAGCTGGAGATGCTAAGAGAAAACAACTTAATTAAGACATAAGTTCTTGTACCAATAACTGCAGAAACCAGTTTTGAAGGTCTGAGTTAGAATGGACTGGCTAGAAAAATGCCAAGAGTAGAGAGGAAGATAGGCTAGAAACCAACTAAGTACATTTGGCCATGTGTTTGGTAGGTAGATTCAACTATTTCCTCAGATTTTGGTAGACAGAAAGAAAAAAAAAGCAAGCAAACATATAATAATAAATCAAGGGCTGAATCATCCGTGTGGGATCAGGCTTATATGAATTTTTTTTCAAGTGGACTATCAAGAAGAAATTTTTCAACATTAACCCTTGTAAAACCTTGTGGTCCAATTTTCCCCCCTTCCTCCACCCCCTGCCCTAGAAGGCAAGTAATTCAACTTGTGTGCATATACATGAACCACATGAGTGACAAAGAAATAGGATAGCCTGTGATGATTTTTTCTGTGTCCCAACCCCATAAATATTCTCCTTGAGACAGAACAAGTTGCAGGGGCAGTGTTTCAGCTCTTAGGTGAGGAGTTAAAATTTCAAAGGTTTATCTCCATCCAGGAGCCAATGCTTCCTTTCCCATCCCTCTTTTGTTTTCTCTCAGGATGTAACTATATACTAACATACATTGACTTTTGGCATCTTCTCCCTATACTTATCCTGTAGGTGTTCATAGGACAAGTGATCTATGGATCACTATTATTCTCTGGACCAAAATACTGTTTTTTGGGCAATGCGCCTAGTTGTCCTGACAACATTCCTACTTGTTACCTAACAACTTTCTGATCCAATCCCATGACTCCTGCCTTTTGGCTCCCCTTCTTTGTGATTTAGCTTGTGCCTTTTCTTGTCCCAAACTCTAGGAAAGGATGCTAATTTAGATGAATAAAAGATTTAGAGCTGGAATGGACCTTGACATGCTACTCTCAATAATTGTATTTTATTCCCAGAATATTTTAACTAAAATTAATTTTTCCTGAATTACTTGTAATAATGATCTTTAACATTCATTGTTTTTATTTTAACATTGAGTTCCAAATTTTATCCATCTCTTCCTCCCCTTCCCCCTCTCTGAGATGATAAGCAATCTGATAATATGTTATACATGTACAATCAAGTAAAACATTTGCATATTAATCATTTTGTGCAAGAATATAAGAAAGGAAGGAAGGAAGGAAGAAAAATAATATGCTGCAGACTATATTCAGATATCAGTTCTTTCTCTGCAGGCAGATAGTATTTTTCATCATAAATCCTTTGGGATTATTTTGGATTATTGTACTGCTGATAATAGATAAGTCATTCACAGTTCTTCATTGCACAACACTTGTTAATATGCACAATGTTCTGATTCTAATTTTATTTCACTTTGCATGAGTTTATGTATGTCCTTCCAGAGTTTTCTGAAATCATCCTATTTATCATTTCTTATAACACAGTAGTATTCCATCACAATCATATATCATAACTTGTTTAGCCATGACCCAATTGATGCACGTTTTCTCAGTTTCTAATTCTTAGCCACCACAAAAGAGCTCACAGAATAATTTTTAAAGCAAAGCACATGATTTACAATTCTTAAACACCATTTTTAAAGCACCAGTACACAGTACAATATGTTCAATTGTAAAAAGAACATGACTGTTTTAAAGGTGATAATGTTGTTTCAAATGAAGTTAATATCCATCAGTTTTAATTTTTGTTTCTTTGTCCAATATGATTAGATTGTCAGTGTAAAGAATAAAGACATTGCTTTGATGGAGTGAAGGAGAACTTTTCTTAGCCTATGCTGGGGGTAATGCTCTGCAGAGGTTCTGACCTCCTTGTTCTCAACTTTGGAAAGATTTGTTTATGTGTAGACAGAGTATTAGAAAATACACATTTTGCTTTTAAAAAAGGGAAGTGATCTTTTCCTGGTCAAGCTTAGAAGTTTGGCCTTCCCAGTGTCCTTGAATGAGATCCATGAATCATTGTGGAAGATATTTCTTTACTCTGGGAAAACTTGTCCTGGGTATGTGAAAATTCTCTGGGATATGACACTGGACCTATGACAGCTGTAGTGGTTCACAGGACTAATGATGGCTTTTTTCTGAGTCACTAAAAGGGGTTCTGCTGTGAGCCTCAGGCACAGCTCTATGATTGGAGTTTTGGGAAACTTTCCACTGGGCATTGGTAACTTCCTTTCCTGAACTACAAACAGGACCGGCCCTTCTGAGGAGGAAAGCAGACAGGTTTGCTTTGGCTCAGATCCATGTCATCAATGGCACAATGTCAAGCCCTTAACTGCTTTTTCAAGTGCCCAGATCTGGCTCCCTGAGGATCTGTCTGTGTAGTAGCCTAAGAAGGAAACTAAATTACCTGATCCTCTCTGTTTTGGCATTCGCTGTTATACAGCTGCTTCCTTCTGTTCCCAAAGAGAATAACCTGGACAACCATATTTATATGGTTAGGAAAGCAAGGGAAAGAGGAAGAAGGAGATGTCAACATTTATTCAGTGATGTGCCATAGCCCAAAGATTCTTAACTTTTTTATGTCATTTTGCTCTTTGGCTTGTCTAATGAAACCCAAGGACTACCAGAACAGTGTTTTTAAAATGCATGAAATTAAATTCACAGGGTTACAAAGAAAACTAATTATATTGAAATAGTTATCCAAATGAAAATAAATAAATAAAAAAATCACATTCAAATTAAGGACCCCTGATGTAAAGGGAGGTTGTCAGAGGGAAAAAAGTAACATAATTTTTCCTTACTAACATTTGCATTTATGCTAATATTTTCAGGCATAAAGAATTTCCTGGAAAATATTTATTTTTAGAAGATGTGTGAATTCTGACTTAGGCTCATAAATAAATAATTAGATTAAAAAATAGATCATTAGGTGGAAAGTTATCCAGTCTGGAGTCAATTAAGGAAGAAACTGAGCTTAAAATGGAAGGAAATCAATATAGCTGATATGAATAAGCCAATCTGTTACAGATACTTAGAGTGTATAAATACCTATTACACTTTAGAATGCAGCTGCCATTTGCCTCTGTGTTGTGGAATTGCCTCAAAGGTGAGACTATGTCAGCTTCCCTTTGTTATTTCAGTAGTTAGGTTCCTGTGGAGCGGATTCTCTTACTTAAATGAGAATCTATTTCCCATCTGTGTTGAGACAGCAGAGTCTGTCACCCGTATCTGAAATACACTCCCTCTTCTCACCTTAGACTTGTGGCTCATCCTAGTTTCCTTCAAGAGGAGAAGGAAAAAGAGAACAAGCATTCACTAAATTTAAGTGCATGCTCTGTGCTAGACATTGTGCTAATAAACACTTTGCACGTATTGATCTTCACAACAATTCTGAGTGGTGGATATTTGATTCTCATTTTATACTTGAGGAAGCAGAAGCAAAAAGACATTAAGAATCTTGCTCAGGATATACATCTAGTCAGTGTCTGAGAACAGATTTAAATTCAGGTTTCCCTGACTCTAGGCTGAGAACATTATCCATTGCACACCTAATTGCTACTAGCTGCTCATCTTGAAACCTATCTACAGGAGGCCTTTCTGAATACCTACCTCTAAGTTGTTACTGCTTCAGCACATCAGAAACCACTACATTTTTTGTATGTATTTATTTTTCTCTGTAGATATGGCTACCTCCTTTGTAATGTGAGCTTCCTGAAGGCAGGATCTATTCTGTTTTTTTCTTTGTATCCTTAGTGCCTAGCACAGTTCCAGGAAAATAAAATGCTAGACTTTCAATAAATAATTGTTGAAGTAAATTTAATCCAAGACAGACCATTTCATATACCAGGGAAGGTTCCAAAGTGTGAGTTTGTTCTGTCTGACCAGTTCTTCTTTGGTCATAAGCCCCAACTTTTATAATACTAGCTTAACCTTTGTTTAGAAGTATTACTTTTGATCTTTCCTTCTAGGACCAAAGTGTGAGGGAATGGAGGTGGAGGGATGAGTTGGAATAGATATTTCATTCTTTTAGATGTGACCTGTTAAAACTGCAAAAAAAACTACTTAAGAAAGGAGAAAGGATTTGTTTCTTTTAAATCTTATTTTTTTCCCCTTTGACTAAATATATATTTATTTATGTTCTATTTCTTGAGTGAAAGATTTAGGCTAATTTTATTGTGGTGAGGATTGTCCCTCACATAGAGATAGAGCTTGAGATATGAAGGCTGTGACTTTTTATGAAACAAAACAAAATGAGTTAACATGTTTTCCTACTACAGAATTCAAATTCCTTGGATTTCAGTGAATGACACAGTTTTTTTTTTACTCACATTGGAGGAAAATGAATGGGACTCAAAAGAATTTGCCAACTCAAGAGACTTTCTGAAATCACAGAGTGAGTGAGGGGAATAGAAACCAAATCTCTACATTATTAGGACATTATACTTTTCACTCTCTTCTCTCAGACTCTTCATTTTTCCTCAAAAAAGTTACATTTTCATTTCTCCATAATAATTTCCTCCATTAAAATGAATGACTTTCAAACTTAGGACAAAAACACAATTATACATAGATATAAATTTTTACAAATTGAAGTTGAAATTCAATCCAGTTTGTATGACATTATTTCTTATGTTTTTGGTTCTTTTTTCAATCATTCAGCAAGTATTTATCAAGCACCTATTATCTGTCAAACATTGTGCTAAGTAGATACAGAATAAAGATGAAAGAAATACAAAAGATAGTTGGGGGTGGGGATGCATCAGGAAAGTCTAATATAGAAGATTATGTTTGACCTGAATCTTGAAGGAAAGGAGTGATTTTGTGAAATGGAAATAAACAAGCAGCTTGTACTTCTAGCTTGGATTAGAAAACTACAAAGGCATAAAGATAGAAGGAGGGCTATATGTCAGAAACAGAAACTGGCTGGACTATGTAGTACAATGTGTAATGAAGAGAGAAAGATAGTTGGGCTAAGTTGCAAAAGATCTTTATCTTTAGAGGAAATAGTTAAGGCCATATTTAAATAAAATCACTTTTGTCACTTGTGTAAAGGATGGATAGGAGTGAGGAAAGACTCCAGGCAGGTACATCACTTAGGAAGCCATTACAATGACCTGGGAAGAGATGATACATGCCTGAGCTAATGTAGTGGCTACATAAATAAGGGATGTAAAATTTGTAGTGGATATAAGAAATGGAAAAATTTAGCAGCTGATTTAATATGTAGTTATGGAAGAATGAAGAGTTAAGGATGATTCTGAAGTTAACAAATCCCAAAGACTTGAAGTAGTACCTACTGTGTGCTAGCCATTTTGTGTAGGTACTAGAGTGCACAGATATGAAACTAGAATAACATTATTATCAATAAATAGTAGCTATCAAAATTATCAATAACTACCAACTAATTTCTATTTTATCACAACAAAAACTTTATGAGACCAACTTATAAACATTTCCATGGCATGAAGAAGATATAAAACGAAGTGTGAAAAGGGAAGAGGAAATATTTCACAAATGATATTTCCTCAAAAATATTACAATACTGAGACATGTAGAATTCAAACTCTGTGTTCATTTTCTGTTGACATTGTAGAGAGTAATGCAGCTTTTAAGTTATTCCTCTAACAAAATATCTCCCATACATGTCAATATCATTTAGATGCTTTGATAGACATAGCATACATAACTTTACTGTTAGCCATTTTTCAGTAATTTCACTCTTTGTGACCTCATTTGTGATTTTCTTGGCAAAAATATTGGAGTAGAAAAACAAAAAACAAACAAAAAGATATTAGAATAGTTTGCCATTTCCTTCTCCAGTTCATTTTTCAGATGAGGAAACTGAGGCAAATAGAGTTGAATGACTTGCCCAGGGTCATATAGCGAATAAATACTTGAGAGCAAGATTTGAATTCAGGAAAATGAATCTTCCTGACTCCAAGCCCAGCACTCTGTACCATCTAACTCTCCTACCTTTGTTTAATTATCCTTTTATTATTTGCTTAATGATCCTCTACTTATTAATATCTAATGAAACATAAAACAGAAAGATGCATGCTCAAAGTATTTGTTGCTGCCATAGGAGATATTCATTCAGAATTTTAATGGAAGAGCTTCCCTATAGATGTGATCCAACTAATCTTCTTTTAGATTATTGATCAATACTATAGAGCCTCCTTAATAAAATAAATAAAGAGTTCATCCTAACTCTCCACACAGGAAAAACCAAATGGATGAAGAATATCTATTTCCAGACTATACTATGTGATTGGATAGACAGTCTATAGATTTCATCCATTAGTACACATAACTTGGAGAATCATTATAGATTGACAGTGAATTGGACTCAGAAATGAATATAAAAAACGATGCTATCTATATTCAGAGAAAGAACTGATAAAATAAAAGTATGTATAGAATAATTATATGTGAGTGTGTTTGTGTGTGTATCTAATAGCCATCTCTGGCTAGGGAATGAGAAGAAAAAAATTACATGATAACTTTGTTGTATATTTGGAGGGAATAGCAAGTTGTACATGGTAGATTTGCGGCTTCATCTGAAATCATCTTTTTTTTTATTGTACTATGTTGTGGAAATGCTTGTTTTGTTCCATGAATTAAAAAAAAATTAAAAGAGAGCATACTAGATTAGACCTAGAAATTGTAATTTTCTTTTATTTAAAAAAATAACTTTTTATTTATGTCTTTTAAAGGCATCATTATAGTTATCTCCTGTATCCTTTACCTTCTTCCTGGAAATCCATCCTATATAACATAGTATTTTTTTAAAAGCAAAAAAAAAGAAAGAAAAAGAGAAGGAAAACTATTAATACAACCTATATATATTGAAAAAATCTGAAAATGTGAAGGAAGCAGAGCCAAGAAAACAATATACACAATGACTACAACAATGTAAATGGAAAGAACAATCACAACCTCCAATATCAAAAGTGAACATGACAAAATTATAAATATCAGGCATGATTTGAATGAAGAGATATAAGAAGACCCTTAACTCACCCTTTCATGGATGTGAGAGGTCCCAAAGTGCTACACATTTCATTCTTTATCAGTTCTTTCCATGCATCTCTGATTCCATTACATACTTCATTTCTTACAGCACAATAATATTCCATCAAATTCAGGTACCACAATTTCTTTAGCCATTCTACAAATCCATAGATATTTACTTTATTTCCAATTCTTTATCATAAAGTATATTGCTATAAATCTTTTGGTGCATATGGGGACTTTCTCCTTATCAATAACATCTTGGTATAAACCCAGCAACAGTCTTTGGTCAAAAAGGGTATGAAAATTTGAGATACTTTATTTGCATAATTTCAAATTGCTTTCCCAAATGGTTATACCATTTTGTGGTTCAACTGACAATGTATTAGTGTGCCTTTCATTTCAACCTTTTCAACATTAACTATTGACTTTTTGGGTCATTTTTTTTTTGCCAATTTGCAGGGTGTGAGGCAAAATATTCCTCTAAACCTGAGAGTTGTTTAATTTGCATTTCTCTTATTATTAGTGATTTGGAGCATTCTTTCATGTGGTTATGAACCATTTGTTCTTTTTTCCTTATAATACGATCTCTAATCTTAAGAGCATAAGTTCATCAGACGTGTTTTGGAATGTGGTATAAGGTATGGGTCTAAACCTAGTTTATGCCACACTGCTTTTCAATTTTTACCAAACAAAAGTTTTTTCCCCTTTAGGTAATTTATATTTTCTATTTTATCCAACACTGGATTGTTGAATTCATTTTCTCCCCTAATTGTCCCTTATCTAGTCTGTTCCATGAATCTATCACTCTTATTCTTTAACCAATGCCAGATAGTTCTGATAACTGTTTTATAACATAGCTTGAGGTCTGGAAATGCTATTCTCTTTTTTGTTCCCACTGCTTTTTATAATTTTCCTTGATACTATAGATCTTTTTCTCCAAATAAATTTAATTATTATTTTATCAAGTTCTATGAAATATCTCCTTTGTAATTTGACTATAATGACAATTATACCAGAAAGGTAGAATGTTAAAAACAATTTTGGTAATATTGTTATTTTTATTATATTGTGACAGCCTACCCATAAGCATTAACTATTCCTCCAGCTATTTAAGTTATTCTTCATTTCTTTATGGAGGACTTTGTAATTTGTGCACTTTCATAGATTGATCCCCAGGTACTTTGTGCATTTTGTGGTTATTTGTAATGAGATATTCTTTTTTCATTATACAGAATTATATATGTTTTAAGATTTACTTTATAGCCTTCAACTATGTTAAAGCTTTTGCCTCATTAGTATCATTTTGGATTCCCTAGGATTTTCCAAGTAAACTATCATATCATAAGCACATGGGGACAGTTTTATCTTTTTACTTGGTTTTATAGTTTTAATTTTTCTCTTGTCATTGTTGTGGCTAATATTTTCAGAACCATATTAAATAATAGAAGGGAGAATAAGTATCCTTGCTTCACTATTGTATTTATTGGAAATGCTTCTAATATATCCCCATTGCATATGGTATTTGCTTTTGATTTTAGAAAGACTTTTTTTTTACATTAAAAAGGCCCTTTATGTGTTTACTTTGTATCTTTTCTTAATGAATGGATAGTATACATTAGTTAAAGAATTTTTCAGCATTCACTTAGATAATTGTGTGGTTTGGGGTGTTTTGGTTTTTAATGTGATTAAACATGGTTATTTTTCTAATGCTGAACCATTCTTGCATCCTGGTATAAATCCAAATCAGTCAGAATGAATGCTTCTTGGATAAATTGTAAAACACTTTCAATTATACCAAACCTCTTTATGAAATAAAGTCTTACTTCTTAAACATCAATAATAAAATAATGATATTCTATGGCAACTAATCTTGTAATGATGCAATTCCTGAGAAATAAAAATTTCAAATCATCCAAATGATGTTGGAGACATTCTTAATAGACAAAAATAGCATATTACCTGCAATAGATTGCATGTTTGTCTCGGTAGTAACAAAATAATGAAAGAAATTAAAGTTAGACGTGTGAAGTTGGGGCCCATAAGTAGATAAGGTGTCAGGTCTGGAGTCAGGAACACTAATTTTCCTGACTTCAAATGTGGCCTCAGACACTTATTAGCTGTGTGATCCTGTGCAAGTCAATTAAGACTGTCTCAGTTTTCTTATCTATAAAATGAGCTGAAATAGAAAATGGCCAACCATTCCAGTATTTTTACCAAGAAAACTCCAAAATGGAGTCAGAAAGAGTTGGCCATAGCTAAAATTTGACTGAACAAAACAAAAGCAAGTAGATTAATCATGTAAGAAGAATGGAAGATAATAGATACACAATCGATATACTGCAGTGCTATCCACATGAAGGCAAATGATCATGAGAAAGGACCTCATTATATTGAATTCACCTTCTGGGAAGTGTAACAAAATTATATGCACAAGAGTTGCAAAGGATAAGAGGGATTGGATCAGTTGGGATTATCACTATTGCATAGGACATTCATTATTGATGAAATTACAGATCTATTAAAGTATTGAAATACATATTTTAGTATTCTTCTAAAAGGATTATGTCTCCTTGTCATGAATTATTAGATTTTTACTTAAAATTTTGAGTTAGAAATTCTATGAATTGTAAATTCTATTTCTTCCTTGCTTTCTTCCCAGAAGAAATAAAGTTAAAAATAGCATGCTTCAGTCTATATTCATCATTAGTCCTTTGCAATTGTCTTGGATCATTGTATTGCTGAGAATACCTAAGTTATTCAAAGTTCTTCAAACAATATGGCTGTTCCTGTGTAAAACATTCTCTTGTTACTGTTCACTTCATTATGCATTGATGCAGGTTTTTCTGAAATGTCTGCTCATCATTCTTATAGTACAACAATATTCTATTACAACCATATACTGCAGCTTGTTTAGCCATTTCCAGTTGATGAACATCCTACCAATTTCTAATTTTCAGCTACCACAAAAAAGCTGCTATAAATATTTTTGTAAAAAGAGATCCTTTTACCTTTTTGGATGTTTTTGGAATATAGACATAGCAGTTGCATTGTTAGATAAAAGAAATATACACAACTTTATAGCCAAATTGCTCTCCAGAATGATTGGTCAGTTCACAATTTTACCAACAATGCATTAGTGTCCCAGTTGTCCCACATCCCCTCCAGCATCCAATATTTTTTCCTTTTTTCTCATGTTAGCTAATCTGATAGGTGTGTGATGGAACCTCAGAATTCTTTTAATTCACATTTCTCTAATTAATAGTGATTTAGAACATCTTTTCTTATTACTACATGTGCCTTTGATTTCTTTGTCTGAAAACTGCCTGTTCATATCATCTGATCATTTATCAATTGTGGAAGGACTTGTATTTTTATAAATTTGACTCAGTTCTCTATATATTTGAGACATGACATCTTTATTAGAGATACTCATTATAAAATTTTTCCTTGGTTTTCTGCTTTCCTTATAATTTTGTTTGATTGGCTTGGTTTGTGCAAAAACTTTAATTTTATATAATCAAAATGATCTATTTTACATTCTCTAATGTTCTCTATATCTTTTTTGATCCTAAATTCTTCCCTTATCCATAAATCTGACAGACAAATGATTCTACACTCTCTTCTTAATTTCCTTATGATATTATTCTTTCTATGTAAACCATGAACCCATTTTGACCTTATTTTGGTATATAACATAAGATGCTGGTATATAGCTAGTTTCCAACATATTGTTTTCTAATTTTCCCAGTAGTTTTAGTCAAATAATGAGTTTTTGTTCCAAAAGCTTGGATCTTTAGGTTTATTATATACTAGATTACTATGGTTATTTACTATAATGCAATTTGTCCCTAACCTATTCTATTCCTCCACCACTCTATTTCATATCCAGTATCAGATTGTTCTGATAATTATTGCTTTTTTAATACAGTTTGAGATCTAGTATGGCTAGAGCACTTTCACATTTTTTTCATTGATTCTTTTGGTATCCTTGATCTTCTCTTCTTCCACATGAATTTTGTTATTATTTTTTCTAATTCTATAAAATACATTTTTGATAGTTGGGTTCATATGTTATTAAATAAATTAACTTTAGGTAGAATTGTTATTTTTATCATATTGTCATATTTTATTATATACATATAAATATACATATCAGCCTATTCATGAGCAATTGATATTTTCTCAGTTGTTTAGATCTGATTTTATTTATGTGAAAAGTGTTGTTTTAAATGATATTTCTCTTCTATCTATTCCTGCTGTTGATATTATATAGAAATGCTGATGATTTATGTAGGTTTATTTTGTGTCTTGCAACTTTACTAAATCTGTTAATAATTTCAAGTAGTTTCTTAGTTGATTTTCTAAATATAATTAATTCAATATTATTATCTATTTCCTCCTGTAACTCATTCAAGCTCTTCAAAAATTTAGATGCTATATTATTTAGTGCATATATGTTTCATATTGATATGATTTCATTATCTATGGTGTCTTTCAACAAGATATAGTTTCTTTATCTCTTTTAATTAAGACTATTTTTGTTTTTGCTATGTCTGACATCATGATTATTATGTCTGCTTTCTTTGCTTTAGCTGAAGTATAATAAATTTTTCTCCAGTCCTTTACCTTCAATTGTGTTTCTTGTAAACAGTATATTGTAGGATTCTACTTTTTAATTAATTCTGCTATCCACTTCCATTTTATGGGTGAGTTCATCCCATTCACATTAATAATTTTGATAACTAACTGTATTTTCGTAATTGCTACTTTTCACTTTTTCTTTTCCTCTCTTATATCCTACCACTTCCCTCCTCATCTTTTGCTTCTGAGCACCACCTTCTACAATATACCCTCCCTTTTATCAGTCATCCTTAACTCTTTTATTATCCTCATCTCTTTTTAACTTCCTTGTAGAATAAGAAAGATTTCCATATCAAATTGAGCATATATGTTATTTCCTCTTTGAGCCAATATTGATAAAAAGTAAGTTTTAAGCTCTCCCTGCTACCCCCATCCTCTATTTCCTATTATAATAGTTTTTTCATGCCTTGTATATTTGGTGTAATATATACCATTCAATGTCTTCCCTCCTTTCAGTGCAATATTCATCCCTTTACTTTTTTATTTTTTGACATTATCTCATCAAAGTTACCTTATTTTCATACCCTCTGTCTACATGTCTAATTGTTCTTATACTAATAAAGCTATTAAGACTTACAAATATTATTTGGTTATGATAATCTTTTTGTACTCATTTTGAGATCTTTCCAATTGTTCTTGATGGGTTCTTTCAATTTCTATTTTCCCATCTAATTCTAATATATCAAGGCAGCTTTCTTTGATAATTTCTTGAAAGATATCTAGGCCCTTTTTTAGGTAATCCAATAATTTTATACAAATCTCTCCTGGATCTATTTTCTAAATCAGTTGTTTTTCTAATGCAAAATTTCACATTTTCTTCTATTTTTTTTTACTTGTTAGATTTTGTTTTACCAAATCTCGATGTCTTGTAGAGTCATTAGTTTCCACTTTTTCAATACTAATTTTTAAGGAATTATTTTCTTCAATTAGTTTTTTTTTAACCTTTTCATCCATTTGGCCATTTTAATTGTTTATTAAGTTATTTCCTTAATAAATTTTTGTATAACTTTTCCCACGATTTAACCCTTTTTTCATGATCTTCTTGCATTACTCTCCTTTCTTTCCCCAATTTTTCTTCTATTTATTTAATTTGCTTTAAAATTTTTTAAAGCTCTTTTAGGGATCCTTTTTGGACCTGATACCAAGTTTGTTTTTCTTTGAGGCTTCATATGTAACCATTTTGACACTATTATCCTCTTCTAAGTTTATGCCTTAATTCTCCATATCACTATGATAACTTTACATAGTTAAACTCTTTATTTTTTTTATTGGTTTTGCTATTTCTTTCCATATTGGGTTTTTGTTTTGGTATTTTTCTGTCTGGTTCTGCACTGTCCCAAGCTTTTTGTGCTGGGGCTCTAAGTCTTACTGCTTGCTGGCTTTTATTGTGCTTCAGAGTTTATCCATTTCCTTTCATTGGAAAGTAGACTTCCCTCCTGGCTTATATGGTGGAAAGGGGTAGGGAAGTCCTCCCTTTTGGCTTTTCCTGGTGGGTTGCTATGGAAATAGGGTCTTGGTTAGACCCTAAGGGTCAGGTCTCATTGTTAGCCAGCCCAGAAAGGGGACTTCAGTATTGGTTAGCTGGAGTGGGGCCTTGCTAGGCTGTACAGACTGCTCACTTGCCAAAGGGCTACTAATTTACATGAGGGTGGGGCCTCTCTGGTGCATTGTCCCAACTTTGCAATCTTGCTTCAGGTCTCTTGATGGGAAACCTTTCCTGCCTTTTTAGTTTTCTGCCTAGAGGCAGTTTTCTAGTTGTTTGGAGAGTATTTGGGAGGGCTTTGGAGGGCTCCTTCCTCACTCTACTATCTTGGTACTAGAAGTTCTAAAAGTCTTTAGAGTCAGGAATTTTATCTGGAGAGGATTAAAAGATATGGTTGCTCTGGTGATCATTCTAAAAATGGAAGTTCTGGGGGGAACTAGCCAATCAGAAGAAGAGGATGCAGGGGCAGAATATATTTCTAGTGTAAGAAACTCAAGAATGAAGTAAATTTACAGGTTGAAAAAATATCTATAGAGAAAGTTTAAAGAATCAAGAGTACATCCTGAAAACGAATGAAGATCTTGAATATGGCTGATAACGTGAGATAGCTAGATCCAGAAGATGAGAGAAATGTGAGTTTATAGGTCTTATAGAGATTTGGTGTATTGTGACTCATGAATAGCATACAAGGAGGGAAAAGACAAGATAGAAGTAACAAGAGGATAGCATTATATATTTGCCTCTTTAAATTTTAAAATGGTTTTACTGTGAGTTTAGTTATTAATAAATACAAACATTTCAATATAAAAAAGAACAAGTGAAAAGTTATATAAGAAACTGTGGACTTTCATTATATATGCATATACATATACATGTGTATATATATATATATATATACATATATGTATTTAAGAGTATATATAGATATATCTCTATCCATTTAATTTCACAGAATAGTGAGAAAACTACTTGATGTCTTTTAAAAACTGTTCTTATACATTAAAATATTTTATTGATGTTCTTTTTTTTCTTTTGCATATCTGTTCATTACATATTAAATTTAATATCTCATTCACCGTCCTTAAATAAAAGTCCCCTCTCTTTACAAATAGGTATCAACCACTAGACAAATGAATACACTGATTGAATTTGAGAATGCACTGTATATTTCTTTATCTCCTTGTCAGTATCCCTCTTTTAAAATATGGGAAGTAGATGTTATTTTCAGTTTTTTTTCAAGTCACTATTGTTTATTGATCAGAATTCTTTTCTGAAAAATTTTTCCTTCATATTATTTAATCATATAAGTTGGTTTTATTCCTGTTAATTTTTCTTTACATCACCTCTTATAAGTCTTTCAATATTTCTCTGAATCAGTTTTAATATCTTACAATGAAATAATATTCATTTGAATATGTCAGTTTCCTCACTATTCCTATCTATTCATCTGCCTATTTACCTATCTACCACAGTGTGCTTAGTCTTGAGGATCTATTTTCACTTATGACTTTGTTCATGCCTTTCTCCCTACCCGTTAACATCAGCTCTGCCTTTTGATAGCCTTCCCAATCTTTACAGCTTAACAATACTATCTCCCCCAGCCATAAATGATGTTGTCTTCAATTGACTATCTTAACAACTTATTTAAATCTTTCTTATAATGCATTCCCACTCTTCAAAGGGCATTTATGATTCAATGAAAAGTCAAGATATTAAATAGATAGTATCAATCAAATGTTCCTTAATACCTAGTGTTAAATAATAAGGAAAAAAAATAGGAAAGGCTCAGAAAAGATGGAAAAGGACAATTCTTACAAGAGAAAATTGCTTAGCAACACTAAGTTTTTAAGCATAATCACTGGACAATGAGCAGACCAAACAACCCAAATTATCAAGAGGGAAAGAGAATGGAGGAGGAAGACATTACAGTGGATCACAGAGAACCTGCTATCCATGTGTTTTTGATAGTGTAAAGTAATAATCACTTCCACATCAAATGTGAATTGCTAGAGAAGAAAGTTAAAATGATAAAGAAAAACTCTTCACTTTTCAACGTATTGAAGAATATCAGCAACATTGGTTCTAATAGAGTCAAAGAACTTGAGTTCCAATCCTGGTACTGCTTTTTATTTCCTGTGTGATCTTGGACAAATTGCTTAATCTCATTGGACCTCAATTTTCTCATCTATAAAGTTAGGGGATTGGTCTAGATGGCCTGGGGATATTTTCCAACTCTACGTCTATGGCCATGTGATAATGATGTGTCCCTTGAATAAAGAAGGGCTTCTAGGAGAAAGAAAACCAAAAGCAAAAAAGAATTTTGAGAAAGAAAGGGAATACAAACTGCTCTACTATAGTAGTTGCAGATTGGAAGAATATGCAACTAAAATGGAAGGGAACAAGGAGGGCCATTGAACTTTGGATCAATATAATAGAATAGATAGTCTTTCTTTAGAGGCTAGAGCTGGAACCTATGTGAAGGAAACATTTCTAGCATTCCAAAGAGATGTGATAAGAATTCAGAGACTCCAGTAGGAAAACAAGCACATGGTGCTAGACACAGGAAAAAAAAGAGAGAGCTGTGGTGGTTAGCAGTACTTGAATAAGAGGCTTATGAGTTCTTCATTAGCTTTAGTGATTATTTTGTCTTTATAAAAGAAAAGAAATGATTAAGGGAACTTTTATTCTTTGGTTTGTTATTTTACTAGTATTTTATATTTTTTATTTCAGAGAGGCCTGGAGAGACTTACATGAACTGATGCTAAGTGAACCAGGAGATCATTATACACAGCAACAAGACTATATGATGATCAATTCTGATGGACATGGTCCTCTTCAACAATGATGTGATTCAAACCAGTTCCTATTGTTCAGCGATGAAGAGAGTCATACACATCCACAGAGAGGCTTATGGAAACTGAGTGTGGACTACAACATAGCATTTTATTGCTTTCTATAAATGTTTGCTTGCATTTTGTTTTCCTTCTTAGGTTTTTTTTTTCTCTTTCTATATCCAATTTTTCTTGTACAGCAAGATAACTCTATAGATATGTATACATATATTGGATTTGTCATATATTTTAACATATTTAACATGTATTAGACTATCTGCCATCTAGGGGAAAGGGTGAGGGGAAGGAGGGGAAAAATTTGGAACAGGAAATTTTGCAAAGGTCAATGTAGGAAAATTACTCATATATTCTGTAAATAAAAAGCTTTAATAAGCAAAAAAAAAAAACAATACATGTAAAGATAGTTTTTAACATTTATCCTTACAAAAACTCGTGTTCCAAATTTTTCTCCCTCTCTTCCCCCTCTCCTGTTCAAGACAGCAAACAATTCTATATAGGTTAAACATGTGCAATCCTTCTATATTTCCACATTTGTCATGCTGTGAAAATAAAAAAAAATCAGATCAAAAGGGGGAAAAAAGCACAAGAAAGAAAAAAAGCAAACAACAAAAATAAAAGGGGAAAATATAATACTTTGTTTCACATTCAGTCTCCAGGGTTCTCTCTCTGGATACAGATAGCTCTTTCCATCACAAGTTAATTGGAATTGCTTTGATCACCTCATTGTTGAAAAGAGCCAAGTCCATCACAGTTGATCATCATATAATCTTGTCATTGTGTACAATGTTCTCTTAGTTCTGCTCACTTCCCTTAGCATCAGTTCATGTAAGTCTTTCCAGGCTTTTCTGAAATCAACCTGCTCATCATTTCTTATAGAACAATACTTCTCCATTGCATTCACATACCATAACTTATTCATCCATTCCCCAATTGATTGGCATACATTTATTTCTTCTATACATATTTCCACATTTATCATGCTCCACAAGAAAAATCAGATCAAGGTCTTCCTTCCGGGGGTGGAGCCATGGTGGCGGAGATCAGACAGGAGTCTCTGTAACCTCCTCTAACCTTCCCTCAAACCAACAACATATGAAGCCTATAGACTGATTTTGAAGCGAAAAAATCCACAGTATCTGGAGGACAACACGATTCTAGAAGAAGATACTCTGGAAGAACTTCAAAACAGGTCTGTTTTAATTGGGCAGGGGGGTAGTCTGCTGAACCCAGACTGCAGCACAGGGAGACCAGGGCAGGGAGCTGGAGCAGGGAGCTGGAACAGGAGTTGGAACAGGAGTGGGAGCGTTGTGCTTTTCACACACCTGGGAGTCTTCTGGGGGCCTCTTGGGCCAATCTGTCCTGATTGTGGGCAGGTGGTTTGGAGGGTCTGCCTTTTGTGGGGGATAGATTGTGAACCACTGAACCCCTGATGAGCATTGGACCTAGCTGCCATTACACAGCACCCTAGGGCGATCAATCAGCCAGCAGGACTGATCAGCACCAGAAATAATTCAATCAGCAGAACTGCCCCAGGGTGAATTAAAGCAGAACTGCGCAGCACCTGACATAATTCAATCAGCAGAACTGCCCAGTTCCTGAAATAACTCAATCAGCAGAACTGCCCCAGGGCAAATTAAAGCAGCTGTCCCACCTTTGCCTTAAACAGACCTCACACCTTTAAAAAAAAATGAATAAAAAACCAAAAAGAGCTCTCACCATAGACAACTTTTATGGAGAGAGGGAAGAACAGACCTCAAATCCTGAGGCCCCTAAAGGTAAAGCAACTCCAGAAAAAGCCCCAAAGAGAGACATAAACTGGTCTCCATGTCACAAGGCTTTCTTTGAAGATTGCATAAAAAATCTGAAAAGAGAGTTAGAAGAAACATGGGGAAACAAAATGAGATCACTGCAAAATAAAATAGAAAAAATGGAAAAAGAATGAAATGAACAAAAAAATGTAAATGGTCAATTGCAAAAGGAACTAAAAACAGTAACTGAAGAAAATAAGATATTAAAAATTAGAATCAAACAATTGGAAATGAATGACTCATCAAGACTTCAAGAATCAGTCAAACAAAAACAAAAAAATGAAAAGATAGAGAAAAACATGAAATATCTCCTAGGAAAAACAACTGACCTGGAAAATAGATCTAGGAGAGACAATCTAAGGATTATAGGGCTTCCTGAAAGCCATGATGAAAAAAAGAACCTAGACACTATCTTCCAGGAAATCATAAAAGAAAACTGCCCTGATATTTTAGACCCAGAAGGCAAAATACTCCTTGAAACAATCCACCGATCACTTCCTGAAAGAAACCCCAAAATTAAGTCCCCCGGAAATATCGTGGCTAAAATCCAGAACTAAGTCCCCCGGAAATATCGTGGCTAAAATCCAGAACTATCATACCAAGGAAAAGATATTACGAGAAGCCAGAAAGAAACAATTTAAATATTGGGGAGCTACAATTAGGATCACACAGGACCTAGCAGCTTCTACTTTGAAGGATCGAAGGGCCTGGAATCAGATATTCCGAAGGGCAAAGGAACTTGGATTACAGCCAAGAATAAGTTACCCAGCTAAAATGAGCATTATCATCCAGGGAAGAAGATGGTCATTCAATGATATAGGAGAATTTCACCTATTTCTACTGAAAAGACCAGAAGTGAACAAAAAATTTGATCTACAAACACAGAACACAAGAGAAACATAAAAAGGTAACAAGGAAAAAAAACAAAAAAACAAAACTCTTGAGAACTATATTTATGTTATAGATACTTATAGAATGAGGGTTGATTTTATGAATCTATTATTACATTATGATTATAATATGATTACTGCAATTTTATGATTATTATGATATGATTATTGTGATTTTATGATTATTATGATATGATAAAGTGAAAAAGAAATTAGAGGTAGAAAAGGGATAACACTGGAAGAAGAGGAAAAGGAGGTAAAATAAGGGAAATTACATCACATGTAGAGGCAAAGAAAACCTATAATGATTGTGGGGAAAAAAGGGAGGGGAATGAGAATTGGATTAATCTCCACCTCATTAGATTTGGCTCTGAGGGAACAATAGATGTACTTATAAGGAAACAGTAGGGAAAGGGGAAAAAAGGGGGTGGGTGGGGCTCTAAAGGGGAAGGATTGTTTGAGGGAAGTGGTTATCAAAAGCAAAATAATAGGAAGGAGGGAAAAGGGACAAGAAAGAGAAAAGCATAAGCTAGGGTAAATAAGATGGCAGGAAATAGAGAATTAGTTATTTTAACTGTGAATGTGAATGGAATGAACTCTCCCTTAAAGCAGAAGCAGATAGCAGACTGGATTAAAAACCAGAATCCAACAATATGTTGTATACAAGAAACACATCTAAAACATAGAGATACATACAGGGTGAAGGTAAAAGGCTGGAGCAGAATCTAGTATGCTTCAGGTGAACAAAAAAAAAGCAGGGGTAGCAGTCCTGATCTCAGACCAAGTAAAAGCAAAGATAGACTTAATTAAAAGAGACAAGGAAGGAAATTATATCTTCCTAAAGGGTACCAAAGATAATGAAGCAATATCAATACTAAACATGTAGGCACCAAGTGGTATAGCATGGAAATTCCTAGAGGAAAAGTTCAGAGAGATGCAAGAAGAAATAAACAGAAAAACTATAATAGTGGGGGATCTCAACCTCCCTCTCTCAGAACTTGATAAATCAAACCACAAAATCAATAAGAAAGAAGTTAAGGAGGTAAACAAAATGTTAGAAAAGTTAGGTATGATAGATCTTTGGAGGAAATTAAATGGAGACAGAAAGGAGTTTACTTTTTTCTCAGCAGTCCATGGAACTTATACAAAAATTGACCATGTGTTAGGACACAAAAACCTCAAAATCAAATGCAGGAAGTCAGAAATAATAAATGTATTTTTTTCAGATCATGACGGAATAAAAATCACATGCAATATAAGGCCAGGAGAAAACAGACCAAAAACCAATTGGAAACTAAATAATTTTATCCTAAAGAATGAATGGGTGAAACATCAAATTACAGGCACAATTACTAATTTCATTCAAGAGAATGACAATAATGAGACAACATACCAAAATTTGTGGGATACAGCCAAAGTGGTAATAAGGGGAAATTTTATATCTCTAGATGCTTATTTGCATAAAATAGAGAAAGAGAAAATCAATGAATTGGGCTTGCAACTAAAAAAGCCAGAGAAAGAACAAATTAAAAACCCCCAATCAAATACCAAACTTGAAATCCTAAAAATAAAAGGAGAGATTAGTAAAATTGAAAGTAAAAAAACTATTGAATTAATAAATAAAACTAAAAGTTGGTTTTATGAAAAAACCAACAAAATAGATAAACCTCTAGTTAATTTAATTAGAAAAAGGAAAGAGGAAAATCAAATTGTTAGTCTCAAAAATGAAAAGGGAGAACTTTCCACCAATGAAGAGGAAATTAGAGCAATAATCAGGAGTTACTTTGCCCAACTTTATGCCAATAAATTTGATAACCTAAGTGAAATGGAGGAATATCTACAAAAATATAGATTGCCCAGATTAACAGAAGAGGAAATACATTACTTAAATAGTCCCATTTTAGAAAAAGAAATAGAACAAGTCATTAATCAACTCCCTCAGAAAAAATCCCCAGGACCAGATGGATTTACATGTGAATTCTACCAAACATTTCCAGAACAATTAACTCCAATATTATATAAACTATTTGAAAAAATAGAGAATGAAGGACTCCTACAAAACTCCTTTTATGATACAGACATGGTACTGATACCTAAACCAGGTAAAACAAAAACAGAGAAAGAAAATTATAGACCAATCTCCTTAATGAATATTGATGCAAAAATCTTAAATAAAATATTAGCAAAGAGATTACAGAAAATCATTCCCAGAATAATACACCATGACCAAGTAGGAATTATACCAGGAATGCAGGGATGGTTCAATATTAGGAAAACTATTAACATAATTGAGTATATTAATTACTAAATTAACAAAAAACATATTATAATCTCAATAGATGCAGAAAAAGCATTTGATAAAATCCAACATCCATTCTTATTAAAAAATATTAGAGAGTGTAGGAATTAATGTACTTTTCCTTAAAATAGTCAGTAGCATCTATTTAAAACCATCAGCTAGCATCATATGTAATGGTGATAAACTGGAACCATTCCCAATAAGATCAGGGGTGAAACAAGGTTGCCCACTATCACCATTGCTATTCAATATTGTATTAGAAATGCTAGCCTTGGCAATAAGACAAGAAAAAGAGATTAAAGGAATTAGAGTAGGTCATGAGGAAACCAAATTATCACTCTTTGCAGATGGTCTGATGGTCTACTTAGAGAACCCTAGAGAATCAACTAAAAAACTATTAGAATTAATCCACAGCTTTGGCGAAGTTGCAGGATACAGAATAAGTCCACATAAATCATCAGCATTTTTATACATCACCAACAAAATGTAACAGCAAGAGGTACAAAGAGAAATTCCATTCAAAATAACTTTTGATAGTATAAAATATTTGGGAATATATCTGCCAAGGGAAAGTCGGGATCTATATGAGCAAAACTACAAAACACTCTCCACACAAATAAAGTCAGATCTAAACAATTGGAAAAACATCAAGTGCTCTTGGATAGGTCGAGCGAATATAATAAAGATGGCAATACTACCTAAACTAATCTATTTATTTAGTGCTATACCAATCAAATTCCCAAGAGATTATTTAACTGACCTAGAAAAAAATAACAACAAAATTCATCTGGAAAAACAAAAGGTCAAGAATTTCAAGGGAATTAATGAAAAAAAATGCAAATGAGGGTGGCCTAGCTGTACCAGATCTAAAACTATATTATAAAGCAGTGGTCACCAAAACCATTTGGTACTGGATAAGAAATAGAATAGTGGATCAGTGGAATAGGTTAGGTTCACAGGACAAAATACTCAATGACAATAGTAATCTAGTGTTTGATAAACCCAAAGACCCCAGTTTTTGGGTTAAGCACTCACTATTCGGCAAAAACTGCTGGGATAATTGGAAACTAGTATGGAAGAAATTAGGCATTGACCCATACCTAACACCATATACCAAGATAAGGTCAAAATGGATTCATGATCTAGGCATAAACAATGATATTATAAACAAATTAGAATAATGTAGGATGGTTTACCTCTCAAACCTGTGGAGGGGGAAGGAATTTGGGACCAAAGAAGAACTAGAGGTCATCATTAATCACAAAATTGATAAGTTTGACTATATCAAGTTAAAAAGTTTTTGTACAAACAAAATGAATGCAGACAAGATTAGAAGAAGGGTAGCAGTAAACTGGGAAAATATTTTTACATCCAAAGGTTCTGATAAAGGCCTCATTTCTAAAATATATAGAGAATTGACTCAAATATAAAAGAATTCAAGCCATTCTCCAATGGATAAATGGTCAAAAGATATGAACAGACAATTTTCAGACAAAGAAATTGAAACTATTTCTGGTCACATGAAAAGGTGCTCCAAGTCACTATTGATCAGAGAAATGCAAATTAAGACAACTCTGAGATACCACTACACACCTGTCAGATTGGCTAAAATGACAGGAAATGATAATGATAACTGTTGGAGGGGATGTGGGAAAACTGGGACACTGATACATTGTTGGTGGAACTGTGAACGGATCCAACCATTCTGGAGAGCAATCTGGAACTATGCTCAAAAAGTTATCAAACTGTGCATACCATTTGACCCAGCAGTGTTTCTACTGGGCCTATATCCCAAAGAGATTTTAAAGGAGGGAAAGGGGAAAGGGACCCACATGTGCAAAAATGTTTGTGGCAGCCCTTTTTGTAGTGGCAAGAAACTGGAAATTGAAAGGATGCCCATTAATTGGAGAATGGCTGAATAAATTATGGTATAGGAATGTTATGGAATATTATTGTTCTGTAAGAAACGACCAACAGGAGGATTTCAGAGAGGCCTGGAGAGACTTGCATGAACTGATGCTGAGTGAAATCAGCAGAACCAGGGGAACATTTTACACAGCAACAAGACTATATGATGATCAATTTTGATGGACATGGTTCTCTTCAACAATGATGTGATTCAAACCAGTTCCTATTGTTCAGCAGTGAAGATAGTCATATACA